>JAODKE010000038.1:2313917-2334130 GCA_026779605.1 Mormyrus hasselquistii | reverse complement strand
GTTCTGGGACAAGAGGGTACGTTTTGGGAGGGATTCTAGCACCCTTTTCTGGTGGGTGCTCTTTCCTTGTTTTGTTGTTTTCTTTCCCCTTTCCCCCCCCCCCCCCCCCTCCTCCTTCAGGGCCGGTGCTATTGGACGAGTTTGTGGAATGGCAGAAGGCCCGGCTGGTGGTTTAGCGAGGGCATGGCCGAGGAAGCGGCGGGTGTGCGGATGGCAGACACCCCCCCCAACCCCCCTCCCCCAGACTCCAGCCGGAATGCTTCACATCCGCCGTGCAGCACATTGAAAATGGACTTTGACAGTGTTAATTTAAACTAAAGGGGGTTCAATTGTGTGTCTCCATCTGTACTGGCGGTTAAGTGCCCAGTGTTGAAAGACACACTGGGTCTCTGTTAGGGTTTCCTTTGTCTTACCTCATTTATAGTGTTTTCAGAGTAAGAATAAAAGACTGGAGATGTATGTGGCACTTTAATTCCTCCACTGCAGGCGCAGGATCGTCAGGAGTCCTGGAAACAGTTCATGGTGACACTGATTGCAGAGTAAAGCTCCTCAGCTTTCAGCCATCACCACTGAACAACTTTCCTTCATTAAATGAGCACAGAAATGTTTTTTTTTTTTTTTTTTTTTTTGTGCACGCAGGTCAGTTTTTTTATCGGACTCAAATCAGCTTTTAATGACTGAATCGCTTGTGTTAAACTGCATCAGTATTGCCTGAGGAATACAGCAACGATTGCAGGTTGTATGTGATTTTAAAAATTTAACAAATGACATTGTTCACAATTAATGGGTGGCCTGATGGGTTGGAATATTGCCCCCCACCCCTGGCTGTGTCCCCTCATGCCCATGCCCCCATGGAGGATAGATGATCTTTTGAAAAATTTAGTATAGTGGCAAGAATATTAAAATAGTTTTGCATCAGCATACTGTTTAATGCAATCTGATTGGTTCTTTGACTTGAATGACTGTGAATGCTGATCCTGGGGGGTGATGGAGGCTGGATGAGGGTCACGCTGACAGCTCGAACACTGCAGTGCCACCGTCAGGCTGTCGCTGGCTCGCCTGGCCCCCCTGCGAAGGCAGCCTGCTGGCGTCCGGCCCCGCGGCTGCGCTCATGATGTTGCCTAGGCGGCTCAGAGAGAGGGACCTCTGCTTTTCCAGCGGTGTCTTCTCGGCCTCCAGCACATGGTTGTAGGGGCTCCCGTCTTCGTCGTAGTGGTAGAGCTTGATCACCCTGCGCTTGGACGGTCGGGGTGCTGGCTGCGGATTCTGGGGCTCTTCTGTGGAGTCATTCGTCTGTCTTCTGGTGGCCTCTTGGTCCCCAGGGTGTTGGACATCATCACCATAGAGGTTACAATCTCCTGGCGTGATCTTCTCTGGTTGGCTGTCCCCTCTGCTGGGTGTTTCCTGGCTTGAATCATCATCCCGGCCTTGTCTGGCCAGTGCCGTCCGTGGCGCCTTCTGGGGGGGCGTGGTCTGCTTAGGCTCACATGACAACTCCTCGCCAAGCTTAATGTTCACGGTGTCCTCCAGGTTTGCTTCCGGACCCTTCCGGAAGGTTGTCTTTTTGTAATGCACAGCATTTTCCTCTTGCTTTACCCTCATTCTCTGCAAACCGCGGTTAAGGTAGGTCCTACTATAGGCTCCCAGGCTGAACCCTGCGAGGAAGGAGAGAGTCACCGAAGCCACTACCGCGGCCTCGAAATGGCTTTGAGACACCGCTGCTCGATGGCCCGGAGTGTCTCTGCTCCTCCTCGGCCTGGCTGGCACATACCGAACTCTGTATGGGTGGATGCTCTGTCCTTCACCCTCCTGTCGGAGGCAATAGTACAGTCCATTGTGATAAGGGGAGGGCCGGCTAATCCTCAAGCTGCCATGGGCCAGGATTTCCATAGGGGCGGGGTCACCTTTCCTACTGCTGTTCTGCCATTGGCCGAATGGAGTTTGCCAGTACAGAAATTCTGTATGGGAAGAAAAATGACTAATTGGTTGATTTATACAGTGCTACTCTGCCCCCTATGGGTTCAAACTGTCTTTCCTTAATAGCCGCAGACCATGTTGGCTTGGAATGGATCCTTCCTCACCTCCATGCTTGCTGCTTCTGCACTGCAGTGTCAAGGCAGCGTCCTCGTGCAGTGTGCTCTCCACCGTGTCACGGAGCAGCGTGTCAAGGCAGCGGCCCCCCTGGTCACAGCGGGGCCCTCTTGGGTTGCCGTGGAGATAGACGGCCACACCCCTCTCCCTCAGGGCCTGAATGGTGGCGACTGGCATGGTTTTCAGCGGGTTGGAGCTCAGGTTGAGCACCTGGGTTACGAAACACTTTTTAAAGCCCAATCATGCCCCCCTGCCTGCTATGTGTCAGTCAGCCAATCAGAGTACAGGATCAATTTTACTGCTTTGGAATGGCAGCGTAGACCAGAGTACAAATTGTAAAACGTCATCTATACTACCCTAATTCATACTCGACACTATGATGGCTCTTTAACTACCCACACGCTGGTTACCTTTCAGGTATGAACATGTTCTGTTCTATATATTGAAACTCCATAGCATGAATTTCACTAGAAATGCAAATGGCTTCTCAGGAGAGAAATGTTGCCAAAATGCTAATATAGCCCAATAATGATCACTCCACATCCTAAGGTGACTGGCCACATAGTCAGATGAATAAAGTTTGCAGGTCTGAGTTTTATTGGATGCTAGGTGTAGGGGGGTGTGGGGTTGGGCACTGTCTTTGCACCCTGATGTCACCTGACCATTCCCAGTCAGTTTTCCCCTCTTCTTTCCCCCTGTTTCTGTTTCTTACTGGCTTCTCCTCTTTCCAGTCACCTCCAGGATGCCCCTGTAGCTCTTCCGCCGGTTAAGTTCCCCAGGCACTATGGATCACCCACCTTCAGCTTCTCCACCCCCCAGAATGCCTCGGGGGACACCTCAGAAATCAGGTTGTGCTCCAGGTGCAGCTCCTGCAGCCGAGAGCAGAGCTGGAGACTCGCCGAATCCACGTTGGGGATGCTGTTTCCCGCCAGGGAGATTACGCGCAAGCTGCTCACTCTGCATAGCGCTGCAATACCACTTTCAAGTCAGTAGAGGGCAGAACAACCTGACACTTTCCAGAACAGCCTTCAGGTTGCGGATTGTCAATCCTGTAGGCGACATACGCGACCGACTAGGGCACCAACATCTGAGCGAGTGCCGACTTGCCTCGGCTAGGACCGGCCCTGTCTCATACAGGTCTAGTATTAATCAGTCAGTAATTAAAAACTGAATGTAATCATTCTGGTGCTACTGACGCTGTTCTGCCATTCTATCTAACATGTCTCGGACTGGAAATAGGGAGATTTCGGCAGTATCTACATTCTAAGTTCAGGTCAGAAATGATGATAAACTGAATAATCGTCGTAGCCAGTTACCAATATCTGATAGCAGTGTCTGCCCCATTATCCCGTCAAGTGAAGCGGGCTGAAAGGCAGCGGTCCGAGTCCCCAGCAATTAGAGCTCAGGGTGACTCGCCGGTGTATAGTTTTTAACTTATAGGCTAATAATATACATGTTTTTCACCATTGGAACCAGGTAACATAACTGCAAAACTTAACATTTACAGGGATAGGCTAATCTGGTGCCTATGTTTCTCGGCGTCAATTAAAAAAAATCGAAATGAGCGTCATTACACGGCTTTGCAGTCACTGAACAGACCACTTCGATGAGATTTCGCGTTGTTCAATCCAATTTCAAATTCATCTAGTCGTAAATATAGCCTAAATAAATCTTCTGAGTAATATCTGTAAGTTTTCCTTACTTCCTACATAGTATAATTGCAGTCCCTGGCGCAGGTCCGACTCAGTTTACCTTGTGGGATCGCCGTTAGGCTGTTATTCTGCAGCAGCACCGTCCGCAGGTTGCGCAGGCCGGCAAAGGCAAATGGTGGAATCCCAGTCAGGAGGTTATGCCTGAGGTCCAGGACTTCCAGGGCTTGGAGCCCTAACCACAACTCCTGGGTCACGGTATGCAGCAGGTTGCTGCTCAGATCCAGCTCCTTCAGACGCGGGAGACCAGCCCGCACTGCGTCGTGGATCTCCTGGATGCGGTTGTGGCTAAGATCAAGCCGAGTTGCACACGACGTGCGACACGGTATGTCCGACCAGGTGAGGCTGGATATCTCGTTGTAACTCAGGTCCAAGGTGTGGGTCTGGCTCCCGCAGCCAGGTGGCGCTGCAGAGCCTTCAGAGCAGTTTGTCGGAACTGGACGGTTCCCGGCCCGATGTGCCCTCTGGTCCCAGCGCGCTGGTCGGTTTTCAGAGGAGAACCTCAGCTGACACAGCAGTAGCACAAGCAGCGGTCTTGGGAGGTTAAAGATCATCTCCATAGTTGGAGCATGGAGAAGATCAGATAACAGTTATTATAGAAGCGGAAAACGAGCTTCTGGCTTTTTCCCTATAATTAAGTGTGCACTTACATGCACAGTAGGAGTGTGGCAGATGCTAAGTATTATGAACAAAATCTTACAAATAAACACGTTTCTTGCAAAAAAAAATTCAACTGGTTTGTTGCAGTAATAAATTGCCTTCTGTGGAAGAGGAAACATTTCTTGACAATTTATGGAACTACCGAATGAGATTATTCCCGGTAATATAATAAAATATAATAAAAAACATTCAAATAAAGTATTTAGCAATAAAATAGTAAAGGGTGGGGAACTTACCATCCTAAGCCGGTGGTGATGATACCTTTATTCGTCTTTAAAACGTTTAAAATGCAAGCCTAGTTTCTAGTAGTGAAACCCGTGTTTAAACCAGGCAAGGCGGAGGTCCCTCTCTCTGTTCCGCCTCAACAACATCATGCATGCTTTAAACCATGTTGAGGTGTAAAGTGCAATTCTCACATGATACATGGAGCGTCTGTTTCTGGCTGCAGGGCTTAAAAATTAACTGTCGGGACAGTAGCATATGTGGAGGGAACAGGTGACACTAATAGGACTATCATGCCATGAACAGGGAAGCAGCTGATGAAAGAGAAGGAGTTTGGGAAACGGCACCGGGAGTGACGGGAACTATGCTGCAGTATAGCACCGGCTGGTGTTTCGGAAAACACGGCGAAGTGGGTGTGTCAATTTTACAGACACACAATCCGTTATATTACCTGTAACATTATCAACATAAACGAAACTGTGTACTTTATTTTCCATTTCATGCATCCGGCCACCCGTTAATCCCGATTAGGGTCACGAGCAGCTACGCGGTTAGGGTTGTGACAGTAGCAGCAAAAAATACATTTTTATCTTCACTTTTTATATAGGTCCTACATGTAGGTTTTAATATTTTTACTACTACTTTATTATTATTATTATTATTATTATTATTATTATTATTATTATTATTATTATTATTATTATGTCTTGTACGTTGCACAGTTTGGAGTAGAGCAATTTCATTTAATTGATGGTCTAGCAACATTTATGTACGCGTCCAATTCTTATGTATACAATGTGCGAAACGTGCGATACTTGGCCACAAGGGGGCACAATCCGACTTAACTCTATGGGAAGCCTGTGCGAACCTTGTGTGAAGGGGCTTTCCTGGCAAATGCTTAAAGTAAAAGGAAGACAACACGTCTTGTGTAACTTTAAGTTATACAATTTACATGGCTTACGGGCTGTTCTTTCTGGATCCTTAAGTCTGGTGCAAACGGCGGGTATGCTCGCTCTTTTTCAGTGTTGGGCATTTCAGGTCCAGAAACTACAAATCCAGACCAAGGTTTTCTTTCTACCAACCAGTTGAGCATAAAGAGTCACAGTCACAGAGTAATCCTGAGTAATTAACTAGTTGGTTGAAACAAAATCTTTGTCTGTATTTGTAGCTTCTGGACCTGAAATGCCCAACACTGCTCTTTTTATCAAGACTAATTCGATACATTTAACGGGATAATAATTTAATTTTGTCCAAGCACCTAATAGTACCATTCGAAAAATGACTGCACAAGTAACAAGTCTTCAACGTTCAAACTACGAAGGGATTCAACAGAAGTGCAATAAATATGATTAAAGTGTTTGTAATAATTCCCCGAGATTGTGTTGCGAAGTTGTAGAGCCTCGGACCTCAGGATGCTGCACTGGTTGCGCATGCGCAGTGCAGCTACGCGCTCACCGGCCCCCTCCCTGGAGGGTGAGAGTAACAAGTCCGCGTACGGAGCTGGGAGTCGCGCATCGTGGGGCAGCAGCCTTGCTGGTTGTGTTCACGCCTCTGTTTTCCCCAAGGGTTCTGGAGAGTGCGTCAGCGGGGGAGAGGATCACAGCGCAGGTAAGGGGAAACGGGGCCAGTTCAACTGGGAATGGGGTATGGCGAAAAACGATAGCGATAAAGCAGCCGGGCTGGGAGGTGGCTGCTGGGCATGTGTGCTTATCAGAAAGTGCAGCGTGCATTACGAAGGCGCCCTTAACTCGCTCTAAACACTGTATCCGATCTTCGCTCATTGGAAGCGCTTTTGCCGTCCGGTGCCGGGGACTGGACCCACACCCAGTGTGGTCCGCAAACTCGAAAAGTAGAGATCCCACACCACACAGTCCGAGTGCAGCAGATTGCGTTTACATCTGACAAAATTAAGTTTCTCTTGTGTGTTTCTTGCCGTAATTAACATGGCATTCTTCGGAGCAAAACAACAAGAAAATCTTGAGTTGCAAAGCGTTGGTTTCTGGCAAAAAAACCCGCAGAAAGCCCCGCCTTGTCATCTGCTACGTGTTTTCCTTCACTGCTGGGGGTGCCGACAAATAATGGGGAAGTCAAAGCTTTTATCGACTACTTCATTTTTAATATATTCTTGTTTGATTATTTTTTTATATATGTATGGGTGTGGTTTTATGATTTAGAATTCCACCCTTTGCACACTTCCTCCAACAGTTTGGAAGTATGAGGGAGTGATCGTGACTCACTCCCTTATTTACTCCAGTAGTTGTTTCTTGTCTCTCATACCTCCAGAGTTTCTGTCCCGGGTGTTTGCGAAATGTAATATAACAGAGAGAAACGGCTAGCGGCGCAGCGCCTTATTATCCGCGTTTCGGCAACTCTTTCCCCGAAAGTCTACGCTGGTCGCCGCGTGTTTTATTATCCCTTGATGTTGTATGAGCCTTTCTGTTGTGCTGTGGCCCTCAAATTCATGTCTTCCTTATTTTTACGGGCCAGAATCGCAGCAGTTGGCACTGGCTTCTCCAACACACCAAGCTATCAGATGGGCTGAGTTGAAGGCCACATAGGTGGCCTCTAGTCAAACAGGACTTTGAGGTTTTGGGAGATGCCCAATCAAGGCAGATTTTACTGCTGTTCTTTTGTCAATAAGAGGAACAAGAGCTGGGCCAGGTGTGCCCTGGGTATGACGTTGGCTTTTTAGGTCAGGATAATGGAAGCTGGGGTAGTGTGTGCTGTGGGCAGGTCGTCACTGGCGCCTTTGGTGGCTCTCGGGATTCTGCAGGAAACTGTGGCTCGGACCTTCACTAGAATTCCCGGGTTTACTCCTGGTACTCGTGGCTGCTATCGTGACGCTTGAAGGCCGCTGCTGTGCGACATTGGGGACCCCCAACCCCCCCCCTTCTTGGCATAGTAACATTTATTACTTTTGAAGTGTAAGTTAATATCAACAAAGATAATTTAATAAACAAAATTCTTTTGCTTTCAATTTTGTGAAAAACAGAATACACTAATAACGGTTTGTCGCCCCGTCGGGGCCCCTGGCCATTACCTACCCTGCCTGTCTTGTCGTTTGCGCCTCTATGAGTGAGGCTGCACCTCCGCGGCAGACAGAGGGACGTCGTGTCAACGGAGACACACATGAAACCATGAAGCTCGTCTTCGTCAGTCTGTCATTTACTCCTCGTCCCCCGCGGGTGATTTTTATGGGGTTTGGTAGCTATCAAATAAGACGTGTGTATGCAAGTAAATATATGTGCATGTTGGTCTATAGTTGTGCATAAATGGAAATTTTGTAAAGTCTTGTATAAGTCAAATCGTATATGCAGTATGTATTGTCGATTTTGTCTGTCAGAATAAGATTCATAAAGTCACAACTTTAAAACATTAGAAATAGAATGTTCACTTTTATGGTTGATGTTTCTTCATTTCGAACACGAATCGACACCTGTGACATTACCGTGAAAAACCGCCACAGCACACTTTGTTTATTCATCAAGCCGCAGTCCCCAAAATGAAGTGGGGCGGGATCCAGTCACATTCCTGTGTAGGAAAGACCCCCAGCTTATTAAACTGGCCCACCTGGCCCACCCAAACATTACTGTCCACGGGTTTAGCTATAAAGTGAAACTCAAGGAGGTGGTGCAGTGGATGGGAGTTGGAGGGGGGGGGGGGTGGTTGCTGTTTCACTGGCTGAGGTGTGGCGTGCAGTCCTCCTCTGCAGAACAATTGCATTTTACAAGACCAGTTTTGTCAGTCAGAGGTGTAACTCCCCTCCCCAGGGAGGAGTGCCCCCCCCACCACCTCCTCACACACAGGCCGTTATGATCAGGTGACAGGAAGCGTGGCTCTCATGTCCAGCCCCTTTAGTGGCTCTTTTCTCGAGCCGCTTGCTGCCACTATGTCCACCCTGCCCCGTAGCCCGGGGGGAGCCCCAACCCCGCCCCGTAACCTGGGGGGAGCCCCGACCCCGCCCCGTAACCCGGGGGGCAGTGGGTCTCTCCTGCCATTCATATGGGTCTTTGCTGGGAGAGTCACTTTTACGGATCCCATGTTCTTGACAAGTGCTGGGCAGTGTGCTGGTCTCTGACAAGCTGAGGTGCCTGAACTTGTCACACAGAATCCACGTGAACACGAGCCTGACCGCGGATTGTGTGCTTTGCCCGACGCTGTAAGTAACGACACTGTGGATAAACTTCCTGCCAAGGCCACTCTGTCTCTGTTGGAACAGAGACAAGATGTAATTGGCTTTGGATACTTGTCACACATGCTTGTGAACCCCCCCCCCCCCGTCGTTCCACATGATACAATTCATCACCTGCTTTCCTGATTCAGACTTTTTGTCGATGTTGGAACAAAACCGCATTGTTGAGGGTGGCCAAGGAGATCGTCGTGACCTCCCCAGCTAAGCACCTGGAAAAATGATCCAAATAGTTTTTTTTGTGTTTTCAGGGCTCTGCCTTGCCGTCGTCCTGTGATAGTATTCACTACGCCCCCTGTGTGTCATGTCCTCTCCTTGCAGGTTCTGGCATGTTTTCCTCGGCGAGTCCTTACGAAGGCCAGCGGTACGCGGCCCTGAAGAAGCAGTGTCTGCAGAGCAAAGTGCTGTTTGAGGACCCCCTGTTTCCCGCCAGCGACGAGTCGCTCTTCTTCCAGCGAAACCAAATCGGCCGGGTGCAGTGGAAGAGGCCCAAGGTGGGGTACCGTATCGTGCCGTACCGTCGCCCAGCAAGCCGCCACACGCACACACACGCCGGGTGAATCAGCCGGTCGGTCCAGCACTCCTCATCGCTTGCGGCGCTCTGGATTACCCGGATCCCACCCACCTGCAGCTCCTGCGACAAGTGGATCCCTGCCGCGCCCACAGCGCCTACTGTGGCGATGTGTCGCTCGCCGTCGCCTTTTCGGGAGTTGGGCCTCAGGTCGGGAGCTGTCAGGTGATAGGGGGCATCGGGGGGGGGGGCATATCTGTGGTTCATGTATGATGAGGAAAGAGACTCTGTCAAAGGGGGGGGTGGTCACAGTGTCCCAGTGTGATTTTTGCTGCAGCTACCTAATTAGATTATTAATTAGAGGACTGATTGGCTGAAGAGTCCTCACACCTGGGTTTGGACAGCTGACCTAAAGGTTCCCCCAAAAACCCGCATCCACACCGGCCCTTTGTGGAAAAGATCGCCCAGCCCTGCTCTAGGCAGAACTAGAAAAGACTGGCTATTTCAGCATTAAAAGGCTGAGAAATATTTCCCAGAACTTTCAAAAGAATGAAATCAATCTCATGGTCATTGTCATGCTGCACAAACGAGAGCGTGTTTAATTTCTCCTGTGTCTTGCATCTCTCGTGAGAGAGACTGAGTGCTGATTAAATACTACTGTCCATTACTCACGGGATCATCCTTAATCCTCCCCAGTATCAGCCGATAAACAGGAAACGGACTCGACACTCATTATGGCCCAGTGTTTCTGAGGAACTCGGGCGGTGGTGAGGGAGGGGTGGGTGCCCTCGATATCCGCTCGCTGGCCCCATAGCTGCTTAAGAAGCTCATTATTTGCTGATGCATCTCTCGGACCTGCCCCCCCCCACCCCCACCCCCTCCCCTCAGTTAACGATGTTTCCCTAACGTTGCACTAATACTCAAAAGTCCTCAGTGGAAGATTATTTCCCAGAATCCATTTGTCTGCGGCTTGGGTTCGTCCCAAAATTTGAGGCGGTGAACCGCACTGAGCTCTGGAGGCGAAAGAGGCTGGTTCCCCCCCAGTGGGGGCATCCCCGCCGACCTCCTGCAGAGGCCTATTTTTTATGCTGCTTCGACTGTGAACTTCTGGTGTAAATGATGTGGCTGGTTGCCAGGACCAACCTGCCCCCCCTCCTCCCCATATCTGTCAAATGCAGGGAACATGGAGAGGAGAGAGGGGTGTCTGGCTGGGGTGGTGACGTGGGGCGGCACTCGAAGCGGTGCGCTTGCGTTTCCATGCATTCCCCTCCGCACAGACCTGTCCGGTGACTTTTCCAGAACTGGCTTCTGGCTCCTTGGCAGTTTAAGATGACAGCGACAGGGTTGGGCTCAGCGTTTACATGAGACGGAATTTAAAGTGAAATAATACCGTCACCATGGGTGGCGGCGGCCAGCGACTGTGTGTGGGAAGGTGGCGCCTTTAGGGCAGAGAGAGTGGAGGTTGGTGGTGTGGAGGAGACCCCATCACTGTCGGAGCTGAACACATGCACACCATGGACACCCCCCTCGCGCTTGTGGTCGACATGCAGGGGAGGTGCTGTTGACAGAACAATAGCCCAGTGATGGCAAGGCTGGTCACATGACCACAGCCACTGTTTTCCACCACATCCTGATCAAATACATTTCCTAAGTGGGCCCGTGCCCGGTTTGTCAACACTCTGTCTCGTGTCTGTGAAGTGATCAGGGCGGGGTAGATGGGGGGTGGGGCAGAGTGCTGGTGCTTTGCGGGGGGAGGGTGTCTGGTTCAGGTGGTCTGCTTGTTCAGTGGATTTGTGATCGTTTGTGTTTCGGGGCTTGGCTGGCATTTGTGGACGCTGGTATTAGCAGGATTTAATGATGCACTGGGTCGGCGATTTCTGCTCTTCTCGTGTCTCTTAGCTCTGTGTCACCGTATTCCTCTCCCCCCAGGACCTGTGTGCAGACCCCCACCTGTTCGTCAATGGCATCAGTGCGCACGACCTGCACCAGGGCCAGCTGGGAAACTGCTGGTTTGTGGCGGCCTGCTCCAGTCTGGCCTCCTTGGAGGCTCTCTGGCAGAAGGTGAGTCTTGAGAGGTGCAGGATTTAAAATGCTGTTTCATCTATCCACTTTCAGGAATATCCATCCACTGTCCAAATATGTAAAAGGTGTGATCCGACCTAATTTGGGAGTATGTCTGGTTTTCAGATGGGGGAGGGGGGGTTGAGCATTATTTGACCGTCTGACCACACTTGTGATGTCTGGTCGACTTCGCTCACCAGGAGCTGAATGGGAGCAGCGTCGCCGCGGTGAAGCTGACATCACTGCTCATTAGCGTGAGGGAGGTTCACTCCAGAGGGAGGCACAGAAAAGCATGATCAGGGAGTGTTTTTCTTGCTGGTTGTCGTGAGCCTCCGTGCCGCAGTCATGCGTTTGGGGGGCTCCCACGGCGATGGTGTAGCGGGGGAGGAGGGGTGGGTGACGTGGGGACGGCGGGCTGGAACGCGGAGTCTCCGGTTTCCTCTGGAGGAGGCCCACAAGTAGCTGCATCCCGCGACTTCCCACGGCCGCGTTCAACACGAGTCTCCGCACGACCCGCTATGGCCGGCTGCCACGGCAACGAGCGCAAAGTAAACAAATGGAGAGCGCACAGAACCTCGCTAACCAGGCGCCGAATCGATCGGTTAGCTGGTCACGTGGTTCACCAAGAGTGTTTACCGGAGATCCCGTGACCAGTTTAACTGCTTAATGGCGCCCAGTGTTTTCTTCGTGAATTGGTTTATATACATCTGTACGATGTGTGTAACGTAACGTGTCTGAAGAACATTCTGAGCTAACAGATTTACAAGGTTTGGGGTTCGGTGACTTGCTGCTTTGGACAGCATACGGTTAAATCCCGCAAGTTTAGAGCGTAACTACTGAGGTCACCATTCGTCCAGCTACATGGTGTCGCGTAGGATCCGGAACATTTCCATTAGGGGCCGTCCCTCGCTGCCCCTGTCCTCAGTGCCTCTTGCTGACACCCTGACCCCCCTGAGATCTAATTAGTGGGAACCCATCACTGTTTCTGTACCAACATCCTGTCCCCTTTCCCCACTCTGCTCACCCTGTTATCTAACTGGTGCTCACTGAGCTGTCCTTCCATATGCCTGCTGGGGCCTCGCGTAATTTAAAAAAATAATGAACTTGGCTGCAGGTACCTGGTAGTTCCCAGTAGAGTTTTGCATTTTGTTGTAAGGGATCATGGCACATATGTTTGATTAGTTAACTCTGCTTGTCATGTTACTGGGTAGGTGGTATCAGTGCTCAGAAAGCCCATCCTGTCGAGTATTCCCATTTCCCCCTGGCCGTACGGAAGCGGCACGTCTGGACCTCAGGTCTGACCTCAGTGTGACCTCAGACTAGAGCCCAAGCGATGCCTTTTTGTGTGGCACGTGTGGTCAGATAGCAGCAGTTTCCAGCTCGTGTGTATTTGCAAGCATATCTTGAAATGTAGATGTCGTACGTTCATTTAGTTTTCATTAATGGACCCAGTGCCACTGTGATGTCAGAGAGGAAGCGAAACGCTTCTCGTGGTTTTATTAATGTTATTCGCACAGGAATGAGCTTGTTTATGCTCAAAGCGTAAGATCGACTCTATTGTGGAGAGGATCTTGCTTAATAAGAGAAAATTTGTGCAATCAGTATGTGATGAGGCTTTTTAGAGTGATCAACACAGCGAGGGCGTTACACAACTTTACACAGCACCTTTTATTTCAGCATGAGCTGCCGCTAACACAGACTTTAACAGCGTCGACCACTTCACACTATTTCATCACCCACAAATGCACAACAGAAGGAGCCGTCCGTCGATTTTCCCCTGTTCTGTTTATGCTTATGTGACACCCCCAGGCTGAAACAGGATAGTATTTGTGAATATCCAGGTTTGAGTGACGGGATCAGAGGATGGTAGAAAATCCGGCGCTGATGAGCGGAAGTGGCAAGGCGGGTGAATGTAGCATGCGTGCTAACGTTGACTAAGCGACATTCATGATGTTCAAGATCAGCATGATGGCAGAGGTGGCTTTCGGGGAGCCGTGGGGGGCAGCTTGACCTCTGGGGGGTCGGCAAGAAGCGGCATCATCTACTGGAGCACTTTGAAGGTTATGGAGCAGTCGATGTTGGCGGGGTCGACGCCGTCCTCGAAGGCAAACAGGAAGAACATGACCCTGCGGATCTTGGCGAGCTCCGCGATCCGCTCGCCGAACTCCTGGGTGTCGGCCTCGAAGCACTTCACCGCGTCGCCGTCCGCGTCGCCAGGGCTGCGCCAGAACAGGCCGACGGGCTCCAGGAGCTGCCGCGTCATGAGCGGCGTCAGGTCCGGCGTCCAGTGCTGCGAGGTGCCCACCACGCTGAGGCGGCCCGGTGCCAACAGCCGCACTCCCCAGCGCACGAAGCGTAGCTTCTGCTCCGGAAAGTCCAGGCGGTACACAGATTCCTCAGGCCGCAGGAGTCGCTCGCCGTCCTGCCGCTTCTGCCCACGCTGCTGCAGCGACTGCACCCGCAGACGCATCACCTCCGTCAGCTGCGGGTCCTCCTCAAAACGCAGTTCCAGGTGCGAGGTCATGGCTGCGTCGTCGACTGTGTCTGTGTCGTCGTCTGCGCTCCCCCGGCTGCGAGCCTGTTCCCCAGATGTGGAGCCTCTTCTGGACGCCCGCAGCCTTTATGGATGGTGCAGCTGATACTGAAGGCAGGATCGCACAGGAGATAAATGAAAGGAGATAGGCTGGGGGGGCGGGACCTGTGTAGTGTGTACCGCTTTGCTAGGCAACACTCGCTTCTGACGTCGACTCCTCCAACCCTGGGATTTTCTCTGGGGCATCTGGGACAGGCTGCAGGTAGTTTGCACGCTCCTGTGTTTGTGAATTTGTCCCATGCGGCCTGGGGGCCCTGACACACTCATGCCTCAGTGCTAACCGGACCCCCCCCCTCGCACACAGAGGCCCATTCTGTGTATGCCTGTGATCCGCTGTGATGTCATACTGACGCCCTTATCAGCCTTTGTTGGGGGGGGGGGGGCTTCTCTCTGTAATTTGTTGATGTTTTTTAGTTTTTTCAAGTTAAAGTGCTGATTATCTTATAATTGAGTCATCTTGCTTTTTCCTTTCATCAGTACATCTTTATGGTGCTTTGTAGCCCTTTTATCCAGGCTGCCTCTTCCTGCCTCTCCCCCCCTCCCCCCCCCCCCCCTTAACGCCAGGTCATCCCAAACTGGAAGGAGCAGGAGTGGGAGCCTGAGAAACCCCAGACCTACGCTGGCATTTTCCATTTCCACTTCTGGCGCTTTGGCGAGTGGGTGGATGTGGTGATTGATGACCGGCTGCCCACCATCAATAACCAGCTGGTCTACTGCCACTCCAATGATGCCAACGAGTTCTGGAGCGCCCTAGTGGAAAAGGCCTATGCCAAGCAAGTACAGCCAATCACAGCATGGTGGACAGCGGTGACAGCCGATCAGATGGGGGGGGGGGGGCAAAGGTTGTGTATGGGGGGGGAACAGTCGAGGAAGTATTCGCCTGAATGTTGTTGGGTTAAAACCTCCACGTTTTCGGGTCATAAATGGATGTGTGTGTAAAGTTACAGTGTAACATGACAGCATTTGGTGACCTTTGAACCTCTGCCCCGTACCCAGAGTCAACGGCTGCTATGAAGCACTGGATGGGGGAAACACAGCCGACGCGCTGGTGGACTTCACGGGGGGGGTGTGCGAGCCCATGGACATGCTGGAGGGGAAATTCTCGCAGGACGATGTGGCCCGGAACCAACTCTTCGACAGGGTGCAGAAGGTTCACAACCGTGGGGGCCTGATCAGCTGCTCCATCCGGGTGAGGCCCGGGGCCGTTACTATGGCAACAGCACACATCCTGTTGCCTGGTTACCCGTCCTTGACATTCCTTGCTCTGCAGTATGTGACTTGTGTGTAAGCAGAAGATAAACGTGGAATTTGTTCTGTTCTATAACTCTGATCTTTAAAGATGAAGCTTCTTTTTAAAAGCAGATTATGAACAGATGATCTTCCTCTGTCACGTCAGTCTTCCTGGAAAAAGGCAGTCAGACTCAGAGCTGAATGCTCTCTTTGTCTTGGTTTTTTCTTCATATTTGAACAGCCTGGCAAACCAGTAGGACCGATATTCATGGGACAGATCAGCTTCTGGGTCCGTGTTCCCACGTGACCCGAGGGCTGCTCTTTCGGTGATTTCAGGCACCAGGAGAAGAGCACTTTCACAGCAAACATCTGTCTGAAATTAGACACACATGAAGAAGTCTACTTCCAGGCAGCAGATTTCTATCAAAGCGTTAGAGAAGAAAAAAAGTCTGCATACCACAAAACTTCTTTGTTCCTGTGTGTTTCGAGCATGGAGCTGCTGAGGAATGCATGCACTCTGTTTCCTAGGCGACCAGTGTGGAAGACATGGAGGCGCGGTTAGACTGCGGCCTGGTGAAGGGCCACGCCTACGCAGTGACGGACGTGCGCAAGGTACGCCTGGGCCACGGCCTGCTGGCCTTCTTCAAGTCGGAGAAGCTCAACATGATCCGCATGAGGAACCCCTGGGGGGAGAAGGAGTGGAATGGACCCTGGAGTGACAGGTAGTGCCCCCTTCTGGTCTGGAGGTCCACACATTATTGTTCTGAACATGCCAAACTCTCATGGCTGTGTGTGTGTGTGTGTGTGTGTGTGTGTGTGTGTGTGTCCTGCCCCCTGCCCCCAACCTGCTGACAATGCCTGTAGCGTTGCCCCCTGGTCATACGCTCAAACAATCTGTTTAGGGTGGTGACCTTAATTACACCTAAATCCAGGCTAATTCACAGTTACTAAGGAGTGTTTGGGGAGAAATAAAATGTGTTAATGTTATATGATAAAGGCTTTTCTTTAATGTTTCTGATGTTCTGATGTTGGATTGCTGATGTGCGTCATTGCACCCCCTAGCGGTGCTTAATGGTGCTTCTCAGGCCGTTCCGCTCTTTCCCTGCGTCGTAAGCAGTGCCCCTAACCTCACCACAACTCCTCTCCAGAGTTTGAGTGCCCAGTTGCATGCTGGGAGTTCATTCCTTGGGCCTGGAAAATGTCAGGTGACAAGTGAAAGGAAGATCGATGAGAAGATTCTCCTGCAAAGTGTCACTTCATCTCTCTTTTTTTAAATTGTTCATCCCGTTGCTGTGGCTCAGGCGTGGAAAATGACTTGGGGCCTCTGATCGCCCCCATTAGCTTGGATGCTAGTGTAGCGGCCCTCTGATTTTTTTCAAATTCCTACCTTTGCATCGCTCCGGTCATGTTAAGTCACTCCCTTATCCAGCTGTGAATTATTAAAGAAGAGGAATCTGATTTTAAGCCAAGTGAATCGGTTTTTTAATAACTGGCCACATCAGTTGTTTAGAGTGAGAGTGAGTCTCCGGAACCTTAGGCCTTAAAATGTTAATGCCGTTTCATGGGAAGTTTGAGTTACTAAAAAAAGGCTTTGGCCCTTGTCTTGTCGTCTGTACTAATCTGTAGTTTTTTTTTAAGGTTGAATATTTTATTACACTGGTCTCGTTACCTTTGTGATACTCAAAAGGTCTGACATCACAGTGAGGTTGCCTTGTGGTCGTAGTCCGTCTGTGGTTCCGCTGCCGGTGTGCAAGTCAATCTTTGGCTCTGCCTCAGGCCCCCCCTGTCGACACGGGCGACTTGAGGCTTTTCTGCATGGGGGTGCAAGATGAGATACGCCCAACCAGTCATTCATCCAGAAAAATAATATATAAGTAAATACATTTACAATAAATGATTACAAATTAACTTGACTAACACAAACTGCGTTTTCAAATATAGCTGTACAATAAAATTTAATGTTATTGAACTTGATACGTTCTCACAACTTTTCCATTTGGCCAGTAAGGGGTGAAACTGCATGCCTGATAAAATCGCATGTTCCTGTTGGGCCCACTGAAGTGGGCGTGGCCAGCCTGTCTTCGCTTAAACCGCAGAGATTCCCACTGTCCGTTTCAGCTCCGAGGAATGGCAGAAGGTGAGCAAGGGGGAGAGGGAGAAGCTCGGAGTCACCGTTCAGGACGACGGGGAGTTCTGGTGAGCGTCTCCCCGTCCGGGCCTTCTTCCTGCAGTGTGGCGTCTGTGGGAGTTGACATGGAAGTGACCCCTACCGACCCCTCCTCCCCCAAACCAGGATGAACTTTGAGGACTTCTGCAAACACTTCACAGACATGATTCTCTGTCGCCTCATCAACACGTCTTATCTGAGCATCCATAAGACCTGGGAGGAGGAGGTCATGCGAGGATCCTGGACGTTGTCCGAGAACCCGCTGATTAACCGGGCTGGGGGGTGTATTAACCACAAGGCCACCTTCCTGCAGAACCCCCAGGTAGTGCCCCCAGCCGAGAGGAACATGCCACCAAGCCCGTTCGTGCCGGTTTGTGTGTTACTGAGTATAACCCCTATCTGGTCACGCAGTACATGTTTGACGTGAAGAAGGTGGAAGACGAGGTTCTCGTCTGCCTGCAGCAGCAGGACCAACGCGGCCAGCGCAAGGCAGGCAAAGGGGAGAACCTGGCCATCGGCTTTGACATCCAGAGGGTGAGCGGGACTTGGGGCTTGTGCTTCTGGGGGGTGGGTTAGTGATCCAGTGCCGGGATCTCTGTCATCGCTCTCGTAACCAGCTTCCCGTTACTAGGTTGAGCTGAACAGAACTTACCGGATGCACCAGACCCAGCAAAAGGTGGCCAGCTCCGTCTACATCAACTCACGCAGCGTATTCCTAAGGAAGGACCTGAAGGAGGGCCGTTATGTCATCATCCCCACGACCTTTGACCCCATGCAGCAGGGTGACTTCCTGCTCCGTGTGTTCAGCGATGTGCCTTCGCACTGCAAGTAGGCCCACATCCTCCCCCCCCACCCGACCTTGGTGACAAATTGTATGGCTGTAATATTAGACTGTTTGTTTTTTTTTTTTGTTTGTTTGTTTGTTTTTAATTGATCAACCATCCCCTCCCTCCCCCACCAGAGAACTGACCATCCACGAGCCCCCCCAGACTTGTTGGTCGGGGATATGTGGCTACCCTAAACTGGTGACACAGGTGCACGTGGTAAAGGCAGAGGGACTCCAAGGCCAGGATTCTGACGGAGGTGCGCCCCCGTGTGGACATTTGCAATATAGCAAGCATCTCAAACTTTCAAGAATGCTGTATTTTCTTAATTACTGTATATTACAACGAATGTATGCCACAACAATATTTTGTATCTTTTTACTGGTAGCAAGAGCAAGTTATTTGTGAACGACCATCCATTCAGCTGCAGCTGCTTATCCTGATCAGGATTGAGTGTGACGCTGAGCTTATCCCAGACAGCATAGGGCACAAGGCAGGGCTGCACTGGATTCCAGCTTTTCTCAGTACAAACGTTACTGGCAATTCAGAGATGCCAGTTGGCCTAACTCTAAGTCTTTGTATGGTGGGAGGAAATGGGAATACCCCGTTACAGTGGACTTGTGGAGCAGCAGTGCCACCTACTGAGAGAACCACCACACTACCGTCTTACGAATAGTATGTTAAAAGTGCTTCTGTCATAGAGCTGTGTGTAGAATCCCTAGTGAACGTAGCAGTTCTTTGTGCAGTGAATAGAGAATTATATGAAATCATCATTTCACCATAGGGAGCGATCTCGGTCTGGGTTTGACTCATCAGTGGTGAGTTTCGGATAATTTGTTGTGTTAGGGTGCCCCCTTGTGGGTAGAAATATATATACAGACGTTCACCGGGGTACTATAGTCTATGGTTCGTGTTACCGCATGTTGACTTTATGACGGGTAAATGTTTTTCACTTTTAGTAAATAATTCAATAAATTACATGAGATATTCAACACTTTATTAGAAAACACACTTTGTGATAATGATTTTGACTGTAATTTATTGAATTATTCTCCGCACGTTTTTAAGGTAGGCTGGGCTAAGGCTTTATTTTCGTCTTACGGTGGGTTTATCAGGAGGTGACCGCATGGTAACCTGGCGAGAGGCTGCACTTGTTCTGCTTGTTAAATACACGGTGTGATTTCTGTGCCTGCATTTAGTCGATCGGCTTGTCTGTCCCTCTCGTTCCAGTTTCCGACCCCTATGTCATCATCCGCTGTGAAGGCATGAAGGTACGTTCCCCAGTGCATAAGAACACCTGTAACCCGGACTTTGACGTCAAGGGGCTGTTCTACAGGAAGAAGGATAACAGTCACATCCAGATCCAGGTTTGCAAAGCGCCAGTCTGTCCCAGCAATACCAGCGTTTCCTTTGAGGTTATTTTATCATGTATGTATAATCTCTCCCCCCCCCCACCCTTTTGGCACAGATCTACAACTGGAATGTGGGCTGTGACTCCTTCTTGGGTCAGGTGACCCTGTCCAGCACCCCCAATGACCTGCAGGAGACACACACGGTCCACCTGCGGGACAAGGGGAACCGCCAGAGCAATGACCTGCCTGGGACCCTCACCATCCGACTGCTGACCAGCAACGTGCTGACCAACATCTAACTCCCACCCCCTACCGTTCCTGCTGTTTGGGGCTTTGCCCAGAACTCGCATGTACCAACCCCTCACTCCCCCACCAGTAAGCAGCTTCCAAGATGACTTGTCAGTCTAATTATGTTTACAAGGGCTACACCACTGAAAAGTCTCCCATTCAAGTTTCTTACCCCACTCCCCCGTCTTGGGGGGCAGGCTGTACGTACCCCCCCCCCCCCCAGACACCGTTTTCCCCTTCCACCCCCCCCCCCCCCCCTCCCCCCCAAAGCCCAACCCATTGTCCGCCCTTTCACTCTATACACAACTTCTTCTTA
>JAODKE010000038.1:2275334-2295777 GCA_026779605.1 Mormyrus hasselquistii | reverse complement strand
CTGCAGAACCCAACTTTTTTTTTCCCACCATCTTTGCCTGGCCAGGGCTTTTTTTTCCAATTGTGGTTAATTCCCCCCCCCCCCCCCCCCCGCTCACTGTTAACCATCAAGTCCAGAAAAGTGCACAGTAAATATTTTCTGAAAGCTCATCCTCTTGGCTGCCAAATACATTGCATAGCTTTTGTTATGTTTTCTGCGGAAGCCTGATAAAGATGGTGGCCTCTGTGTGGGGATGGCCACGCCCACACAAAGCTGCGTCTAATCAGACAAAGCTTCAGAGAATATGCTGTTGTATCACTGGGGGAAATAAATATTTGTTGATTAATTTGCATAATTTTGTGAATATGATGGTAAAACTTGGATGTCTTTGATTATGATCGAGTTTGTTTTTGTGATTTTTGAGAACGTTCTCATGTGCTTCTGACCACTCACCAGGTTGAAGGTAGCCTTCAGAGCATCATGTCCCACTGGATGCAGGTCCAAACACTGGCCACAGATGTAGATACATGTTCAGGGGAACACTCATCTCTAGTCAGGCTAACAGGACCTGGAACGCCAGTGTTCTCCAGATAGCTGGAGTAATGAAGACAAAGAAACCTCTTTAGATACGCCGTTAACAGTCGTCTCTGATTTGTGGGGGTTGCTTAAAGTCTAGACCTAAGAGAGTTTCCATTTGTCAGTGGACTAATCGTTAAACCTGACAGGAATAATAATACATCGCAGGCTGTCTGACCTCTGACCTTCCGACCACAGACGTACACAGGCTCCATCCTGGTGGCGGTGAACCCTTACCAGCTGCTGCCCATCTACTCAGCTGACCAGATCCGCCTCTACACTAACAAGAAGATCGGTGAGATGCCGCCACACATTTTTGCCATCGCGGATAACTGCTACTTCAACATGCAGCGGAACAACAAGGACCAGTGCTGCATCATCAGGTACCACTCTCCCCCAAGCCCTTACCCCCCCCCTCCCCCACGCCCCTCCCCCCCCCCCCCCCCCCCCCCCCCCCCGGTACCAGAACGGCCTGACCAGGGCACTTCTGTTCCATTTATGGATGTGCGTTACACCAGCGGCGAGTCTGGAGCGGGAAAGACGGAGAGCACCAAACTGATCCTTCAGTTCCTGGCTGCTATCAGCGGGCAGCACTCTTGGATCGAGCAGCAGGTTCTGGAGGCCAACCCCATCCTGGAAGGTGAGATTTGTCTGAGAAGGCATCACCAGTAAATTTCATACGGTGCTCCTGAGGGTTACTAGTCATTTGGGGATTTGTGATGAGTCAGAATTGGGGGCCTGAGACTCCCCCCCCACACCGAGTCTAAGGCACAGACGGACTGATAGAGACATGATTCAAAGGGAACTTGACCTTTAAATTTATTCAGATGTTTGCTGGAGCAAAAACTAATGTTAAGCTCATTGACTGTTTCGTGTTGTGTGTTGGTTATATTTTGATAGTTTGCTTTAGTTTTGTTTTGAGGGTATGCTTTGGCTATGTTTCGATTGTTTTGGCTTTGTCTCGATGACCTGCTGACTCTGTCGTCTTCTTACCCCTCAGCCTTTGGCAATGCCAAGACGATTCGCAACGACAACTCCAGCCGTTTTGGCAAGTACATAGACATTCACTTCAACAAGAGAGGCGCCATCGAGGGAGCCAAGATTGAGCAGTACCTTCTGGAAAAATCCAGAGTTTGCAGACAGGTATGGTATGGAGGGAGGAGGTGGGGGGAGGCAAAAGTGTCAAACTCTCTGGCTTTCCAAGGTAGCGCTCAATCACCATCACTGCGACCCTTGTTCTTTGCCAGGCCCAAGACGAGAGGAACTATCATATCTTCTATTGCATGCTGAAGGGCATGACCCCCGAGCAGAAGAAGAAGCTGGGTCTGGGAAAGGCCACGGACTACACCTACCTCACCATTGTAAGTCGGCCTGCTTTCAGCCCGCAGGACCGCTAAGCTCGCCCAGGGCATTTTGAAGGGAGAGCAGATTCCCCATCACCATTCTTGTCCACCGCTTAAATGTTCTTCAGTATTTTCCACTGTAAATCATGTATGTGGTGCGGTCGTTGGTACTGTCACCTCACACCTCTGGGAACTGGGTTCATGTCTCTGCCAGAGCTCCATGTGTGTGGAGTTTGCATCTTCTCTCCATGGCATCATGGGGTTTCCCGTGGGTACTCTGGTTTCCCCCCACAGTTCAAAACCACGCTGAGGTTCATTGGGGCTACCATATCGCCTGTAGGTTTGTGTAAGTGTGCTCTGCAATTGGTTGGTGCCCCATCTTGGGTTGTTTCCTGTCTTGTGCCCATAACCTCTGGTATAGGCTCTGAACCCCCCTGCAAGCCTGAATAACATAAGTGGTTTCGTAATGTTGTTGGATTAAATCATGTATGTGAACTAGCCTCTGTCCTCCAGCAGCTCATAGTAATTTTGATTCATTTATCTAGGTTATACCAAACATCTCTGGTTACAATGTCTGTCTTTATGTGCTCGATGTCACCAGGGCAACTGCACAGTGTGTGACGGCCGGGATGATATGAAGGAGTACTCCAACATCCGCTCAGCGATGAAGGTCCTGATGTTCACCGACACGGAGAACTGGGAGATCTCTAAGTTGCTGGCAGCTATTCTCCACCTGGGCAACCTGCGTTACGAAGGTCAGCTAGCAGGGCAGCGCTGGAGAAACGCAGCATAGCAGTTAACCAGAAGATAAAACCTGATCAAATCGGGTTGAATTACCCCTAAAACGACCGGCTCAGTTTCTTTTCTCCTCTCCCCCAGCCAGAACTTATGACAACCTTGATGCCTGTGAAGTGGTGAGATGTTCTGACCTTGTTACTGCAGCTACGCTGCTAGAGGTGAGGGTTTCTTTTGCACCACATCGTCTAAGAAGTCTGAACCTCCTCTTGTGGATCTAGCTGTAGTTTACAAGCCGGCACCATCACAGCAGTGGATATTTTGCAATCCTGGAGTGTCTGAAGAAACACAGGGGTGAGAAATTGGAGTTCTCTGAATGGGAGGCAGATACCTGACCGTATACATAAGTAATTGAAGGACAAGGCTAAATTAACTCCTATGAAATGTAATATACAACAGCGCCCCCTTGTGCCAGAATGAGGAATGCACATTCCCTATGTTATTATTCAACTACTTCAAGCAAAACAATGATAATGTCAACAAATATGTTTTAATTTAGTAGCCTTGTCTACATACTGCAAAATATCTTTCTGAGGAGAGTCAAAATTTTCCATTTTAGAAGCCCCATATCTAAGACTGATTCAATTCTGTTGGATTTCTACTGATGTACTTCAATGCACTGGGTTCTTTGAATACCTACCTACTATCTTTTATACTGTATGTCTTGTAGGTGGTTGGTGTATTTCTGTGCTTATATCTTCTGTAAGTGCTCTGTGTGTGTATATGTTGTGTAAATCTGCGCTTGTTTCTACGCCTGTTGAAGCTGGATCGCCCATCTTTCCGCTGTACAGCTGTAATGCTTCGCTCCCTCGCTGTGCGATGCCCCATAATCCTCTGACTCTGCATTTCTGCTGCCATCCTGCGCACCGTAGGTGGGTCCCAAGGATCTGATGAACTGCCTGACCAGCAGAACTATCATCACCCGCGGGGAGACGGTCTCCACGCCGCTCAGCATGGAGCAGGCCCTGGACGTGCGGGACGCCTTCGTGAAGGTGGGGGGGTACCCCACCCGGCGGCTCCTCCTGCTCAGTGCACTCATTTTCCCCAGCAGATTCAAAAGCTTTATTGACATTTGCAAAGATACAATGAAATCTTTGCAGGCATACCTCCCACAGATTTAAACAGCACGTAGCGGCCATAAATAGCGAATAACAGAATCGTGAGAACAATAACAAATATACAATATACATTTAATGCATGCAATATAGATGCAATATATGCGGTATACATACAATATGCAGTATACACACAATATACACAATGCGTGCATGATATATATACAATATACATGCAATATGAGGTATACAGTAAAGTTACATTCCAGACCCATCAGTGATAGGTGAAAATCTGCAATATAGAAAGACCATATAGTTTTTTAAATATATAGTTTAAGCCTTAAAATACCACTCCCACACATTTTAAACACATGTAAACTTATTAAAATATACTTTGTAATAACTATGTGAATGTTGGGCTAAGGATATGAGTAACATAATAATAATATGTAATATATATATATATATTCACCCACACATTGCAGAGAATTGTGATGCGTTGGGGAAAAATCCACGATATAGCTGGGGCGTGATATAGCCAGGGATCACTGTACATACAATATACACTGTGCATGCAGTGCGTACAATATACATGCAGTGCACAATAACATATAAGTTGAACAGGTAGTTTAGTGCCAGTGCCTAATGAAAGACAGTGGAAATACCAAGAGTTAAGAGTGTGTCTAACATTCACGTTACTGTAAATCCTAGGGGATTTACGGCAGGTTGTTCGTCTGGATCGTGGACAAGATCAACGCTGCCATCTACAAGCCTCCATCCACCGAGCCAAAGGCCGTGCGACGCTCCATCGGCCTGCTGGACATCTTTGGCTTTGAGAACTTCACCAACAACAGGCGAGTCTGGAGTAGCTGCCATCAGCGATTCCTGCAGATCCTCACACATTGTTTAACGTTATGTGAGAAGGTCACTACATTCGAGCTTCGGTAGAGTCTGTTAGACACATATGTACACTAGTGGCCAAAACGGTGGAGACACCTTGAATTTTTAGCATTATGCTTTAACAATTACTACATGAATAATAGCAGTAATGTTTATAAACAATCCAATAATGTAACAAATATCATACATTGGATGATTACATGAGTAACTGGAACGGCAGCTGAATAAAGTCCAGAAATCTCTAAAAATGAGATTTTTCCCAAATTTTGGCTACTAGTGTAACGTGATAAAATTGGCATCCAGTGACATCAGTTATGGAGCCTTATGGGAAAGCTTGAATCAATGATGTTCTGTTAGTCAAAGAGACGAAAGGGTTTCTTCTTTACAGAGGAAATACCCCCGTCTGAATCCTGTGTTTTGATGAGTCTTTAGTTCACTTCCTTCTTCTCAGCTGATTTGATCGGTTCTCCAGCTTTGAGCAGCTGTGCATTAACTTCGCCAACGAGAACCTGCAGCAGTTCTTCGTGCGGCATGTGTTCAAGCTGGAGCAGGAGGAGTACAACCTGGAGAACATCAACTGGCAGCACATCGAGTTCACCGACAACCAGGACGCCCTCGACATGATCGCCATCAAGCCCATGAACATCATCTCGCTCATCGACGAGGAAAGCAAGTTCCCCAAGGTTGCGTTCCGGAGCTGATGGCGGATGTAACGCCGGGGGCTGAGGAAGCACTGAAAACAAAGTGCGCTTTGATAGTAATGAGCGAACATTTACTTCAGATGTTACTGGTTCTGTGTTTCCAGGGAACTGACACCACCATGCTGAATAAGCTCAACTCCCAGCACAAACTGAACTCCAATTACATCCCCCCAAAGAACACTTATGAAACCCAGTTTGGGATCCAGCACTTCGCTGGGGTGGTTTATTATGAGACGAGAGGTGAGCAGTGTGAGTGAACCTGTATTCACTCAGTGTCTTTTCAAGTTAATCACAGGGTTGGTTTTGAAACTTCTATCAAAAAAGAATTTAATGGTGACATACTGTTCATTGTACTACTTAATGAAGGCATCTGCCAGAAAGTAAATCCGTCATTCCAAATTCCAGGCTTCCTGGAGAAGAACAGAGACACCTTGCACGGCGACATCATCCAGCTGGTCCACTCCTCCAGGAACAAGTTTATCAAACAGATTTTCCAGGCTGATGTTGCTATGGTAATGTTGCAAGGGATTTTTATTAGGATGTGTCTGCTGTGACGGGTTCGGAATGTGCGATTGTCATTATTCCCTAAATAGATTTGATTGTTACTTCACCATCTCCTGAAATAACCTAAAGCCCCCCCCCCCCCCCTCCCAGACAAACTAACCATGGCTACCCGTCCAGGTAACTAACCAGGTGTTGAAACCAAACAACCAACCTGAAATCGTAAACCAGGCTAACTCCTTTAGTCGTGCTGAAGACCTCGTTGGAGGTGAAATCGTATTCATTCGATCCCCCTTCCCTTGTATGTTTCTACTCTGGCTTTGCTAATGAGACCTTTCTCCTCCCTCTGCCTGAATCGCCACCTCTGCACCTCAGTTTCTGTGCGGCTATGCTGCCGCTGGTGTTCTGATTCCGTCAGACACCCCTCCTTCAAAGGTAACAATGACTCCCACACTGCTGCTCTCTCGACTCCCATGATGCATCTGCTGCTAACCTGCCCGGCTCGCCCTGCCGCTGCTGCTGTGCTCATCCGGCCGCTTATCCAGGGACTTCTTCCAGTGATCCTGAGGGTAGCACATCTTGCTTAGCCGCTTGCTCTGGGCTGGGTCATGAACCGGTATCTGAATGATCCAGTGTGTCACAACAAGCCTGACCAGCTTATTTTCATCAGTTCATTGCATGAGGTCATTTCCTGGAATGTTAGCCGTCTAAAATATTCAGGTATGTGTGCAGAAGAAGGGTCCCCACAGCCATGAATGTGAAAGGAAGACTCCTGCTTGTTGTATGGATTGCTGGTTGAAAGCTTCTTGAACAATTAGACCTGCTTACACACCAGATGTGTGACTGTGAGTCTAAGTTGCAGTCTGTTGTGAAATGAGTGTCGGATTTAAACATTGTAATATAGTATAATTACACAAACTAGAACTTTTACCTTCTTAATTATATCATGGGCGAGCTTCTCGTTTCAGGCAAACTGGTCTGTGCTTCTTTAAGCAGGTCCTTGTTTTTTGTCTTTGTGGGGTTTATGTTACCTGTCTTGTCAGCAAAAACGTTTGTTCTGCTCGAGAGCGGTGGTGTTGACCTCGAAAACCGACACACTGGAGTCACCCTCACGATTCTCCTGCTGGGCGATAACGCTCTCAAAATCAAGTCGCGGTTATCGCCTTCCTGCGTGAGCTTGATGAGGAGGCTGGACGGGAAAGTGAAGGAGGATCAGCTCTGAGTCCCCACTTCCCTGTTTCCTGTTCCCGCCCCCCACGTCCCCCCCCCCCCATCACAGGGTGCCGAGACTCGGAAACGCTCACCCACGCTCAGCAGTCAGTTCAAGCGCTCGCTGGAGTTGCTGATGCGCACCCTCAGCGTGTGCCAGCCCTTCTTCGTCCGCTGCATCAAGCCCAATGAGTTCAAGAAGCCGATGGTAAGTGATGGCGGATGGGAGGAGTGGTAGTACGGACTGTGGGATTGGTGTCTGCCATGTTACCATGGTATTGTGCGTATCTGTTACTCTCCATGGAGCAGTATGGCAGCATCTGCTCATGTGTCCCACAGTCCATGACTTTCGTGATCTTTGGTTCCATACTGATCTACAGGCCTCTCTTTTTATGGTTTAGTTCATTAGTAGTTTTCACTTTGTCCATTCACTGGACTGTCAGTTGTTTTTGTTGTCATCTATCTGTTTATTTTTTGGTTTGTGTGTTTATGTGGTTTTCTTGCTACCTGACTGTTGACTCTATAGTTGACAGTCTCGGTTGTGCTCCTTGAGTGTGCCGACACAGATCACGTGACGGTGTATGCTGCATGTGAATTGTACACGTGGACCGACGGGGGGTAACACACCATCCTGCCCTATCCTCACCCCCGCCCCCCCAGCTGTTTGACCGCGAGCTGTGCGTCCGCCAGCTGCGCTACTCCGGCATGATGGAGACCATCCGCATCCGCCGGGCTGGCTACCCCATACGTTACACCTTCGTGGAGTTTGTGGACCGTTACCGCGTCCTCATGCCCGGGGTGAAACCTGCCTACAAGCAGGTGGGTTGCTGCGTACCGTGAAAACACCGACACCCACAGTTCAGACATGTTTTCGTTTAGTGTTCTTGTTTAAATGCATTGTGCTCATGTGTGTTTTGGTTCTGTGTGTAGTTTCGTTTGGTTACTTATTGCGCTGTTTCGTTTGTTTCGTCTGGTGTTTTTTTTTTTCATGTTTTGTTTTGCATTCATCTCTCTGATCACGGCTGTGCTCTCAGGAAGATCTGCGGGGCACATGTCAGCGCATCGCAGAAGCTGTCCTGGGGAAGGACGATGACTGGCAGATGGGGAAGACCAAGATCTTCCTCAAGGTGAATTCTGTCGGCACCTAGACTTTTCTGATATGATCGATATGTGTAAAATACTTAAAATACAAATTTGTCAGCGCTAAATAGACTTAACCGTAGGGTTCTGTGAAGGGGGGGGGGGGCATTGTTTTAATCTACAGTCACGGGGTGTTTCATGTAGGACAAACTGTTTTGCTTTGGTGGAGTGGAAAGACCCCAGCGCCGGGTCAAAGGTTCTTGGAAAGCTCAGCTGTGGCCGCTATCAGAGTGCTCCAGCTGCCGAGGCAGGAAGCTCCGACCCATGGGGACTGGGGGGAAGGAAAAATAACGCTCCCCCGCTGGAAGTGGGCATACCTGAGTGGGTGTCAGCCCAGGAGCATCAAAAAGACCCCTGCGTGCAAAGAATTTTTCAAATGAAAGTTTTCTCTTGATTTGAAGGTTGAACTGTTTATAAACATGATGCTTAATGTGCTCCTTCTCTCAGGACCACCATGATATGCTGCTGGAGATCGAGCGGGATAAGGCCATCACCGACAAGGTCATCCTCATCCAGAAGGTGGTGCGGGGCTTCAAGGACAGGTGAGAATGGGGGCTGAGACCATGGAGGATGTGAAAAAGGATAGGAGGCGCTGGACTGCCGGATTTAACCAAGATCAAGAGAAGACGGACATGGATTCCCGAAGATAACTATGATCCCCGGATTGCTTAGTCACTGTGCTAGTTATCTTCTCTCTTTATGGTGGTATTTTGTATTAAACTTGACCTGTGTAACTGCATTTGTTTCAGCATATTGTCACAGTTTTAGCAATAGAGGCTAATAGTATGGATTTTTTCCTAACAGATCAAATTTCCTTAAAATGAGGAAGTCTGCCCTGTTGATCCAGAAGACCTGGAGGGGTTTTTACTGCCGAAAGAACTACAGTGCAGTGAGTTTCTGAACTGTGATCTTCAAAGAATGGGAAAGACATTATGACCCATTGACATTCTGGTGCATTGGTGTTTCTGACTTTCCATTGGTGGTTCTAATGGTGCATTGGTGGTTCTAACATTTCGTTGGTGGTTCTAATGTTCTGTTGGTGGATATAACATTCCATTGGTGGTTTTAACGCTCCATTTGTAGTTCTTAGATCCCATCTGTAGTTCTAAAGTTCCATTGTGTGGCAAATAAACGTTAAAAATGGCTCCTGACCAGTGTCTCTTGCCTTGTTTTCGCTTCCCCATCAGATGCGAGTTGGCTTCTCACGCCTGCAGGCCCTGTACCGCTCACGGAAGCTGTATGTCACCTACCACGTAACCCGGCAACGCATCACGTGCTTCCAGGCCCGGGGCCGAGGCTTCCTGGTGCGGCGGGCCTTCCGGCACCGCCTGTGGGCCGTCATCACCATCCAGGCCTACACGCGCGGCATGATCGCTCGCAGGCTGTACAGGAGGCTCAAGGGCGAGGTAGGCCCCACATCGCATTCATGTGTTTCAGTGGCACAGCAGTGAAAGACGTACATTTTGCATTTGTCTTGTACTTTTGAACCTGATAAGATAAAATATATCTTTATTGATTTATGGTAGGGGGAAATTTCTCAATCCAGTGGTATAGAAAGACATATCAACAAAGCATAATGTAAGAGAAAGACGATAAATATGTAAAGGAAAATCAATAATAAAATAAACAAAAAGTAATAATGAATAAGAAAACTGTGTAAAACCTAAATTGTTTTAATGAAATATTCAGATATGTAAGTGTATTAAAATTATTTATTGAATTACTCATTATTACACTTGAAAATGTAATACTATAATTCAGTGCTTTGCTCAAAGGTTTTATAGCATGACCTGTCCTGGATCTGAATTGGGTTCCAGAAAAGTCCATGTTCTTAACCACTACACTTTCTGTTTGACCTTTATCCTAACCCCTGACCTTTGACCCTGGGGGTCACAGTTACAGCAGAAAATCCCCTACCTTTGTGCTGCCTGTGATGGAGCGACTGGAGAGTAACAGACGCCCACACCACCGTCTCTAACCCCTATACTCCACCCCCTCTTAGTACCGGCGCCGCCTAGAGGCCGAGAAGATGCGTCTGGCTGAGGAGGAGCGGCTCCGTAACCAGATGAGCGCCAAGAAGGCCAAGGCAGAGGCGGAGCGAAAGCACCAGGAGCGGCTGGCACAGCTGGCACGTGAGGATGCCGAGCGGGAGCGCCGCGAGCGTGAGGAGGCACGGCGCAAGAAGGAGCTGCTGGAGCAGACGGAGAAGGCGCGACACGAGCCCGTCAACGACTCCGACATGGTCGACAAGATGTTCGGCTTCCTGGGCAGCACCGGCTCCTTCCCTGGCCAGGAGGGCCAGGCTCCCACGGGCTTCGAGGTAAAAAGAGTTTCTGCCCCCCCCACAGTCCCCCACCATCACCATCAAGCTCAGATCATTCAGCTATTAACTTTCTGCGGAAATTTAATTCATCTTTAATGGTGGCTGTTAAACAGTCCTTTGGGTTCAGTTAGCCTTGCTGGGTCCAGCAGGTTTTCCTGGGCTCCAAAGACAACAGTTAAGCCTATTGAGTTATGAGTGAAGTGGCTTTAGTGCCCAGCTGGAGCAGAATGCATCCTCCTCTCGGCATCTGCGGGACTCTGACTCTGATGTTTTCAGTCTTATTCCAAGAAAAGAGTTTGGAATACAGTGCGTGTCATGTTTTCTGTATTTCTGAAAAGCATGTCAATCGGCCAACATCTGGCTGATTCTCTGTCTGTGTGCGTTGTTTTGACAGGATCTTGAGCGCACCCAGAAAGAGCTTGAGGAGGAGGACCTGGATGAAGCCCTACCCCTTCCTGAGGAAGAGGAAGAGGACCTGTCGGAGTACAAATTTGCCAAGTTTGCTGCCACCTACTTCCAGGGCACAACCACGCACAGCTACATGCGCCGGCCGCTGAAGCAGCCACTGCTCTACCATGAGGACGAAGGTGACCAACTGGTAGGTCCCCCGCAGGTGTTCCCAGACCACCAGGCAATGGCCATTCTAGGATTCTTTAAGGTGGGGGGAATAACAGGGGCTGACCTTATCATTAACCAATGATATGTTTTGAATCTGTGAGTGACAAGGGAGAGGGCACTCTGGGGGCCAATCAGGTTTCAGCTGGGCTGAATGCCCTTGTAGCCCCGCCCCTGCCACCAGGCCTGCCGATACACTATCACTGGCACTGACAGCACTCGCTCCGCATCATTCTCTTGCTCCCTCCTTCTGCAGGCCGCCCTGGCCGTCTGGATCACAGTGCTGAGGTTCATGGGTGACCTCCCCGAGCCAAAGTACCACACGGCCATCAGCGACGGCAGCGAGAAGATCCCTGTCATGACTAAGATCTATGAGACCCTCGGGAAGAAGACCTACAAGCGGGAGCTGCAGGCACTTCAGGGGGAGGGGGAGGTAGGAGGAAGATGGGAACCTCTGCTAGACCCCAACATCTCCTGCAGACTCTGTCATATCTACTTAGTAATGAATTCATGTGGCATAACAGCATTCGGTGCATTTTGACTCAGCCTTGTGTGGTGTGTAAAGAGACCAGCTGTGCTAAGAGGTCATTTAGCACCTTGTTTAACTTTGCACTTTCAAAACTTCATACATCCTGTTGATTCTAATTCTAATCTACAAGTAGTTTTTTCAGATAGTGAGAGAGCAAACACTCAATATAACTACTGTAAGCCAAGAATTTATGACATTTTATAAATCTTGGTTTTGCTAAGAAACAAACTGGAGAAATGTTTGTTGAATAAGTGCCTGAGGTGTGGTCTTCTGGCCACTTCAGCAAGGCGACCATGATGTATCTTCACTATGTTGGCATGGCAACAGCATAAAGTATAAACTGTCCTCGTCACTTTGCCCCACCTTCGCAGACTGGTCACATTGACAGTCACAAGAAGAGCAGTGTACGCCACAAGCTGGTATCGCTGACGCTGAAGAAGAAGTCGAAGATCACAGAGGAGGTGAGTCTGACCATTCTGCTTGTTTGTGTCTGTTGTTTGGAAAATCATCAGACCTGGATGTGACCGTGATCTAAGGTGTTTCTGGGGTCTGTTTCCAGGTGACCAAGCGTCTGAACGATGGTGAGTGCACCATGCATGGCAACAGCATGCTGGAGGACCGGCCCACCTCCAATCTGGAGAAACTGCACTTCATCATCGGCAATGGTATCCTACGGCCTGCCCTCAGGTCAGAACAAGATAGATATTTCATGGCTTATTTACTCTGTGAGAACCATAAATGTCCAACCCCCTGTGCTGCTACCTTGTTGAGGTGGGGTTGCTTGCATGCCGGTGGGGGCTCATACCCTCAGTTGTTTCAACCATGCTGGGCAGGTTTCTACAGTAGAGGCCAGACAAAAAGCAACAACTGGCCCTCCATGTTAAGGGTTGGGCATGGGGTTAACTACCCCATCTTGTTAAAAACGTTCCAGTTACAGAAACATTGACGAATAAAAACCAAATCATACACCTGCCTGAAGAAGGTGCCCCAGCAATGGGGACTGTGACGCTTACCAGCCAAACCCCCAAAGGAGCTGGTAGGCCGATACACCTTCTGGCGACAAGGAAATCCATCCTCGTGGGGACATGGAACATCAGAACCATGTTTCAGGCTGGCAAGGCTGCAACCATTACCAAGGAAATGGAGCGTTACAACCTCTCAGCCCTGGGCCTGGCAGAAACAAGATGGATGCAGTCGGGTGAGGTCAGATTGACCAGTGGCCAGTCCAGGGACCTCATTATCCTGATGGGGGACTTTAACGCCAAGATCGGAGGCCGAAATGAGGGATATGAGGCAGTGATGGGGTGGGGACCATGAATGAAAACGGCGAGATGTTTGCTGAGACCTTTGTGAACAATAATCTGGTGATAGGGGGAAGTGGTTTTCCCCACAAGACAATCCACAAAACAATCTGGATGTCACCAGATCATGTCATGGAAAACCAAATCGATCACATTTGTATCAATAAAAAGTTCAGAAGAACTTTGGAAGATGTCAGGACGAGACGGGAGGCAGATGCAGCCTCGGATCGCCATCTCCAGGTGGGAAAATTCAAGCTAAGGCTGAAGAGACGTCATCAAGCGAAGGGTCAAAGAGCGAAATACAGCATTGACTACCTCAGTAATGCTCAAGTGACAGAACAGATCAAGGATATTCTCTCAAAGAAAAACGCAGAGATACAGCTTGGAAAGATGGAAGGATGGACGCTGAAGTTCAGTTCCAATCCTCAAAAGCAGAAGGGGTAAGAATCCCCAGAGGATACATTAGTTGCATCCTCACTATTTGTTATTGGGAGGCAAGTCAGCAAAAACGCTTTTGCCAAGAACATAAGTCCAGTTTTTGAGGTCTTGATACTGAGAAACCGTATGAGCGCCATAGATAACAACTGGCTGATTCTCTCTGTGAGCGCCATAGCTATTCCATGGCTGATTCTCTCTGTGAGCACCATAGATATCCCTTGGCTGATTCTCTCTGTGAGCACCATAGCTATTCCATAGCTGATTCCCTCTGTGAACACCATAGCTATTCCATGGCTGATTTTCTTTGTGAGCACCATAGATATCCTCTGGCTGATTTGTTCCCTGTTGACTGCAGATAGCCAATGCATCCTCTGAGCACCATGGAAACTGTGAACAAAAGCCACTCACTTTTTGTAATGTCCCATCACAGAGATGAGATCTACTGTCAGATCTGCAAGCAGCTGACCCAGAATCCTTCCAAGAGTAGCCACGCCCGTGGGTGGATCCTTGTCTCGCTCTGTGTGGGCTGCTTTGCCCCCTCAGAGAAGTTTGTCAAAGTAAGAGAGACTCCTCAGCAAGTTTTTTTTATATATTTAATAACGCAGAAAATCTCATGAACAAGGTGTGTCGATCCTTTGCTGTATTTCATTAAATTGTTCAATATCTTAATGTGAATACTTTAGTGATGTACATTCTTTAATGTACGGCAAGCCTAATTGGATTTTAATTCTTGTGTTTCAGTATTTACTCAAAGGTTAGCAGCTCTATTATGGGGTCATCTAAGATAGGGTTGCTGCTATTTTTAGGTCAAATTGGCCTTTCTCTCTGACCCCACAGTATCTGAGGAATTTTATCAGCGGGGGCCCTCCTGGTTATGCCCCCTACTGTGAGGAGAGGCTGAGGCGAACCTTTGTTAATGGCACACGGACCCAGCCACCCTCTTGGCTGGAACTCCAGGTATGTCTTTTAGACCAATGAAATGGGTCACAGCAGACGGTCACTGTTCCCTCATTGGTCGACCAGTGGGGATATTTTCTACCTATCTATTAATTTTCTTGTCTAATTCTGTCAAAGATTGTAAAGACTCAGTTTTCCTTAGTGTAGCAAGTCCAATGATAGTGATGTTCTATCAGGTTGGGTCTGGATTTATACATTTTGGATATTTACTTACTCCTCAGTGTTTTTGTTTTTCAGGCCACCAAGTCAAAGAAACCCATAATGCTCCCTGTGACCTTCATGGATGGAACAACCAAGACTCTGCTGACTGATTCTGCCACCACAGCCAAGGAGCTGTGTAACGCCCTGGCAGACAAGATCGGGCTGAGGGACACCTTCGGCTTCTCTCTGTACATCGCCCTTTTTGACAAGGTGCACCATGTCTCTGCGTCCAGCTGGGTGTTCTTCAGATCATACTCATCATACTCATCATACCCATCATACATGTCCCTGCAAAAAGGTGTCCTCACTGGGCAGCGGGAACGACCACGTGATGGATGCCGTGTCCCAGTGTGAGCAGTATGCCAAGGAGCAGGGCGCCCAGGAGCGCAACGCTCCCTGGAGGCTGTTCTTCCGCAAAGAGATCTTCACACCCTGGCACAACCCTGCCGATGACAACGTGGCCACCAACCTGATCTACCAGCAGATTGTTCGCGGTGTGAAGTTTGGAGAGTACCGCTGCGACCGGGTGAGCAGCCCCCTGGGACCCGCTTACTGGGGTTCCCCATACTCAAGCTGGTACCCCAATAAATAAATCTATAGAAACTACCACAAGGAATAATTTGGGTTTGACTACGGTCTCTGAAACACCAAATGCAGTATCTACAACCAAAATTATTCCATAGCAAACTGAATTAATGTCAAACCTCCATTATTAAGATTTTACCACTACTGGATATGTTATTTAACATCTTTGCTTGATTGTATGAGTTTCTCAACCTGGACCCCCAGACGGTTCACATTTTCATCATTGCTCCCCCCCAGCTCCTAAAAGCGTGGACTATCTCGGGGACCCCAAAGACGGGGTTGAGAAACAGATTGGATTAGAATGATTTACCTCAGCCCCCATGAATGGCATGTCTTAGAGGGGGCACTGCATGCGTGATGCACTTCCATCTTCCCACATTAGGAGGAGGACTTGGCAGAGCTGGCCTCCCAGCAGTACTACGTGGACTACGGCTCCGAGATCCTACTGGAGCGTCTGCTCTGCCTCATCCCGTCCTACATCCCCGACCGCGAGATCAGCTCCACCCGCACCCTCGAGAAGTGGGCTCAGTTCATCATGGCAGCACACAAGAAGGTGCGAAGGCTGTATCCCATGATGCACCTCTGTGGCTTGGCCTCTTGTGCGTACACACAGCTACCCAGGACAGAGACAGGGCTAACAAGGAAATCGGCAAAAATAATACGTTTATAAATGGACTCAAACACTCTTGGCAGGCATAAACCGGTTTTTCTATGAGCCAGCAAAAAATAATGTTTAGTCCAACCATACCTTGCCCTCAAGGGTAACCAGCTGGTGATGGAAAACTACACAGTGGGTTTGTTTATGCTACATAATATGCACTTTTGCAAGAATAGCCCATCACTGTTTTGCCCATTCACTTCCTGTTTGGCCATTGATTCTCCAGGGAATCTATGCACAAAAGAGGATGGACCCCCAGAAGGTCAAGGAGGAAGTGGTGGATTTTGCCCGATACAAGTGGCCTTTACTGTTTTCCCGGTTTTACGAGGCCTTCAAATTTTCAGGTACAGCGACTTTTCAGCTACAGCTGCTCTAACGTCCTTGCGTGTGTTTAGCAAGCTAATGCTAATGTCCTGCTACCTCAGGGCCCAGCCTGCCTAAGAACGACGTAATTGTGGCAGTGAACTGGACAGGGGTTTACTTTGTGGATGAGCAGGAGCAGGTACTGCTGGAGCTCTCCTTCCCCGAGATCGCAGCCGTGTCCAGCAGCAGGTACGCTGTCATCCTAGCGTCTTCAGTGTTCCTGTCTGTTCCTTCCATGTTCCAGGAATGTCAGATTACCTAACATCACCAACTGGCGCAATACGCTTTCCTGCTATTTATTTTATTATTTTAACCTGCAACTCTCTCTTCTCTTGTGTACTTTATGAAATAGGCTACATTAGTCTTAAGAGTTTCATACTCTTTGTTTCTCCAGAGAGTAGGTAGGTTCGGAGTCTAGGTTGAGGCTTCTGGGAGTCCAGCCACCTGAACCACAAACTGGTGTCCCCTTTTTCCCCAACAGGGGGGGCAAGCTACAAGGACATAGCTTCACGTTGGCCACCATCAAGGGGGACGAGTACACTTTCACCTCCAACAATGCAGAGGACATCCGCGACCTGGTGGTCACCTTCCTGGAGGGCTTGAGGAGGAGGTCAAAGTTCGTTGTGGCTCTGCATGACAACCCCAATCCCAGTTAGTACCTCATAGCTCCTGACAAATAACTACATGCCACCTAGTGTCCCCGAAGTGCAGAGGATGACATGGTATGAATGGTTCCCTGGCGTGTAGCTGGGGATGACTCCACGTTCCTGAGCTTCCTCAAGGGGGACCTCATCCTGCTGGACCAGGACACCGGGGAGCAGGTCATGACTTCAGGATGGGCACATGGCATCAATGACCGGACCAAGCAGAGGGGCGACTTCCCGGCCGACTGTGTCTATGTGCTGCCCACCATCACCAGGCCCCAGCCTGACGTTGTGGTCAGTTACCAGTCCCCTCTGAACCCAAATGGTATCACATGATACCCAAATGAACTGAATAAATATAGCTTTATTTGCAGGCCCCTCTCACGGCATTCCTTACCCTCTCCCTACGGCTTAGGCCCTGGTCACTATGACCCCAGACCAGCGCCAGGAGTCCATGCGACTCACCCAGCTGTCTCTGGCTGACAGTGAGGAGCGCATCAAGCCCTACACTCTGGAAGAGTTTTCCTACGACTACTTCAGGTGCCCTCCTGACCCCAGGCTGCACTTTCAGTTCTTCTTTATTTTGTTCCTACCGGTTTCTCATGTTCATTTCTCTCCGGTACCCCCCTGCCAGGCCCCCCCCCAAGCACACGCTGAGCCGTGTCATGATCACCAAGAACCGCGGCAAGGACAAGCTGTGGTGCTGCACCCGGGAACCCATCAAGCAGCCGCTGCTGAAGAAGGTTCTCAGCCACGAGGAGCTGTCTCAGGAAGCCTGCATGGCTTTCATCGATATCCTTTCCTGCACTCTCGTCTTGAGATGCTGCCAATGCCTGCATGTCCTGGATCTCATCAGCGCCTTATCGACATCATTGGTCTCACATCCTTGACATCGATGGTCATCGGTGTCACCGTCCATCGGTGTGAATCCCTTAGATATGCTGAGTTGTTATGCTCCACACTCAAGGGCTCTGGCGTGTTGCTCCTTGACGCTAGTTTCTGCACCCGTCATGAAATACATGGGCGACTACCCATCCAAACGCATGCGGTCCGTGAATGAGCTCACCGACCTCATCTTCGAAGGAGCCTTGAAGGCAGAGCCACTCAAGGATGAAATGTACTGCCAAATTCTGAAGCAGCTCACAGAAAACCATATAAAGTACGTAAAGGGTCTCCAGGTCTTCTACCTGATGCCTCGAGCTCAGGAAAACTACCTCTGTGGAGGAAGTAGCATGTACTGTTTTCTTTGCAGTTGCATTACGGGATTTTTATGTGCAGGTATAGTGAGGAGAAGGGCTGGGAGCTGCTCTGGCTCTGTACGGGCCTGTTTCCGCCCAGCAACCTGCTGCTGCCCCATGTTCAGAGGTTCATACAGGCCAAGAGGCAGCACTCGCTGGCCTCGGACTGCATGCAGCGTCTGCAGAAGGCCCTGAGGTAACCCCATGCATCTGTAACACTGAGGATCATTTTAACAGTGCAGCTACAGGTTATCTGACCTTAATAAGCAGTAACCTGCACTCTGCTCCCAGCATTTCCCCACACAGCATTTCACCTGCACACCTCAGCGACTCTTGTAGGGACCGTCCAGATCTTCTGGGTGCTTGACAGGACTCGTCCTGGAAATGACTGACTGCATCAAGCCGCTCTGCGTGTACAGAAAAACGCCCCCTCTAGCAGTGATGAATGTGTGCAGTGTGTCTGCTTTCTGCTGACTCCTCACCCTCTACCTCCCTAACTACCCCAGTAGCTGCGGCATACAATGTGTTTGTTTTATTCTTAAAATATCACAGTAAAATTCATCTCTTTTTAGGTACAAGGCCATTTTCGCACCCTCCCAGCTCCCGGCACACCTGTGCCAGCTGTTTGGCTTTACAAACACTGCCTTATACTGACGACTGAAATTTCTACTTCTGGAAAGCAGAAACGGCTCCAGGAAGTACCCGCCCCATCTGGTGGAGGTGGAGGCCATCCAGCACAAGACCACGCAGATCTTCCACAAAGTGTATTTCCCCGACGACACAGACGAGGTGAACATCTTTGTCCAGACCAGAGCCAGTTCGGGGTCAAAATGCAATCAGCACCAAATTACCCAATGGGTGAAAGGATCCTACGTTATCACCGACTGTCAGCTTGCATTTTATAATTGGATTGGCCGTCTTTTGGAACATTATGTCCCTGGGTTATAATTTTATCCTGTAATATATCTGTACCAAGGAGGTTTTTAATATCAGTAACAAAATCCATTAGGGAAAAGTGTTCTGCAGGCCAAAAAATAGTACCTCTTAATCATGATGAAGCATTATCTGCTCTTAGAGACTGTAATCTCTGGTTATTAAGTGCTAATTACATGGGCAGAGATTACAGAGGGGACGGATTCTGTAATTAATTGGATATGCCTGACAAACACTGATAATTATATTCTAATTTAGTTGTTCTAATTATTTTTCCAAATTTTTCTAAGTAATTGATTGGGGTTATGGGACAGTGGTATTGCAAAATGGAATAATTTTTCCAATGGAATAATTTTTTTTTAATCTGTTGTAGGCTTTTGAGGTGGAGTCAAGCACGAAAGCCAAAGATTTCTGCCTGAACATTTCCAGCCGCCTGCTGCTGAAGTCCTCCGAGGGCTTCAGCTTATTTGTAAAGATCTCCGACAAGGTAGGACCTGGAATGAAAGAGCCAGTTTGTGAAGGTCAAAGAGGATTATTATGAGATGGAGTCTGATGTCACAATGAGCCCTGAAGGCTTTGCATTGAAGCTGAGAGGAAACAGAGAATATCTGAAGCTGGCTCGTTCTGCTCAGACTTTATGAAGCTGGTGTACGAGGCTGCTGGAGGGTGAAGAGGTTGAAGCTGGACTCTGCTTTTCAGGTGATCAGTGTGCCAGAAGGGGATTTTTTCTTTGATTTCGTCAGGCACCTCACGGACTGGATCAAGAAAGCGCGGCCTGTAAAGGACGGTAAAGCCCTAATCCACCTTAATACTCTTTGAGAGTCAGGTCAGCTCTCTTCCCAGCTCTTCCCTCCTACACGGCTTGTGTGCTCTGTCTGTTTTAGGTATAGTGCCTTCATTGACCTACCAGGTATTCTTCATGAAGAAACTATGGACCAACACTGTCCCTGGGAAGGACTCGTTTGCAGATTCCATTTTTCACTACTATCAGGTGATTCGTCTTTGGATCCCTGTATATTTTCGTTCACTAATAGCGTTGGTGGAGTTTCTGCCCCCAGGCTATAAGGTTTCTGAACATGAACATGCCATTGCACCTCATGCCCTGAGGTACATTCTGCTCTTGTACCCCTCATCATATCCGCACTGTTACACTGCTCACTTTTTTAAGTCTGTGTTACTGTTCATTTTGAACATATTTCTCTGCTTGCATTTTAGTTTTTTGCACTTTAATTTTAGCATAGTTGGATTTTTAACTTGCAGTCTACAAAAGAGCGGTTTAGGATGCATTTCAGTTGTACTTTATATAACTATGTATGTGACAATTAAAGAATCTTGAATCTTGAACAGTGCTAACCCTTAACTGGCTCTCCTGTCCCACACGCTCTTAAGAACATAAGAAATATACAAACGAGAGGAGGCCATTCGGCCCATCAAGCTCGCTTGGGGAGAACTTAACTAA
>JAODKE010000038.1:2173035-2232366 GCA_026779605.1 Mormyrus hasselquistii | reverse complement strand
CGGAGGCGGCGGTTATCCGAGAATCGTTGCCAGGAAGGACAGCATACAAGACATCTGTATAGTCTGGTTGGGATGACAGTCCATCGCAGTTTAATGTTGCTTAATAGTACGACTACATTTAGGATCATAACAATATTGTACTTTTGTCCGGAAGTGTTCTTTTCCCTGATATTTATTCAAATTCCCCCAGGTAAGCTTTGCCTACATTGAGACCTTGAGACCAGTTCAAAATTAAATATCTTCATTACTGACTATACTCATCACGTCATGTAGTAAAAATGCAATCAATTAAAACTCATCGCACTGGTTATGAAAAAAAAATTAATTTCCATTCTATTGTCTATTTTAGTATTTATGTTTTTTCCAGGCCATTTTCTAGCTAATTTTATTTGTTTGATTGGTATTTCCAACTGGGGGAATAAATCGTGGTAAATCGGTTAGCCCCACAAACCTCTCACCGCCTGAACTGCGCCCTCTCCTGGTCACAGGAATGGTACTTCCGCGGTGTGGGAAGGGGACACGCTGCAGAAGTGCGAACTCCGACGGGGACAGGAGAAGCGCAGCGCAGCGGCATGGCTGATCTGTGCGCGTCTCTGGCGCTGTTGACTGCCGTGGTGCTGCTCAGCGAAGCGAGCCGCAGGGCGGCCGCCAAGCTGCTGGCGCACCGTGCCGCCTATGCCGTGGAGGTCATCTCCACGTTTCAGCTCTGCGCTTGCACACAGGAACTGAAGCTCCTCGGCGAGCTGGGCCAGACCGAGCCGCGAATCATGCTGACTCTCACCTACCTCATCTCGGTGGTCCACGCACTGACTTTCAGCGGGGCGATATGCAACCCCTCCGGTGCACTTGAGAGCGTCTACCGGCGCAACCTGAGCGGCAGTGGCGCCCTGCGGCGGATCGCCTGCCAGTTCCTGGCGGCTGCGGTGGCACGCTTAGCGGCGCCGTATCTCTGGGCTCTGGGTCTGTACGACCTGCACACCCGGCACAGATCGCTACGATTTCAGTGCTTGAGTCCGATTGACGGCACGTTGCCCACCGCCGCGGCCGTGGAGTCGGGCTGCGCTTTCGCCGTGCAGAGCGCGCTCACGTGCTTCAAGAGGACGGATGTAAAGTACAGGGTCCATATAATAGCTGCGGTCATCACGACGCTCGTCTATGCAGGTTGGTATATACCGGTTAATACCCTTTAATGAACATGATATTGGTTTAATGTAGTTGTGCTGTAACTGTAATGCTAGTTTTGATATAGGTCACAAAACAGAGCATTCACCACATCTGTTCATTCCCCGGAGATGTTGCACTTAATTAAACAAAGGATGTCTTAGTGGCTGTCAAAGGTGAAATACTGTCCTCCTATATCGCTCATGTTTATGTTTATGCCGTATATTCAGGATCAGACATATCGCTGATATGTGGGAACCCAGCTGAAGTTATATAGAAACGTTATTTCATGTCGCATATAGCATATAGTCCATTTATTTTCATGTTTATTGTCTGGTATTGCTTAATGTTTTGGACTAAACCCGGTTCTATAATCTGGTTTAGAGGAAATATGAGTGGTTACTTAAAGCTATTTTCAGAGATGATGACCCAGCTAAGTTCGAGTTACTATCTCAGTTCTCGGAGCCTGAATGTCACATTTTGTTGTTCGACTGGGGCTGAGGCTCCATGTGAATTTCCCTGTGTTTGGACAAGTACAGGTGGTCGCCTCACCGGTGCTGTGTTCAACCCAGCACTAGCATTCTCAACACAGTTCGCTTGCGAAGGACACACCTTTATGGAATATTCCATTGTCTACTGGCTGGGACCGTTATTAGGTAAGGCTCCTCTCTCCGGGTTGCTGGGGCAGATAGACAAAACCGTGTTTTTGCTGGGCCGCTCATTGCACAGCTAATAAGTAAATTCTGTCAACAGCTGTCCTAAGGGTTAGGGTATAGATCAGCCAGGTTCCCTGGAGGCTTCAGACCCACTAAAGAACTGGGCCCAGATGAGGCATCTGGTGTCGTGTTCATTTTCCGACCATGAGATTTCATACCTCTGTCTCTTCACCCCCCCAGGTATGACCTTCTCTGTTTTACTCTCGGACAAGATCATCCCGCTCTTGTCTGGAAGAACGTTCCAGAAGGACACGGAGTTTCCTCCGGCTGCGACTAAAAAGTTGCAGTAAACATGCTCGGAGAGTCAGGAATCAGCCAGTAATTCTAGCAATAGTCAGACTCTGGGGTAGTTATGCTTTCACCACGGCGTGAACAGGGGCTCTGCTTGCACGAGGAACTGCTGCATTGTGGGTTTAATGACATCATCATCAGACGTACACCTACGCCGTACATTGCCAATCTAACTGCACTGTTACATAGTCTACCTGCCATAATTACTGACTGCGATGGCGAACCACCGTAGTTTACCTTCTTTAAAGCACAGCGGGAATGTCCTTTGTAGGAATACTTTTTAACTTGAAATTAGACTGAGCACAAGAACAAGTGTGAGAGCTGTAGACGGGAACGATGATGGCGTGACGTATCTGGAAAGTACCTCAGATCTAGCTGATAACGCTGGAAAGGGGTTTAATTGTATTGTCCAATGGTGTTTTTAGTCAGAATTACTTAATTGATGCTTGTTTAGCGCAATGCTGAGTTTGCATACATTTGCACAGTATTTTAAGAAGAAGTCAGGCTGGAATGAATCATGTCAGTCTAGCAGCAATTTGTATGAATCACTCGTGTCGTCTGTAACGTGTACAGAGTAACATTCCAAAGGTGTCCACCATTCCTGGCATTAAACTCTAATATGTGAATGATAGACTGGGCCTGACCAGGGGGTTATTTATGGATAATCTGTGTACATCCTGGTAAATACTGACCCAAAGGCAGGTGATAAACAGTGCAGTGTAATACTGTGCCAAGCCCAACCAGCTAAGTAAAGTAAAGGCCTTATAAGTTACAGTGTTTGTCCTATTCAGAAATCTAAACACACACCCATCACTTCTGTGATTATGCAGGAATGCTATTAAACTTTCTGGTTGTACTGGTTTCCAGAGCAGCAGTTTATGGTGAAATTCCCAGATGTGGAAAAGCAGGACACCGCGTTCCTGACCAGTGATAAATATACACTGTAGGTGGGAGAGAGATAAACACCACCCTACACCGCAGATGAAAATGGCTGAAGACCAACAGAACTGCACAAGTTAAAAATGGCTTAAAAAAATGACAGAACTCTGCAAATGTCACCTTTCTGCTCCCTGAATCCCCCCCCCCCTTCACTGTGTCACTGCTCAGGCCAAAGTACATCCCACAGAAAAACAGTGATTCAGCTTTTTGTTTTTTTTAATCCTGCTCAGCAAAGCAATCTTCCTCTAATTCAATTTGCAATAGCTAAACCTCAGGCACTGGGAACCCTGGATCACATGAGCGGAACCCAAAGGGACTGAAAACACACGGACTCAGAAAAAGTTCTTTCAAAAGGTCCCGTGATAGAGCCGTCCAGACCGCAGAGGGAAACGCTGTGTTTTACGATCCGCACGGCCCGTGCTGTGTGGGTTGACCCACTCTCAAATCAAATGGTATTATTCAAGTTTATTGTCTAGTGAATATGCATCTCTTCAGTGATTTATGAATCATTCAACTTTGTACTGGAGGTTCAAGATCTCTACCCAGAGGTCACAGCTGTTGTGAGTCTCCTGGATGGTGCCTTCAGGGGGTTGTGATTATCCAGCAAAGGGAACATACCATATCAAATTCATAATTTCTGGTCTGTCAAGTCTGGTAGGACCATGAAACTCCACCATGGTAATGTGATCACACTGGCTCTGCACATTACTGAACAATGCACACCAGTGCCAAAAGCGGGATCCAAACTGGATCCTGACTGGGCGGAACCCGGGAGGATGAAAGTAGGTGCAGGCCCTGGAAAACGCCAGCGAATCGCAGCCAAGCCTGGGCTCATCGGTAAGCTAACAGCCGCTCAGCCCGTCAGGCGACGTCATGCTGCTGCCCTGGCTGCAGTGGAGACACTCATCTGAAGTGACTCAACACACTGTTCATTTACAAGAGTGGCTACTCTGCTGCTCCACCTCAAGCTGGCATCTTCTGAGATACAGACAGCAGTCATATAGATCATAGAAAAACTATTTTTATTGAGCCATTTGTCATGAACACACAGATCAGGTCAGTCTTCAGTAACAGTAAAAAAAGAGCAACACCAAGCTAAGAGCTTCCTAATAAAGAACAATGTATTTTGCCATCTCTAATTAACCACATACAATTCACAGCTGGCAGTAGAAAAGAAAAAAAACAGGTCATCACTGAGAACCCCCCCCCCAGCCGCGATTTATATTCAGCTGTCCAAGTGCTTCTGTCGGCACGAGTGGGTCGGCTCCATCTGCAAGAAGGGAAAGGATTCATTCGGCCAAGTGGCCAGTGGCAGGTGCTACAGCAGCCTCGCCGTTTAGGCTTCTCAGCTCCGGCAGATGGATGGGAGAAGCAGCCGAACGGCAAAGCATCTGTACCTCAACAGGTCTATTGGTGCCTCTTGCTAAATGTGGCAGAGTGTAAGTTTGTATATCGATGTAGTCGTCAACCCCCCCATTCCGGGAAAAATGTTCTTCTCAAATTAATGGATCCCCATTTCAAAGCTATAAAACCTAAAGGTCATACCAGTGATCCACGTCTGCATCCTCAAACTGCCCAGCGACGGTCGAACCCGGATCCACTTCCATTCCGTCTAGTGTGAGCAGAAGACAGCAGCCACCGTCAGGTCTGTGCTCTCTAGCTAAACGTACTCACCCGGCCATCACCAAGCATCTGACAAGCATTCACAGGGCAAAGCGTGCCTATGCCCCCTTGTGGTCTAAACAAATAACACCCTCCGTGAAGAGATTTAAAGACATCTGCATGCACATAAACCACAAGCATATGAGGACGCAATACAAGGGGAAAGAAAAACAGCGAGGTCAGCTCAGAGACGTACCGTCGAAATCTGCTGCGGTGTTGTCGGTCCGCACACCAGCCATGTGGTACTGCTGCGTGGCCGTGACGGACAGCATGCCCTCCAGCCGGTCCAGCGTGGCCCGGCCCTCGGCAGTCAGCTGCGAAAGACCCTCCTCGCAGGTGTAGAAGGTTGGCACGTCTCCATGGCCTTGCTCTGCAAGAGTGGCGGGCAGGTGAGCGGAGAAGGGCAGCGAAACTCCAGAGAGCACAGCTGAGCAGAACAAAAAAAGACAGCAGAATACAAGCCAAGAGATACGTCCATGGGGGGTGGGGGCAGCTTACCAGCCTCCTCCACATCATACTCCTCCCCCTCAAAGTCGTCATCGGAGTCCTCATCCTCAGGGTCGGGGTGCAAGGCCTGACACTCACACATGGCATTAAACATCAGCTCCACTGGAGCAGGATGCCGGGAACACAGAGGGTCACCTCATTAACGGTCACACGGCACGTTTGCAAGAATAACATGCTCAGGATGATTTTAACTTGACAGCCAGTTTTTTTTCTTTCGTGACTCACATGCAGCCTTGTCTGTGGGCACAAAGCGGATTTCTGTGATGGGCCCAGAGTCATCTTCACTGTCATCATCATCACCATCATCATCCTCCTCTTTTTTTTCAGCCTCCATTTCAGCTTCATCTACAAAACAACCATAACATTACACTCTGCACCCTATTGACAGACAGTCAAATCCAGCCTGGAGAGTTCTATTCAGTGTGTACGGCACACAAGTTTGCAGGCACTGAAGCAAAAGCACATAATCACTGGTATCAACATGATGTATAAAAAGACAGGAGACACAGGGGTGTCCTGGGAGCCTCACCGCTGAGTTTGGCATTGACCATCACATACAAATGCTCCTGTGGATAGGCGCTTAGATCTCTAGAAATGGCGTGCAGGCTAATTGAAGGGTACTCCAGGCAGAAACCCATTCCAGATCCGTCAAACCATGACAAGCGACTACAGAGAAAACAAAACAGCTTCAAGAACCACACAAGTGATTATTATGAACATTTAAAAAAAATCCACAGTTAATGTGCGTATGTATTTGATGAAAGAACACAAAATCATCGCCTAGCTAGATATTTTGCTAGCTATGAAACGGGGAATGAAGAAGTTATGCTTGCTTTGAAAGTACAGTCGTCCCTCGCCACTTCGACTTCGCGGCTTCACTCTATCGCGGTTTTTTGTATTGTAGCATCTGCCCCGCGTGCAGTTGTAAAGAACCCTTGTTGTGTTGTTGCTGTTATTGTTAATGGTTAATTCTTTATTGTTGCGCGTGTGTTTACCCGGTCTATCCTAGGGCGTAATTAGCTTCCGTAAATCCAGCATCGTCTATGCGTCTTACAGTTCGGCGTCTGACAACCTTGTGTTTCTTATGCGTAATAGGTTTTTTGGTGCTTGTTGGGTGCCTGATGTAGGGGGCCGCTAATAAAAAGTGTGATTCTCCGGCAAGCGAGTCTCCGTGTCTCTGCTCCAGTCCGCCCGTTGCCAGTGAATATGATGCATCGCTACGCATCGGAAGCATCTTTGCTCTTGTAAGTGTTCGCTATTTCTGAGAACTAAGTAAGGCCCACGATGGCGTTTCATGGATTTAGTAGTCAGTGGTTGTGTGCAAGAACTGTGTGTGCGTAATTAAATGTACAATAATAATATTGTATTTGTAACGTCTAATGTCTTATTTTCTCTTATGCTGTCTAACATTGGGTAATTCGAGTGTAATGGTGACTAAAGGGTGTTATTTCTCGTCTAGAGGGCTCTAATAATGTTAAAACCGTATTTAGAAGGTCGTAAACAGGTTTTCTATGCTCCAACTACGAAAATATTCACTTACTGCGGTAGAGTCTGGAACTGACTAACCGCGATAAAGGAGGGCTGACTGTACTCGACATTCATAATTATACGTCCCACGTGAAACTTGAACCAGCAACATACAGGTTACAAATCCGTGTTTATTTGTTGCCAATGTTAACATCTACGCAAAACGGGTTAAAATGACGTCGCTGGCTATAACAGTAACAGTATCCTTTTAATTACCAAATATAATTAACAGAGTACAATCTGTTACGACCACTCCATCATAATGCTTTACGGCAATTAAACGGCGATTAAAAAGCGGAGTAAAAATGCTGGATAACTGCATTCAAGAGCACATATCACTAATATAGTGTAAATAACACATGAATGTTATACACAAACATACTTTCCAGCGTCAGGGTCGGTCTCTCGCGTCACTTACGTCTCGGCGACGTAGAGCGTCCCTGAGCCCAGCGCCCTCCCGTCCAGCACAGCCGCCGTCTCGGCCTGTTGGTGCCGGACACCCTCCGTCGGAGGTGGTACGTTTTTCAGCAGCACCATAGCCCTCAGACGACTCCCCAGCCGCGAAAACACAAGGACGGGACAGCGACCTGCTTGGCTTCACAGACTCGAGTGGCCGCGTACCGACCAAGCGGTTCCCCCAACGTCGGGCCGCCCCTGAAGCAGGGCTGAGCGTTTGGCAGCGGTGCTATTCCTCCGCCTCTTTCTCTTTCAGGGTTAAATTTGCGTCCGCTTGCCGTTAGTTTAAAAACCCCGTAAGGCGCGAGCTCCACCGGATACCGTTATGATGACCGTGCCACGAGCTGGAAGCATTTCGTTAAAAGCGTGAGAATGATACATTGTACCGCCCTCTGCAGACGCGGAGGTATAATGGCTGCGCGGAGACCCAGGGGGAAGGGGGCGGGGTAAGTGGCCTGTTTCATGGCTTTAATTCATACTTAAGACTTCGACTTTGCCTCTTTGCTTTAGCCGCATATCTAATCTCACAAAGTGAGCATAACTAGGATTCGGTGTATATCATTAACAGAGTCTGCTCACTTATTTTCTATGCTCAAAATGTTAAAGTAGTATTAAATTCACAGTGCACAGGTATGTTGAAGTTAAACCCAACTTGACAGGAAGGTGGCGTGATTCTGTAGAAGGTCATATTTTAAATTTTCTTTATTATGACAAAATGTACAAGTCTTTTGTCCATATGAAAGAAATTTCAGCAGGTTTAACAAAATGTTCTTGTAGAAGTGCTTGGGGATACAGACAGCAGTGGTGGTCTAACTTCACGTTCGTCACAGAGTTTGACTTTAATGTAACAGCATTACACAGACAAACAAATGGGCTTTGCTCACTTAAAGCATCCAAAACACCGAGATTTATACAAAAACAATGTATGTATTTTAAGCTCACTTTGCTCAGGAAAATTAAGTACAAAATGGGAAAATTGTAACTGAAAGATGTAGCACGGGTAAGTCTGCAGAAATTGCATAAATGTGACCTCGATCATGCACTATGTTTTCTTAATTAATCTGGGGGACACAGGGCATCCTGGGAAAAAAGACAGCACTCCCTCCCAGCAGACATAAACAATGCTGCTGCACAGTGCTCTCTCATACTAACATGGAGTACAGGTCAGTCTCTCAGTTAATCCACCTGACGGCAGAAGCCGTTTTCCCGAGTGCATATCAGCTGGACCTCCAGACATCAGTGTTTTTAAGTTACTGTCACTATACAACATGATATGGGCCACAGCAGACTTTCCCAGCCTCAGTGTGCCCCCCCGGTGACAAGCTGAGCGAGTAATTTTGGTCCCACCTATAGTGCAGCACGGGCTGCTGAGCATGATGGGTTGGGATTATGGGGCTTCGATCCTGCAAACACTCGGGCAGAGGTGCGTACCATCTGTAGTACGTGCACCATGCCGCTTTGTAGTCTGTTACAAAAAAATTGTGCAAATATCATAGCTAACTACAAAACCTTATTAACAGCCGCAATCACAAAGAATTGCTAATATATATTTCGATTATTTAAAAGCATCTAAATATGTTACATCGTAAACTACAAATATACACACAATGTAGATAGATGTTAGGTTTATTTCCACTGTTTGACGTACAGACTCCAGATCGCGATGAGGGTGGCGTAGAGGAGCTTCATCTCCCTCAATGCCAACAGCCACCATCAGGACGTGACAGAGGAAGAGGCCTTCCATGCACACCAGCCAGGTTTTAATTAACATTCCACGAGCCCCCCCCCCGCACCGGCAGCATTTACCACACCACCATGTCTGCCATAGCAATTGCGTGGGGTGGGGTGGGGGGTGAGTAATGGTTTACATTACAACGTTGAAGTTTGAAAGCAGAGGGTCCTGGGTCATGTCCGCATGCCACTTTCCAGAACTGGACCCATCCACTCATTCTTCTTCCCATGGACACGCTCTGGTCTCTGGTCCCTGACCTTTGCTGCCGTCACTCGCTCGCTCGCTAGCTCTCCTGCACATGCACCCTCCATCTCAAACCGGTCCAGCTTGCTTACGCAGCCGGATCCTGGCTGACACACGCCAGGGCAGCTCAATGTTTTCTGGAGCCAGAACTTTCGCTTTCCGATCAGGATGCTAAATTTCACGTCAGACGTGATAGCGTTTATAAAACAGGAGAGAACAATTAAAATACATATTTTAAAAAAAAATCAGGAACACAGAGAACAAATAAGAAGGTATCGTTCGGTTGAGTTCAAGAAATGTCCGACATTTCAGAGAAAGTAGATTCTACTAACCGTATTAACCCCCTTATGCCCAAAATTGCTTTTTCTCCAAGAAGTGTAACTAGATCAGCACGGACCACAGGTCAGACCTTCAGTCGATGCTCATCACACCTGGTGTGGTTCACCTTTCCAAAGCTTCTTCCCATCCTTCCACAGATGGCAGTATAGCCAGAAAAAACAAAACACCATCCTTTCACTAAACAGTTTGGGCCAAAGCTGCTTTATCGAATAAACTCAGAACAAACTGTCAATCCATGTGGGAAGCACAATTCATTCTAATGTGCACTAGTGCGATGAACGTGCAGACAAGAAATGAGGAACTGCCGCACCTGGGAAGATTTCATGAAAATATCTGCCTGCCTGATGTCAAGACTCACCTACAAGTTTGTTTTAATCACATTAGTTTATGCACAGGTGACATATTCATGTTACTAGAAATACAAATGACACCGGAGATGGTCTGCTAAGTACCAATCACTGCCTATGGACAGCTCAGTTCAAACTTGAGTTGAGTTTTCTCAAGTACCATTTCAAGGCAAATTCTCAAATCATCCCGTCCGACTGGAGCTTCCGCTAATGTCCAGAAATTCAAGGATGACGTGTCAGAGTCGAACTGTTTCTAAACGTTTCTGTGGGGAAACGGTGCCCTGGTGATATATCAAGGTTATTGTTGACGGACTCTGTGTTTGCGTTAAGGGTCCTTGTGATGCTTTCCCTTGTTCAGAATGGCGACACACGTGGGGTCTGCCAAGGGAACCACCCTTCCCAGCACTGCTCTCTTCTGGAGCAATGGAATGCAGCCTTAAACGTCCCAGAACCATCCCACACATTTTTTTTTTGTTTATACAGGTCCTCTTTTATATAAAACGTATAAATCCTACAGTCCGCCTACCTCTGACCAGGACCAACAGACACATACAGTTAGACATGAGCCTAAAACACAACGTCAGCTTGGGTGACAGGAATACTAACGTTCCTCTGAAGAATTGTGGATCTTAGAAGATCTTTGAGTCTGTGGACTCTGAGGCAGGCCACTGTGTGTGTGTGTGTGTGTGTGTGTGTGTGAGAGAGAGAGAGAGATCTGGACCTGGAAGCCTCACTAATGCCGTCCCTTCTTCTCACGGCTTCATCAGCTGGTAGAAGGCAGGGAAAAAAAAAAATCAACCTGAACATGAGCAGAACATCTAGAGTTGTCCGCTGTTACACACGTAGTCCACAAGGTCAGTGACCCCCAGGAGGTCATCCTCTTCCTCTTCCTGGGACCCTGCACCATTAGAAAACGCCGTCCCGCTATTCTTCGGCCCTGCCCTCGCGCCCTGCCGGGCTACGGGACCCTCAAGACCCTTGGCTGCTGCCTGTCCATTGGTGGGGGGAGCCGCCCCCAACCTCCCTTTCTTTTCCCCCCCCTCACCCCCGCTGGCTGTCCTGGGGGCCCTCTTTGTGCCATCACTTTGCACCGCAGAAGCAGTCACCTTCTCCTCTTCCTCATCCTCCTCATCCGTCTCGATGCGGTTCAGCCTCTTACGAACGGGCCGCTCCTCCTCCTCCTCAGACCCTTCAGAGTCATCCTCCTCGTCTTCCTCCGACGCCCTCCGTCGCTTCAGCGTCCTCGGCCTGCGCTGCCTCCTGGATTCTTCCTCAGAGGAATCGTCCTTCATCACCGCTGCCTTCTTCTTCTTCGACATCCTGCTGTCACTGTCGCCGTCGTCCGACAACTTGTTGAAGCGGCGGTCTCCTGAAATGTAGAGACAGGGGTGTCAGATGCACATGTGCCGGGGCGGGGTCGGCTGCAAATGACACATTTACGTGGGGCACTGAGGTTTGATGCCCCTTAAACGACTTCAGTGGGGGCTCAGAAATAACAGCAGGCACTTGAAAGTGAGACTGACCCCCACTTAGGTGGGGCCACAGACCTTCGCTATCAGAGCTGGACAGACGGCGCCGGTGGACTTTGGGCCGGTCCTGGTTGGCGGGGGCCTGTGACCCTTCGCTGTCCGATGTCTCGCAGTAGTTGACCTGCCTCTGGTGGCTCCGCTGGGAGCGTCGTCTACGCAGGTCCAGGGCATCATCACTCAGGTCAGCCGAGTCCTCGCTCACTGTGTAGATTAATGTTAAACACTTTATAAGTCTGTAAATACTAAGATAACAAATGTGTACGTGAATATCCAAAATTCCTGCCATCTTACAAATTTCTTCTTCCTCTTCCTCCTCTTCTTCATTTGTTTCCTCTTCCTCCTCGGAGGAGAACGCTGCCCGTTTCCATGGGACCTGCCTCCTTCCCCACCTCCTACTGCCTCTCTTCTTCGTCTGTGACGGGCGTATCCGTGGCCTTCGTTCAGTGCTGCCGTAGTCGCTGCCCAAGTCGCTGTCCTCATTGGAGCGGATCTCGGCGTCGCTCTCGCCATCGTCCTCCGACACCAACACCTCATCCTCGTTGGAACTGGCTCTGCGACAGGGACAGAGGGGGTGACGCGATGACTACGGGGGTGACGACATTATTGAATTAAAACACAGTAAAGCACTGAGGGCAAGGAGATGGCCGCGCCAGGGGGGACGTGGGGGCCACCTTGGGTTGGGGTGCAGACAGAAGCCTGCCTCACCTGCTACTTAGGCAGAACTCATCCTCACTCTCCTCCTCCTGCACTGTACTGTCACTGTCCAGGTCGTTGATTCCTCGTCGCTTCCTTCCCCGCTGTGTCACAGCTGGTCTGACAGGCCGCCGGTTCTCCTTACCCTCCTCCTGCAGGGTGACAGACCTGTCCCTGCCCTGGTGGCCCGTGATGTTGGCCATGTCCTTGCCCCGACCAGAACCTGTGGGAGGAGCCACAGTCCCGCCGTATGACCCTGATCGACATGCTTCCGTGACATGGTGTTTAACACGTTTCATTATAGAACTTCTCCCTTTTAAACAAAGCGGCATGATTCATAATCCTCACCTCCGCCTTCTGCTTCCATTACGTCCTCCTCGATGGCTTCATCTATAGCTTCATCAAACTCATCGAACCTAGAGCCAAAGACAGGGTACCGTCAGACCAGCCAGGGGATAGCCTAAACGATGCTGCCCCCTCTATTGTTTTACCTATTGCCTCGCCCTCCCACAGCCCAAACCACCCACCACCCTCCCCATAGCCCCGCTGACCCACCGCTCACCTGTAGCTAATACACTTCTTTGTTCTTGTAGATCTCCTCCCCGTACTCCTGCTCTTTTTGGCGTCTTTTTTCGTTTCTTGGTTTTTCTTGTCTGCTTCAGCCTCCTGTTGAAAAGGAGAGAGGTCAATGGTGACAAACAAATCGATCCTCATTAGACGCTAGATCACTAAAGAGACACAGACTGAGGTAAGTGACCTGGCAGAGTTCTGGAACGTCAACCTACAACTGACCTGAGGGATGTTCAAATCCATGTCCGCTGTACTTACGGGAGGAATGATGTTCTCAACACTGATCCCCACATAAACCAGACGTTCTCGCCTGGCGAAACAGCAAGCCAAAGACAGTGGGTAAGGGCAAGGTCACTTGCAACCACAACATATTGTTCAGTTTCTGACATCACGACCTCATATATAACAAATGTGCACAAAAACTGTCCGGTCATGTGCCTTTGCTGGGGCGGCCTCTCACCGTCGCTCTGCCCGTTCCCGCTTCTTCAAGGCCGCGTCCAGACTCTGGAGCTGGTCCTCCAGTTTATCGCACAGAAATTTCTGGAGGAGGCCAAGGAACACAGACGACTCTCAGAATATTCTGACAAGCACAAACCTGGGACGTCGATCCTGCCCTCTTTTAACCCTGGAGTGTGGTGACACTTACATGCTGGCACGGCGGGCAGAACCACTCTCCATCCGGGATGATCATGAGCGGAGGCCGCAGGCAGGCAGTGTGGTACCCGCTGTCGCACGAGTCGCACAGCAAGATCTATGGGACACCGTACATGAAAGTATCGTGACTGGCTGGTTGACATTCCATCTCGTTAACATCACATATTTAGTATTGCACAGTCAGGGGTCGCAAACACATACCAGTTCAGGATGGTTCGGCAGGCCACAGTGTTTACACGGGTCATCATTGGGGGTCTCGTCCGATTTTGAGTCGGAGGCATTCCGGACCTTGCCCTTCTCCACTGTGTAGTCCTCGTCACTGTCATCATCCTCACTCTCTTCTTCCTCCTCCTCCTCGCTGGATCCCTTCATCCTGCGCAAGTTAACGCGGGTGCTTGACCGCCCAGTGCCACGGTGCCGTCGCTTCCCCTGAAGTAACAAAACTGTTGCGTGAGCCCGAGATCCTCCCCCCATGCCAGCACCTCCCCTCCTCCCCATGCCAGCACCCCCTCTCCCCCAATATAATAAACGGTAAATAATACCTTTGCCAGTTTTGTCTTTGTCTGGCCGTCCTGGTTACATTTTCTTGAGTTCTCCCGTTGCTTCTTCTGAGTAGGCTTCGCTTCCTCATCTTCATCCTCTTCTTCATGGACCAATGCAGATGCCTGCTTCTTCTCCAGCTTCATGTCTTGAATTTCTGCCAGCTTAGCGGTAGGGCGACATATCCTTGGGGACCTTCTCAAACACCTCCCGTCCATGACTTGGGTGTCCGAGTCCATCTTCTTCTCCTCCTGCTGCTGGAAGGCCAGCTTCCTCCGATGTGCAGGAATCTTGATCTTTAGCCGTATGCCCTCCTTTTGGATTTCTGATGACACCTCTTCATCTTCATTTCCTTCCTTCATTACCGGGACAGGGTCTTGCTGGGGGGCCAATGTTCCAGATTCATCCACCACCTTGCTCTTTTTTTGTGAATCCATTTTCTGAATCTTTTCCTCCCTGTTCTCTTGCTCATTCCCAACCCTTTTGCTCTCCTTCCCATTTTTTCCAGATGAGCATTTCCTTGATTTACTCTCCTTCTCTTCATCACCTGCAATCTTGCGACCCTCTTTACTCTTGGTAGCCGCCATCTTGACTTTTCCTTCAGCCTCTTGCTTATCAGGCCTAGATTCAGTACTAGATGCTCCTTTGAGTTTACTTTCATTCTTATCTGAACCATTGGCAGACTCCAGTTTGTCTTTGTGCAGGGAGCCTACCTCAGTCTGCTTGGATAAACTCTGGGCGGCTGTCATGCTCTTCTCATGGTTTCCTACTGGGTGGGTAGAGTCCTGAGTAATGGGGACTTTCTGCCCCTCTTCAGAGGAGGCTCTTGATTTTTTCTCATCCACCACCTCAGCTGCAGAGATACGTTCTTTTTTCCCCACAACTATGATCTTCCTATCATATTCAGACGGTTTCATTCTCTCTGACTCAGCGAGCTTATCTTCCTCATTCCTCATCATCATACTCAGTGCACTTTTCATACCATCTCCCACAAGTCCGTTTTTTTTCTCTTTGGCAGCAATGCCACCCTGCTCCGTGTTCATGCCTGAGGCCCTCTTGCCTGCTGGACCTTCCATGAAGTGGTCCTTGGTTCTGCTGCTGTCGTGAGCTTCCTTGGGGTTCTGAGACTCCCCGTTGACAAGGTTGCCTCTAGCCTCCTTTTCCATGCCTCCCAATCTGCTAGGTTGTGCCCTACTCTTCTCTCCAGCCTTCTCTGCCTCGTCCCTCAGTAGTTCCTTTGCGGGAGCAACTGACGGGTTACGGACAATGATACTAGATCCATTGTCAAAGTCTTCCCTCAGTTTGAGCTCCCTCTTCTTTAATGGGATTTTGGCCTGCTGATCATTTTTGATGGCTCTTTCAACCTCCTCTGGTGTCTTCTCCCTCAATTCCTCCTGGGTCTTCAGCCTGGCGGGACCCTCAGTAGCCAGTGATATTTGGCTCTTGAGCTTGTCCAGCTCTTTTGGTTCTTCTTTGATGACAGCAGTGATAGTTCTGACCTTGTTGTCTATAACCGGCTTTTCTAACTTAAATGGTGACTCCAAAGTCATCCTATTCTCTTTATTCTCTAGCAGTGCTGGTTTGATCTCCTGCATGAAACATTTTCTGTCTCTTGTTCCAGAGGATCCACCCTTATCTGAACGTTTTGCGGAGGGAGAACATAAGCTGTCCTTGACCAAAGCACTGCCATCATCCTCTGAAGGTTCTTCAGATTTCATAGGCTTTTTTAAAATTCCAGATTGATCTAAGAGGCAAACAAGGTATGTTACCTTCAGTAAAGTAAAAAAGTCTAAATTATGACTACAATATTACTGTATACTTTTAATTCCTCTGAAAGAGGGTAAAGCAGAAAGTCAGAACACCAACAAAGGTAAAAGGCACACAGCATATTCCCAGATGACTACAACCACCATAGTGGTTTTAGTTGAAGATTAAAACACATTTAGAAGAAACAGACGGTGAGAGTACAAGGAGGCTCTCAGAAGGTCTGCAAGTTGAGCAGGAGCTGTGCGCACCTTCTGGCACCTCCTTCTTGACATCGTCATCCTTCTGACATGGGCTGGTGCCAGTCGAGTCCTCCAGTGTCTCCTTCTTGGTCAGCAGCGCTGGGTCGATCTGGGCCTTCAGGAGCTCCAGGATCTCAGCCAGTTCATCTCTCGTTCTGGAGCACAAATGAAGTTGGTCAAAACACCCATTTACTGAGGAGGCTTTTTAATGTCTTCCAGTAGCAACAGAGGGTAAGAGAACTTTAAGGCCACAGAGGAAATTAAAAGAAATGACTATATCAAGAACTAAAGACACAGAATCTGGCGATATGGACGCCATTGCTTTCACAACACACCTGACAATGCACCTCCAGGAGGATCCGTCCAGGTCATCCTGCTCCTCCACATAGATCCTCACATTGTGATCCTGGTCCAGTTGGAACCAGTACATCAGGCCATCCTTATCTCGGCCTATGGGCTGAATGCGCATTTGATCTGGATCCTCCTCGTTGACTACCGTCTTGAACTTGAGGTTTTCATCAAACTGGCACTCGCACAAGTACTGGAAAGAGACAGGTCACACCAAGGGTCACCAAAGCAGCACTTAGACACATGCAGTCAGTACCAAACATTACATCCCTAGCACATTGTGAGTGTTAACTGGGATTACAAGATACACCCAACACCAGGTTTGATCTAAGAGAATGCTGGTCATACTTTGAGGATTCCTGCCTTGCTCTCCATGGACATCTCCATATAGCCCTTCTTCTCCAGCTCCCAAGCCCATGTGCTGTTGAAGTCCTGACACATCTAGGTGGAAAAAATAGGCAGTGTCAGTCAAATCTCTTCTGGTCCCCCTATTAACTATAGCAGTCTTTCTCAAACCAGTCCTCGAGGAGCCCCCAGACGGTCCATGTTTATGCTCCCTCCCAGCTCCCAAGTCACCTTTATCAAATACTTTTCCCATCTGTCAGCTGATACGGATTTGCCGATCTTCCTCATCAGCTTCACGTGAAGCTCAACCAAAAGCTTCGGAACTGAAGAGACAAAGACGAAGAAAAGAATGTGAGAAACATCACACAAGGACACCCCATAACACACAACACCATGGGGAGATAGTTTTTTTTTTCTCTCCCATCTCTATCCCATCAACAAAAGTATTGCTAAATTTCCAAAAAATCCCCCATGAAGTAAGACAATTCTTCTCTGATAGCTTTTCCCCAAACTGAAATTTTTACAATAAAACACACACACATACAGAACTGTCAGTTCACGGTCAGGTATTTTGTAGCATGGCAAGCATTTACTGCCTGTAAATAAACAAGCTCTGTGATTAAGGTTTTCGTATTAAGGCAACTTTGTCCTCAGGTTACATTAACAAAATAAAAAAAAAGATTAAATAATGAATGCAGTGATGCAGTGTATATAATAACAGCAACAACAACAACAGCAGGAATAACAGTAAAGACGAGAAAAATCATCATTATCATTACCCTCACATTTACATTATTCAGCATGTATGACAGAAAATACCAGTAACATTTTGCGCGACCCTTGCGGGGGGCTGTTCAACCACTGCGCTGTGCGCATGCGTGCACTAAGCAACGCACTAGCTGGCAGGAATATGGTCAAACTGCACAGACCCCGAGAACATTTTCGAGCGCATTTCCAGCACGTCTCCCAGCGGCAGCGCCCCCAGCCAGGAGGAGCCTATACTGCGCTCACAACAACAACAACAACAACCACCTCATCATTATCATCATCATCATTATTATCATCATCATAAAGAGCAACAACAACAAAGCACGGCCAGCCGGTTCAGCCGTCCCGGGTGCAGTCTGAGCTGGGGCTAGCCGAGAGCGCAGCACGCCGACTGGAAAATCAGCCACAGCACGGCGGCTCGGCGCAACTACAGTGACAAATTACAGGAAAGCGCATGGCGTCAGCAGCGCAGGGGACGGCTCGATAGCACGAATGAGTGAAATAACGCTCGTGTTTTACAAAACAGGTCAATCACAAACAGACAAGGAAAATACGGAGCAAGCCCTCCAGCAGCCACCCAGTAACACGGCTGCTAATGTCCGCTTCGCGGGACTAGCTAGGGAGACGTGGGGTGATGATGATGGTGGTAGTGGTGATGATGATGGAGAGACCCCGTTCCCTCGCACACCGCGGCTCAGCCCCCGCGCCCCGTACCCGTTGCCGTATCTTGCAGATATCGCTCCATCTGTGGAAAGGTCAGCTCTGGCAGGTCCAGTGCGGGCCCGTACCGCTCCAGGAAAGAGCAGACCACGGCGAAGCTCGGGCACAAACCGGGGCAAGAACTCGCCGCTGCCGCCGGAGCAGCCATGTTTTTTTTTTCTTTTTTTTTCCAACGGGCGGGGGGAGAGCGGAGGAGAGAGAGCCTGGAGGACTGAGGGCTTCCCACAAATCCACGCGCGAGTATGACGTCATTTAAGCGCTGGGAACGCGGTGGGTTTGACAGGGTGGGCGTGACATCCACCTGTCATTAGAAGTATGAACACCGAGGTAATATTTTGTGAAATAGTCACATAATGCAGGAGAGCAGAGTAAATATATCAGCAGCACTGTCTGACCATCTAGGGTTTTCCGTCTAACTCAAATACAGGTGCATATCAACTTACATGATTGTTTTTGCAGTGACGTTAAAATAAGACCGTTTAGTAAGCCCAGAAGACTGGCAAATGTTTTGCCATCGTGAAAGAAATTCGTTGTTCGTGAACTTTTATATATTTATATAATTCGGAATGACGACAAATTAAATACTGAATCTTGAATGTCACATAATGGGGTAGTACCACTACTACACTATACCACTATTGCCTGTACCACTACAAACATCTACGCCTTTTTTAAAAATGTATGATACATCGAAATACAGACAACCAAATAAATCACAACTGAGTTGCTTTCGTTGTGGTTATAGATGTGGCTTGTTTTGTTAAAGTGCAAGGCAAAGGTGAAATCTGATTGGACAACATCGAACAGATTTAGGATATGATTAAACTGTAATAAGCGGAATTGGGATCTGATTGGACAGTTTTGAGCGGAATTTGGATCTAATTGGACAGTGCTTAGTCCTGAAAACGTGACGTACTGAGTATGTATCTGCCAGCCTTCTGAAAGTGCGCTATGGCTTGGGGTGCGCCACGAAACGACAGCGTAGATCCTTTTGGTACGCATTTCTTGTTTGTCTTAGCAAACTAGTTTTTAAACTGTTCAAGTCGTTTACCATAAGCCTATCTTTGTAAATTACCGGTGGAGAAAACCCATTACTAAATATATATATAAAATATATAATATAGATATATTATATATGTGTGTGTGTGTAAGGAATAAGGAGTTGTTTTGGTTTGGTAGCATTTCTGCTAAATAATAAAATATAATGAGTCGAGTGAAATAAGAATCACTTTTGATGACCTATGAGACGGCTTGTTTTTGCAAAGTAACGCTTGCAGAAACGTAGCCAGCTAAACTTGCATGCGCGACACAATATGCATGCTTTCTGGCAAAGAGCACATTCGATACCCCTCGGCCTTTCAGACTGGCTTTCCTGCTTTGTTTTTTATCGAAGTGGCGCGGTGGAAGTTCTGGACCGATGCCCCAAAGTGGGTAGTCAGAATCACTTTAGGTTTCTTTAAATATAAACTGCGAGCAGCTGCAATAAACCAAGCACGAATATGTAACAATTATACACGACGCGTATTCCTCTATCGTAATTAAATTGCATTTTTAGCTGCATGTTATGCCAGACTGCCCTGCTTATGTATGAGCTGAACAACAGGAATTATGCTGAATATTTTGCAAACTTGGCTGTATTAATGGGGCTTTTTCTTTTTTTTGGAAGGAAAGTGATGGCTTCCCCAGAGATTGCATCCCTGTCCTGGGGTCACATAAAAATTAAAGGATGCTCCTCCTCATACAAAGACTGCAAGGTCTGGCCTGGGGGAAGTCGGGCCTGGGACTGGAGAGAGACTGGCACTGATGTAAGCTAGTGGTATCCCCCCATTTACTTTTATAGTGTTGATATACTGATGTAGATCACTTTTTTTTCTATTGGCATTAAAGCCGTTGCCAGGTGACCGGCCCACAGAGAGCCATCTAATTGAGGACATTTTCTTAGCATTACCCAGGAGTTCAGCCCTCTGACCTGGAGGAGGTGCTGAGGAAGGGGGTTGACACTTTGGTCATTGGGAGAGGTATGAGTGAAGCTCTGCAGGTAGGCCATCCTCATGGAAGTGTCACTACAGAACCTAACCTCATCTTACTGCACCCTGCAGGAAACAGATCTGTACAAACTCCCAGATTACCAATACACATGCTCATTTGGGTGGCTTAAGGTGACGGTGGATTTGTTACAGCAAAAAATACAAGACGACCTTAACTATACTAACTGTAGGGGGCAGACGGGAGCAAAGTCAGATCACTATAGGGCTGATGCAAGCTGCTTTATTGTCTGAAATTATCAATGATAAACGAAATGCATTCTGGATTAAAAAAAACTGCTGAAAATAATGCCTTCTCTAGGTACCTCCTGCCACCGTGGACTACGTGAAGAAGCAGGGAGTAGACGTGGTGGTACTTCAGACTGAAAAGGCTGTGAGAGAGTACAACTCCCTGGCTGGGAAGGGAGCCAAGGTGGGCGGGGTCTTCCATTCTACCTGCTGATGACATCACAGGCACAGCAATAGAGCGGTCTCAGCAGGCGCCATTGCGTACCAAAGCAGACTCCCCGATCCCCCATCTCCCTTGATATTTAAGGTGAATTGGCAGGAAGTGTATTTGGGTGTAAATGGATTTTTAACACTGGCTGATCTTTTGTTTTGGCTGTAAAAAATAAAAAGCAAGAGCCTGCTTTGATCTCCTTTGAGTCTGATTGCAGTAAAACCTTTCGGTGGACCTTTTTTCAACCTCAGAAGGGGAAAAAAAACATACACTAATATGGAGAGAGACATTTGAGGAGTCTCTGAGAGACAGTCTCTGAGGAATGTCAGCTGTATGCATTAGCTAGCAGTCCCGCGCGTCACCCCGTTGTTGCATGCGAGTGGATTCCCCCAGCCTGCAGCTCCATGTCCAGCAGGGGTCAGCGGCGTGCTGGCTTGGGCATAATGAACACCTTAACGGCTTTGCTCAAGGGGATGGTGCCCTCGACGGAGCCCTCGACGGTGCCCTCTGTGGACTGGAGGTCCTCTGTGTTCTCAGTCCAGGGGCTCCTGCTGGAACTGGGCCCTGAACTGGAGCCGTACGCCAGCAGCAGCTTGACCTCGATCTGGCACGGCTCTGGGTGAGAGACAGGAAATCACGCCGTCATTTCAGTCAGGGTCACATATCAAAAACTTGCTGATGGACTCAGGTAGTGTTTGAAGGATATTTGGTGTCGGTTGTGTGAGGAATGAAAGCGTCTCCATGTGGAGCAGAATGCAACACCGACTGGGAGACTGACATTTCCAGCATGACAAACAGACTGGGATTCAGATGGTGCCTGGCACTTGAACCGTAGATGTCTGGGTGCCTCTGTTCTCTGGAGCCCATTACATTCCCCTCGGCCATTTACCACAGTACTATGTACACGATACGCTGCTGGACTTTCCCTACTTCTAACGAGGTCTCAGGATCAAATGGTGGCAACCTAATGGATGCAAGTTGGATCAAACCGACCAGTGAAGAAACACAGGGTGTCAGACATGGAAGAGCACTAACCTAACTAATGAATAGAGTGGCTATCGTGCAGGATTCTTACCTGTCCATGCGGAGTGGGACAGATACACCTGTGTGATGAGCCGGTGCCTTCCGGGACCTGGATTCCGGAAGTCTGCGGGCTTGGGATGGATGATATGCGAATGTCCATCGGGGTACAGCACCTGAGTAGGTAGGGTAACATATAAATAATCAGAATCTGACGTTCGACATCTAATGTGAAATCATCAACTGACTTGTTGCGGTCTCTACTAAAACAAGTTAGTAAGAAGATAAATGCCACACCTGAACCTTGACTGTGGTCTGGGGATCCTGTACGTGCTCCAAGGTAGCGTCGATGTCCAGGGCCACCACCAGCCCAGAGGTGAACCGCAGCGGGTTGTCAGATTCTCCAGTGGGTTCGATTATGGTCGCTGTTGCGCGGTGGATCTGACGCACGCAAACACACGTTACGCACGCGTCACACAACAGGTCGGGAGGAGCTTCGCGCCTTTCCCAATCACCCAATCACCTGCTCGGGCAACTTGAGCTGCAGGAAGCCGCTCTGTCTCAGAGTGGTTTGCAGGATCTTCATGAGGTCAGCGGGCTTAGAGGCCACAAGCCTAGGCATCAGCTCCAGCAGCTTTTCCACAAAGCTGTCCTGGAGATGCGGCAGCTCCGCAATGAAGAGCCTTGCAAGGAGCAAATGCCAACCGTGGAAGAATTCATGATTAATGGAGGGGAAGATGGGAGATACCATTAACCTGGTCCAGAAAAGGGGAGATCCAACACAGAAATCATTACCTCTGAAAAGCATCCACTTCTTGAAGAAACTTCTCACAGACACCTAGGAGAGGTTCCACCCTGGAAAGGATTGGAAATAAGTTGCCATTTCCACCTGGGCTGCTTGGTATTATGGGTATGGTCAGTGTTGGAGAAGTTACTCACAAAAGTAATCCATTACAGACAAAAGTGGAAAGGTGAAACAACCTTGGTCTGGATTTTCTGTACCTGAACTTTCTACCTCTGTCTGCAATTGATTACTTTTGTGAGTAACTTTCTCAACACTGGGTATGATATACCATGGCGCTTGTACCTACCCCTTGCGAGTGCGTGCCATGAGCACCAGCTGCAGAGCACTGGGTATGATATACCATGGCACTTGTACCTACCCCTTGCGAGTGCGTGCCATGAGCACCAGCTGCAGAGCCTTGGCCTGCAGCCGCATGTGGTGGATGATGGCCACCTGCTGGCTCTCCAGGCCGCCGTAGAGGAACTCCAGCTTGTATGTCTCCTCTAGGATCTGTAGACATGGGGGAGGGTTCTGTCAATGGATTTCCTTCCTGATTGGTGCCCTATGTTAGCTTGGTGAGGTCATCCGTCTCTGCGTGCTCATCCTCTCTTCCTACCTGTTTGGCAGCTGCGGTTGCCATAGCGTTTTGTTTCAGGTAAAGTGGGACAGCCACGCTCCACAGCTTCTCTTGCAGAGCCTAGTGAAAAGGGGGGTGGGGGTAAAAATAAAACGTGCAGGTGTGAATCTGTCAAGCAGCAGTGCCAGGCATTGCCCGCGGGGAGAGTCCAGCTGTTGCCATACCTTCATGAGCAGCAGCTGACAGTGCAGGTAGGTGGCACAGAAGTCCGCTGCCCCGGCCAGCTCCATCTGCAGCTCCCCCAGCCTCTGCAGGTCTCTGCAAGGACATGCCATGGGAAGATGATGTCATCGCAAATGGTGGGCAGTGGTGGCTTAATGCTTAGGGAAGCACAGTTGTAAGGTACCGTGAGCAAGGTACTGCTCCCTGGGCGCTGAATTAGCTGCCCCCTATTATGTCACATATGGGTTAAATGCATTTTAACACATTTCATCGTTGTGCACTGTGGTGCGTCTACAATGAAATTGATCATTAAAATTCTAATCAGCCTGTAGTTTGTGCAGTTTATGGAGAACTGCAGTACATTTCACTAAAACATATCATTGGTTCAAAGCTGAAACATCATCCTTTAAGGTTAATCTACGCTGAGGGTCCCAATTTGACTGCAGGATGCAAGACGCTGGTGGGAATGAGGGTGACGTGGCGCGTTAAGGCAGAGAAGGGAGGCTGGCGAACCTGATGGTGAACTCCAGCAGAGCCTGGGCCCCCCGCGTGTCCAGGTGCTGCAGGCCACACACCCTGGACAGGCTCTCCTTCAGAAAGCGCTGGGCCGACTCCACGCTGGACGCAGGACCACTCAGTTCCGCGCTGCACGTCAGCTTCCGGCCCGGCAGCTGTGATTGCAGCAGACACACGTGGTGTTTTTTGTTTAAAAAATAAAAAAAACAGAACCTTCAGAAGCAAACTACAGCAAATATTGTCCCACCGATATTTACATCTTAAGCGTTTATACACAAAAATTTTTATATCCACTGCTTTTGATGTACTGAACCAGCAAGGTATTGTGGGTAATCTCACCCTGAGCTGTGGCACCAGATGTGAGAGGCTGTCACGCAGGTAGGCATAGTGTCTGAGGGTATGGTCTGAGAACAGGGCCGTCATGGTGGGGCAGGACTGCGCCGCATTGAACACGAGCACGAGTACCGCTATGTCTGATAGCTTGCATTAAGGGTGGAACGTGCTTAATGTACAGTGGGTCAGATGGGCGCTGAGAAAGGAATTAGGTTCAGGTAATGGGGTGGAGGGGGTAAGGATACAGGCTGGGTCGTCCATGTCAGGCTCGGGGGTGTCGAAGTATGGATGCGTGTTCAGCAGCTCCGGGACGATGGGCAGCACCAGGGTTGGGTGTCGTGTCCCCAAGAACTTCAGACACCTGAGCGGGAGGGAAGCAGGGAGCATGTGGCTGACATTTCAGATCTCCCATCTGACCTCATCACTGGCCTGACATCATTACAGCCTCCCCCTCCCCCTCGGCCCGTTGAAGTAACCCTCAACCATAGCTCAAACCCTTTCAGTGCAAAACAACAGAACAGAAAACTAATTTAACCAACCAATAAGCAACAGGGGAGTTTCACTGGCAAGTTCGATCACCCATTTGATCTGCTGATCTGAAAGCAGGCACGCACATTTCCAAACGTACTGTTAAATGTTACATCTTGTTTTGTTTGCAGTGCTCGGGGAGTTGCTAACTCAGTCTTGTTGTACTGTGTATAATGACAAAGAATCAAATCTTGAGAATGTTCAGTCAAGGGCATTGTATAGTCCTAGCTAAAAGCAGCACTATGTACAGTGTATTTATTTATACATTATTGTCTTTTGTGTCGAACTGGCCATGTTCCGTTTCAGATAAGCACCATTTCATTTCTGCATGTCCTGCAAAGTTTGACGACCTCAGGACATTTCACAGCAACATATCAGTTAGAAATGGTCACTGTTCACTGTTCAGACTTCCAAATGCCTACAAAACCCTGGAGGTCCCGGCCGGTCCGCGCACTCACTTCCAGATGGAGTTCCGGTCGGTGGGGTACTTGGTCAGGTTCTTCAGGAGCTCTAGCAAAGCCAGCTGGATACACTCCTTGGTGGAGACGTTGGTGCAGCATAGCAGCTCGTGAAGAGCCTCTCTGATGTCCCGTGAGGAGTCCTGTCCGTGACCGATGGAGGCAGTGCATCTGTGATCACGCTCAATCTGATTATTACCCATTAAGCTAACATTTACAAAACACCTATACATAATACCACAGAACCTGCCCTTTTTTTGTGCAATCGCCCCCTGGTGGCATACCTCCAGCACAGCCAGGACCGTGTCCAGCTGGTCTTCCCTGAGGGTTATATGGGTGGAGATCTGTCGCAGGACGTGGATGGACTGCAGGCGCACCTCCTCGATCTCGTCATTGAACATGTCCACCAGGAAGTCCAGGCATTTCTCCGCAAAGCTGGGCGAAGACTGGGCTAGCGCACACAGGGCTTCAACCGCCGCAATGCGGACCTCTATGCAAACGCAAACAGGAGTAGGGTTGAATCCCTGGACGACCCCCTGCTAAACATCTGTGAAAGGTACTTTGGGAAACTGCCAGCAGGTGTCCGGCAGCCGGACGTTTAATGAGACTCCAGACTAATGCCCGGCTCATACCAGACGCGACACGAAAAAATGACGGATTTGCGAACATGACTGATCAAAAACTTTCACACCAAACACGACGTAACATTTTGACAACTGGTTGAGGAAAGTTTGCACTGAAAGACACTGTCACACATGCGATAAGCACTAGCAGCAGTGACGACAAGTTTTTCTTGTTTCTTTTGAGCAAACAAATGATGAGAAAAAGGCAAATATGCCGCATACATCCAGTTACAAAAAGCTTATACTTAATAATGTCTGATTCAGACAGTCAAAAAGGGCTTTAGATGTATCCATCTAATTTCAGTTAAATTACTACCAGAAAGCAGGTTAGCGGTATACCGGGAAAAACAAAATTAATATTACGAACGACAGCGAAATCATCTATTATCAGTTAATTAACTACAGGAATACAGAAAACAGTGTATTATTTTTGATTTTCATTGCATAATGATTGTATACAGATAGGTCTATAAATCAAGGAAATAAAAATATAAATAAATAGCCACGGCCTAAAATAATCCCAGAGGTACATTACAAAACGTTAAAAAAAAGGAAAAAAAACTGCCAAAAAGTAAGCAACCCAAACAGCTGCAAACAGCTTAATGTGCCCCAAGTCATTAGATAAGATAGGCTGGTACGGATTTTTTCGATTTGAAGGTAATCGTTTTGAGAACGTTTCCGTTGTTCGTACCACAAGCCATCAGAACTCTGAACACACACCAATATCTGGACAAATTCATCTAAACCACATATACAAACTACCTCTAAATTGCAATTGCACTTTACTTACTCACGAAGTTTACATTTCTGCACTTTATTTACTGCCTGTTCGCACCTTACACACCCTATATGTTGCACTGGGGCCATATGGAAATGTTGTTTCATCACTCTTTGGACATTTATCAAGCTGCTTGATGACAATAAGGTAACCTTGAATGATAAAATATTAAAGTTAAATATAATTATTGTAAAGAGCGGGATATGAACTAGTATTGAATGGTATTGAGCAGGGATATGAACTAGTATTGAATGGTATTGAGCAGGGATATGAAATAGTATTGAATGGTATTGAGCAGGGATATGAACTAGTATTGAATAGTATTGAGCAGGGATATGAACTAGTATTGAATGGTATTGAGCAGGGATATGAAATAGTATTGAATGGTATTGAGCAGGGATATGAAATAGTATTGAATAGTATTGAGCAGGGATATGAAATAGTATTGAATAGTATTGAGCAGAAATATGAAATAGTATTGAGCAGGGCTGCCCATAAGTGGGGGGAAAGGAGAAGCTGCCTGGACACAGTATGATCAATCTACCACTAAATCCCCCCACCCCCAGGTCCTTGATTATTATTTATCGTCAGGGTTGGACCTGCCCTGAATATCAGTATCTGCAATACTCAAAAAGTTGGATGAAGAAAAAAATAAAAATAAAATCAGTGTTATCGCCTATCATTACAGGATTGAGTTGTAAGCCAAATTCCTATTTGAAAAAAGCTGATCATGTGTAAAAACCCACATCCTATTTGTTGTTTGTTTTTTGTTTTTTTTTTATTATTTAATCTGAAAACTGAAGATAAAGCCGTCTCCAAATAGATAAAATGACAGATCACAATGCAAATTTGTTCCTTCAAATATTTTGCCATTTTGAAAATGTTAATTCGTTCCAGAATGTTTTTTTTTCCATGCAGGAAAAAAGAAAAAAAAAAAAAAAAAAAAAAAAAAAAACCACTGGTGAAAAAGCCTTCACTCAGTAAATGGCGTGGGTATCCGCATGCCCGGCCCACGCCCCACCAAGACCCCCCCCATACACCTCGTCCTCCAGGCCGTGTACGAATGCCCCACACGCCCCCGAGTCCATCAGGTTCACCGCCGTGGTGTCCACTTTCTCCTTGGGGGCGTCGTCTGCCCACTTCCTGCCCGAGGAGAACTCGCCTGAGCTGTATAGCTCCTTGGCTCTCTCGTGGGCTGTCCGCTTCCTCTGTCGGAAGACCAGGGTCATTGCAGACACAGCGATCGTCACAACTCCCAGTACCCTTTTTTTGTTTTTTTTTTTAAAGTTTTGCTGAAATATTTTACCCTCTAAGAAGGAGACTTACCCTGAGGTCTGACATCAGTTTCTTGTCCAGCGTCTGCTCCAAGAAATGTGGACTCACCTGCTGCATCGAACCCTGTGGGTAACAGGGGTCAAAGGTCACCCCAGTCAGACCGTACGGGTCGCACGGGTCGGCTCCCCGCCCCAAAACACAGCTCACCAGTATTTTGGCAGCCTGGACCCGGACTACCCATGAGCCATCGCTGACCATGTGACTGATCTTTCCGAACGAGTCGTCTACCAGTCGGATTTCTTCATTGGACGAGGGGATCGGGACGATGCTATGAATAAAAACAGAGGGTTCAAACGGCGAGCCATGTTGAATTGTCCTAATTTCTCAAAGCATAACTGGCATCTGTGGTATCTGGCATGGCGTGAGCTACCTCTCAGGGTAGAGCTGGCTTAGCACCCAAACCATCTGCACGGCCACAGAGCGGACCTGCTCATAGTCATCGGAGAGCAGCTTGCAGGCCTGGAGGACGAGGGCGGCACATCACAGCCATGTGAAACCAGAACCCGTAATCAGGCTAGCCCAGTCTCATGCTACAGCTTCCTGAATCATTAAATGTTTTCCTTTCTCCTCTGGGCAAAAGCAAGCTGCACAGGCCAAGAATAAACTGAGGAACGACCGGTGCCATTTCTCCTTACCTGGCTGTACACGGTCTGCTGTAATTTCATCCCTCTCTCATGTAGCTGCAGCTGAAAGCACAGCAGTGTCACAGGCACAGCGATATAAAGTCCAGAGTGGCAGCAAATCACACACTGTGGCCTCAGCTCTCACTCCCACCGTAATGCTAATGCTACCACACACCATAAGAGACAACGGCGCACTCTGTGATTCTATAACTCTTCCTAGCATCACCCCCCGTTTACTGATATTCACAATTTACTCCATCCCATGCTGCTTCAGACTGTAGATAGTCTAGTATAAAAGTATGCATACATGTAAACTGTTTTGCGTGTTTCATGCTATATCTGGGCACACCCACAAAGACAACAACTTCTATTGTATGTTTAACATAGTTGGCCAAAGAAAATCTTTCTGATTCTGATATATGGTTACAATGTGAGCATGGCCGAACACCCTGGAGCTGTAGCTGAAGCACTGCCCCCCCCTAAAGGTGTGTGGGAGGAGGGGCTGGTCATACCATGGCTTTGATAGCTGCGGTGCGAACCCTGGGGTCCTGGTCCCCGAAGTAGTCACTGATGATGCCCTGCACGTCCCTGGAGGCCCCGCCCCCTGCCCCACCCCCCACTCCACCCTCACTTTCCCTAGCTGGGGGCTTGTCCACCGGACCCAGGCATCCCAGCAACTGAAGGCACTTGTTCCTCACTCCGAAGTATGTGTCAGCCAGATTCTGGAGAGACAGATGTTACAGGATGTAAAGTCGGGGCGACTGCCAGCTGAGGGAGGCAGGGGTTCAAGGGGGTGACACTGTGCCTCAGGCTCACCTTGCACGCCACGTCGATCAGTCTGAGTCTGACGCTGACGCCTTCGGGGAGCTGGGTCCCGATGACCAGCAGTGTGTCCAGCAGCTGTGCCAGCACCTGGTGGGATTCTGGGAAAAGTAGTCGAAGGAGAAAGGTTACCAAAAAAGGAAGAGAGTCAGCTGACACTCCAGCTCAGCGAATGACTACGAGAGGGGCTTACTTTCACTGTTAAGCGTGTTAATGACGTCATCGATGATGCAGTCGGAGGAGAAGCCCTGCGTTTTAGATAGCAGGCCGAGCAGGGAGGCAATCTTCAGCCTGACGGAGCTGTCCGTCTCCTAAAAGCCAGGGAAGCACCACTTAGCTCCAAAATCAAGACCACAAGGTTTAAAGGGAAACATTGCACTGAAAATTGTCGTGTTTGCATCACAGAGAGGTTCCTTCCACATTATCATCAGGAAAGATTAATTCTGAGGTTCATCTCTGCAGGACACACAACACATTGACTCGGGAATCTAACATGGGTTCTAAACACACAACCCGGTGGGTCTAAGACACCCCCCCCATGCCATCACCTTGTAGTAATGCTCCAGCAGGATGCGCACCACGCCCTCCACACTGTCTGCCTCCACGGGCTTGCGGGCGAACTGCAGCAGGTACTGTAGGGCGTCGGTGGGAGAGCTGGCCTTGCACAGGTCGATGTGCAGAGCCGCCGATTTGCTGGGCTTGCTGAGGCGGAGCTTCTTGGCGGGGGCTTCTTCATGGGAGTGCTGCTGTGAACGCAGTCTCGGTCAAAACCCAACACAAGCAGAGGATGGACCCAAATCATTACGTGGTCATGAAATGCATGAAAAGAGGGCATTACAAATGTATTAATTAATACAACGTTCAGGACGTTTTATTTTCATTTGTGTTCCACTGTCCTTATATTTAATGGCGAAGCTTTCCCAGTTATTTGCAGAATGTACTAGTTAGAATTACATTGAATTATATTAAACTTGTATTTGGGCTGAAAATGTTACTCGTTTTCTGACAATTGACAATATTTTTACCGTTCGTTAACTAGCACATCATCACAAAATAATACTATAAAGCAGCATATTCACAGTAGCAAAACTTCGGCACAAAGCAGCAATACCGAAGAGTCCGAACTAAAAGCGAAGACCTTCGAGAGTTACAAAAGCCCCGGGTTTTCCTGCCGATTCCTTCCGACAAGGAGAGACCGACAGCGTCCTCAGCCTGACATGGCCATCGATAAGCTTCTCAATCACTCACTCTGAAATGAGTGGAATATTCCGCTTCTCAAATATTAACCCCACATACAAGCCCATGTCTCATTCTCCTCGACAGTGAGTTACCTGAACAACTTTTGAGAATTCCTCGTACACCCGCTTTTTTAAATGTGCTGCCATTGCACCGACCGCTTGAGTAGCTTAGCTAAGCTACGCTATATACAGACGGGCCTCGAATGCCGCTTAAGTGTCGTTTTCAGCAGTCCGCACGGTTTGTCCTTCCTCGTTTGCCGTAGTTCCACAGATAGGCATTTCAAGGAAAAGATATTGTTACTCATTGTTTGTACATGAATAACGAAGGAGAAAAACTGTGTTTTGATTATGAGGTCATTGCAGAGAGCCATTTAGTATTTATTTATGAAAGTGAATTGGTCTTCACCTTACAATTCCGCCTAAAAAGGAGAATGTGGGAATCCCGCAAAATTCCATATAAATCATGAGGCATAGGTTTAATTTACCTTTATTTGATGTGGAGCCATTATTTACAATTTGATATACTACATGCCTTATTACAATAATTTGGACAACTGGCTCACTGATATGCAGCTATACCAATATACTTTCTGATGGAAGTAGGTACATCATATTTGCCAGCACAAGGTTTCCAAATGAGCAGCTGACACAAATCTATGACTATAAATGTATGTATGGAATGAAATGTCTTTCTCTTATATTAAATTCTAAAAGACACAAGGCAAAATGATCCTTGTGGAATGTCCTTGTACCACAGAGCAACACTGTGTTTCACTGTAAAGATTTTAAGAAGATTATAAGACTTTACATTTGAATCTTGAGGTTACAGCTTGATTGGCTTTAAATGATCAGTCACTTCCATGACCAGAATCCGGCATCCACAAAATTTCAGGGGAAGTTAACTAGTTACCACCATGTGAAAATTAATTTGTGGAAAAAGTCATAACTCTTAAAAACGAACCCCTTCTCCGCACTGTGGGGCTTAAAACTAATCTTGTAGCCTTTGGCCTCAATGTCCTTTTTGATACAGTCCAGAAGGTCTCCGACAGTGGGTGACGCCTTCCATGGCCCAAATCTCACCACCGACTCCTTGTTGGCATCCAAGTCGTTGATGGCGTTCTTGTACCTGGTCACGTCCTCCTCCGTCCTCAGAATGCAGACGATGACGTCAGAGTGGCGGGATGCCATGGCCTCAGCACGGGCGATCCTGATGATCACCTCCAGGTTCTCCTTGTAGTTAGGTACCCTGGCAAGGAACTGCTGCCTGGCCACCATCTCCCCAAAAAGTGGGGCCGACTCCTCCATCTGCTTGACCAGGGGCTTCAAGTCATAGAAGAGTGCCTCCCTGTACACCTCCCACACATTTTCCGAGGGCAGTGTCTCTGAGCGCAGGAACTCAAGAATCTGCCCGAAGTGTGTGCCATCCCTGTCGATGAAGTGCCGTCCCTCGGCGTCTGTGCGCAGCTTGGGTGAGCCGCTGAACATGTCTGCCAGCTTGGAGCCGGGACACTGCCGGAGAGTGCTCAGTAACGTGCTGTACAGGTTGCCGCCGACGTTCAGCTGCACGATCGGCGAATGCTGTGAATCAGAAGCAGCAGAGAGCGCTCAGCTGGAGCTCGTGGCAAAGATCAAAGAGAATCGTACCACATATGAAGCAGACTGTCAAATACACAACTAATAAATGATCTCTGTACCTTTAAGCAGATGCTTAATTATCCATTCTGTCAGATGTTGTTAGCATAATACAAGATGTAATTTGACTTAAATATTCCACTTAAGACCTAATGAAATAATGTCAAAAGAAGGTCTTTTTTCAACTTTCTAAGAAATATATAGTGGAGTTAAAATATGTATTATAAATATGCCTAATTTATATATTGTTCTAGTTACATGTTATCTTTTGTCGTATTATCAACACTAATAATACGTTTAATGTTCATAGAGCACAGAGCAGTGTTAGAAAATTTAACCCTGACGTTGACGCATCAAGTATTAAAATGCACAAATAGTTTCACGGAATTTTAGGGTTTTCCTGGGCTTTTTGTCGATGTCTACTGTCCATTGTATTCGGATCACAGGCTTAATTTACCGGTAAGAATACCGATTGCAGTGCATACTTGAGGCTCCAGGAGACGCGGAGGGACCTGGCTTTGGGAGTGGAACCTCCAACCCGGACCGCGGCCAAGCTTCATACATGAACCCACGGGCGTCGTTAGGTCCGATCACTCGGGGCTATAACCCTTATTTTATCTTCTTTTGAAAAATAAAGTAGTGCACCAGATAAACTCGACTTAGCACCCTAGTCTTTTCAATAGCTATAAACTCCCATGCAAGTACTTATTTTCAAAATCGCAAAATTATCAGTATTGTATCTTAAAAAAAACCGTGCCGCACGCGCTTTTCAGGGGGTGCAGATTCGCAATCCTCTTAGCCCCAAACTATGGAAACCAAAGTTCCGTACCTAAGATCACAGACGTGTCTATTTCACAAAACGAGAGCAGCGAAATCTTACCAGCTGAACGCTGGGAGCGGACTGTTTTCCGGCGGACTTGTAATCAGGAAGACTCATTTTTCTACTTTTCGACCAGAATACTTATTTGTCCGTTCAGTGTACTTGTCGCAGAGAAGACAGGTGCATTGGTTTGCCGGGTGTGGTCACCAGCGAAAGCCACTCCTACGCTTGAGATAACATTTAAGTTTCAGCGAGAGCGTGACTTGAGCGGTGTGTGTAGTAGGGTGTTCTGGAACATTTATCTTCTGCCCATAAATTAACATGCTGGGCGGCACTGAACTGCCACAGCACACTTTACAATAAAAAACAATGATAAAATCGGACACATTAAAATACTGCAAATTCAATTCAGCAATTTAGTAAAATGATTTATGCCGACACATTTACAAAAAATATACAGGAATAGGAGCGGACCTGAATAAATCAAGACTAAATACTAGTGGGTGTATTCTCACCTTTTACATCAACACAACTTTACCACCTTACTTGGACACAAGTTGTGAAGGGCTGACAAGTGAAACACTTAATTCTGTTAGAGTCTGAAAAAGTAAGTTTGTACCTGCCCTTGTCACTGGGATTGTACCATAAGGTACAGAAATGGAGTCTGAGGAACATCGTCAATGTACAAAATTCAATAATATACTGACAATGGCACAAAAATGTTAGAATCCATTTGTTTCTTAAAAGGTACAATTACTCACAACTTCAGGGTACAACTGGCAGACCCTCAAGGGAACAGCCCCAATGACAAGCAAGGGTACAAATTGGTACTTTTACTCGAGTGCAGAAACCGGTCACTCAAAATATTCTACCAAACCAATCTGAATAAAACTTCAGTTGGGGAACACAGTGAAGGGTCATAGTTCACTTGACAGAAGAAGCCATAGAAGTGGCGGCAGCAAACCTCCATCAGCTGATTCAGGGTTACATCTGCAACAGGATGTGACCAAAAACGGTGGGAGACCTATATTTTATAATCGGTCCCAATCAGCTGAAATGAGCTCAAAGCAAACTCCGAAATTCACGATGACCATCTGAAAACATTCGACACCAACACAGCAGTAATGGTTTTTATGAGTTTTATTGTACAGAAAAAGCGTTTCCATCTTTTAGGGACAGCAAACACCTGCAAAACAAAGTTTAAGACACGTTAGAAATACGTCGGTTAAGGCACCAATCACAACAGAAACAAAGCTGCGCCTATGAATAACTCTTTACACGCAGTGCTCATGTCAGCGAGCACCGAGACCCTTCTCAGACAAATGCCTCAATGTCATCAAGCATAGGCGACCAGGGACCGGGACCTGAACAGACACACAGAACGTGTCCCTGAAACAGAATCCTGGGCCCAGTTCCGTCCATTTCTGACTCGTCATCGTTTCCTCAGCGAAGGGAAGTTTAAGTGACAATCAGCCCATCCAGGTAACCATCCTGGCACAGCACTCCTCTGCCCCCCCCTTACCCTTAAGCGGTTGGTACTGGGCCTCCTTGTGGCATGACTGGGACCTCCGGCTTGGCCCCCTTCTGCTCTGACATGGGGGTAGTGGGGAGAACCTCGTCCTTGGGCTCCACGATGCTCACATGGTCGGGGAGGGGCTTCTTGGGGCCGATCTTGCCGCTGGGGTCCCAAGGCAGCATGATCTTCACCTTGATGCCCAGCACACCTGGAGAGAAGCACCGCCTGGGTCAGACCGACTACAGTTTCACTCTGACGTCATCACCCAGAATGCACTGCAGGCCTTCTCAGACAAATGCCTCAATGTCTTCAAGCGATGAGGAGGCCGTGCCCCTGAGGCCTGGACACAGGGATACAGAACGTAGGCCTGAGCAGCACCCCGGGGACACGGCGCGTCCTCTTCCGACTCGTCATCGCATCTTCATAGAAGGCCAGAGCTGCTGCGACCAGGCGCCCGGGCACTCACCCTGCCGGAGCAGGACATGGCGGACGGCCGTGTCCACGTAATAGTTCACGGGGTCTCCACTGTGGATCATCAGCCCGTCGACGAACTTCATGGACTTGGCCCTCTGGCCCCTGAGCTTGCCAGACACAACCACCTCACAGCCCTTGGCCCCACTCTCCATGATGAAGCGGAGGACGCCGTAGCAGGCCCTGAAACAGAGCTTTATAATTGTCAGCTGCCAAAATGTTCGTTCATACATCTCTACATTTGTGTATTAGCTTTAAGCTATGAGCACTAATACTACTAAATTTCCCTCTTTAACAGAAGGAGCTCAGAGAAAATGACCCATGAAGCCCATGAGACACTGTACAAAAGATCCAGACTCATAGCTGATTAACAAACATGCTCATCGCTACCCAAAATTCCTCTCATGGAAACTACAATTCACTGGAACACTCGGGGTCCATGATCACACTGGAGAGAACCATCACTACTGGAGTCTTAAACTGGCAACCAGACGATCACCAGCCAAGCACCTTCACACAACCCTCTGGCCCTGGAACCACAGGGCTGCTCTTCAGGCTAAAGGCAGAACACTCACCGGCGCACAGCCAGCCCGCCCAACAGCTTGTAGCGCAGAGACTCGGCCTGGGCGATGGCACACAGCCCCCTGGTGGCCACCTTCTCCGCATACAGCTGGAGAGAAGACGGCAGGAGTGTCGCAGAAGGTTCGGCACATTGCAGCAGGCGGGTCTGAACGGCAGGAGACCTCACCACATACTTAACTGGGTTCAAAGGAACCCAAAGCTGAAAATCTGATCTTCACACATTTAAGACGGTTACAGGTAAACGCAGAGACCAAAGTTACTGCCAACAACAATTTGTTAAGCGAGATATTCTGAGGTCTGGGTGTCTATCGGTAATTAGTGCATTAAATTGATAAAGGCTGCATCATAGCTATTAATCAATTATACCTGCCGACAAAAGCATAAACAGGACCGTTACCAACCTCAACGCTGTTCTCAGGGAAGCCAAATCTCTTCTGGACGACAGCGGTCAGCTCTCGGATGCGACGCCCCTTTTCACCCAGGACATTCTGGGTCCTGAAGTATCAGCACGTCCACAGAGCGCCAGTCACATGATGAACAGTCATCTCAGGCCATGAAGCATAGTATTTAAACTGGTATATTTACTACCACACCAAGACAGATCTCCTGGGACCTGTGATTAACCACTACTACACACCATGCATCTTTTAAAGAAATACTTTTTTAATTAAAAGGATCTTAGGAGACGTGATGGCAGGTCCCCACCTTGTGGCTAGGATGATGATCTCTGTCCTGGTGGGGGTAACCCGCACTTCTACGCCGGAGTAGCCGTCCTCGGCCAGTTCCCGGGTCAGGAACTCGTTCAGCTCGGCTTTAAAGATGCCATCGGATACGAACTGCGGAAGAAACGTGGTTAATGTAAGGTGTCGTCCGACCCCATTTTTGTTGAAAGCCTCCAAGCATAACGTCATCCATTACCGAAATAATTGAAGGTTATTAAAACACGTGTATGAAGAACAGTGCTACTCCTCCATTACAGTACGGCTAATGCCGGGTCTGTTTCTCCGGCCCAGTTAGACATCTACGAGGACAGAAACTCATATCATACGCATATAAGTACTGCTGGTAAGGTTAATTACCTATTTAAATTTACCGCATCAAACTAGCCAAGCTGAATGACGCGTAGTTTAAATCCAAACCAAAAAAACTGACTTGCAGGAAGCCAAACCCCTGCCATGTTTGCGATGGCAGCAAGACGCCGCCGCTCCAATCCAAAGTAATCCTCTCTCTGTGTATATCAGAGGGGACATGAAAACACTCTTGGGGACCCACAAGACTGCTTGTGACAAGAACACACTTCGATCGGATACCATTTGCAGTTCTTTAGAGAATTCAGAGTAAACTAAATATACACTAACCTTTCTCTTCTTCGAGATCTGCACCGCCATCTTTCTTCGTGCCGGAGAAAGGAAAGGGCCGCTGCTTCCGGCGGAAGTAGCTTTATACCCATCGTGACCCGCGAGGCGGAATCCCTTTGCTTAATGGTAGTTGTAGTTATTCAACGTGCGTCGCAATTCATTCATCCATCTTCTGTTGCACCGTAGAAGGGTTTAATTAAACCATCGTTCCCGAAAGTACATACATCATATTACCGTCAATACCCCAGGGTAATTCTTTAAGCTCGGTACTTGTGTATAGAGTATATATCCAATGAATTGTAACCTGTGTTTTTTGACAGTGAAAATACTTTTTTTTATTACTAGTTATTTGTTTAGCATTACGTCAGAGTTGTCAACTTTGGTCAGCTGGCTGGCGTGAGATTTTTAATTTTTAATTTAGTCTGCACATGCAATTACATGTATGTTATAGTTTTATTATCTTGTACATAGTCTATAGGGTTTGCAAACTATCCCAACGCTCCTGACTGGCTGATTTTGGGTTTATTCAAATTGATTTGCCGTAAGATTTTTTGCGTGACAGTCTGAAAGCGTGAGTGTCACGCCAGATGCGTGAGAGTTGGCAGCACTGGTACCTGTATTTTTGTGCATTTCTACAGAATAATGACACCACGTTTAAATCTTTAGAGTTTAGAATTTTTTAACTGCTACCCCGTCAAAGGCGCTGTTTTAGATTGACACAAAATTTAGTTTGTGATGATGATCAATCAAATGTGTATGGTAGTTATAAACAGTACATCGTGGAGCAAGGTAGGCTACATAATTTAACTGGGGTTTAGTGAAATATGCAGATGCATAAATTTATAACATTATAAGTTTATTTTGATAAAATATTAGATAACCAAGCAGATATGTTATTACAAAGCTGCCAGATTAGTAGAAAAAGTAGAAAACACAAGCAAAATGTTTATTGTCTGCAAAAAAGAATATTTAGGTACATAACTTTCTATTTCAATATGATTAATATTTTGTTTACCCGAAGCAGTAATAACTTTTCACCATTATTAAAGTTAGCAAAAAAGCAAATAATTCAAACGCACAATATTACATATGAATTATTAATTAGATAGACAAGTCTAAAGTTATCTACAAGCTTTATGTATCATACAAAAGTTAATGCAGAGTCACACAAAATGGCTGGGAAACCATGTCACGAGTTTTCCTTCACGATCATTACTGTCGCTGTGGAGAGGTCATGTGGAGGTCACAGCTGCAGAACCAGGATCCACGAATGTTATAGTGTGTGCTGTGAGTGGTTCCCAGACCTGGGCTTCTTCATATGGACATTGGGTCGCCTGACCGAGATCTCTGAGGCGCCTCCTAATGATGTCACTGCTATCCGGCATGTCAGAGATAGCATAAATGCCCACAGAGCCATCCTGGAATCCCACATAGACACATAGCTCCTCTGAGAGCCTCAGGGTGGAGGGGGATGAACCAAGGCGAAGCCTCCCCACCTTCTTTCCATTGGATATGTCAGCCACAAAGAGTGTTGGCTTAGAATGGAGGTCGCAGACACACTCATTGGGTTCAGGCGCACAAATGTAAGCAATGTAGCGTCCAGCGACATCCATGCTAAGCAGCATGAGTGAGGTCTCAGCCTCTAACAAACACAGTCTCCCATTTTGGGTGTCCAGGATGTTAATGGTTACCCCAGTAGTGGACAGAACAACATACTTTCCATCTGAGGAGAACTGAAATAAGTCTGGCTGGGCCAGAAGAGTGTGAGGTACCTGAACATGCTGGAAGATGGTTTCTTCTGTGACCTTCCAAGTAAACAGGTAGCCAGAACTGCTAAGCACCAGCACATAGTCAGGATAGTGCAGCAGAGGTTGGAAGGCTACTACAGCTAACTTGCTGGAGCAGGAGAACTTTTTGTTGGTACAGCCAGACCACAGGCTGATGGCCACGAGGTCGTGCTTGTGAAGGCCCAGGAGAAAGGTGCTCTCGGCCGAAATGACGGCGTTTCTCAGGTGTAGGTGAATGCTGCATACAATGTGGCCGCTGTTCAGCTTCCAAACCCGAGAGAGGCCTCTCTGGCACAGTGACACCGCAAAGTTGCTGTTGGGTGTGACGAGCAGATTGGAAATGGGATTGCTGCTGCGTATGCGATGGAGATTCTGCCCCGTGTCTGTCCGCCAGACATAGATCTCCACTGCGGATGCAGAGACAAGATGCTCGCAGTCTGGAGAGACGGCAAACGTCTTTACACGTCCCGCATGCTTGAAGCATGCGCCAGCTCTCCCGCTTAGTATGTCCCACCTCCACACCAGCTCAGTGCCATCTGCAGTGTAAAAGTGACCTCCAGTTGGTTCCAAGTGGATCTTTTTCACCTTTATACCAGTTCTGGAGATTGCAGAGGCCCGCCAGATCAAATCCAAGCCCCAAGCAGTGAGTACTCCATTAGCAGTAATGGCTAAAAGGGTTGACTCCTGTTTGAGGAACTCAGTCACTTGGGTGTCACCAACATCTAGACTCAGAACGCATTGACCAGTGGTCGTCTTCCACACCAGTAGGAATGGACAATCCTCCAGGGAAGCTATGATAAGATGCCCCCCTTTGACTAGTGTGGCTCGAGTGAAAGTCTTGCCTGCAGGTACGCTAAACCGCTCTTCCATCGTCCAGTCACTAGTGTCCCACAGCCAGACTTGGTGCTTCTTACAAATGACTAAGGCTCTGTTTCCATGTGAGTGTTCGGTATTTAAGACGACGTCTCGGCCCTCAGTAAAACAGCAAGATTTCTTAAGCCTGGGATCAGATATGGTTTTCATATCCCATACAAAAACACTCCCAAAACTGTCCACACACACAAGTTCATTCTCATTATGAAAGTGAATAGAAATAACAGAGCCTCCCTCTGGATTGAAGCATGTGGAAAGTTGATGTTTATTTTGAACATCAAACAGCAAGACCTTACCTTCATCCTGTCCACATAGGATGAAACGGCCGTCAGGGGAACATAACATGCAGGTCACTCTGGATTTGCAGCAGAGTGGGGGGAGCCCTGCTCCTGTGTTTACATCGAACATACTAACATGACTAGTGTCTTTGTACCACACAAACATCATACTGTCCAACACAAAGAAGCCTTCAGCTTGGAGTCTAGTGCCTCGGCCCGTGAGTGAGTCAGGAAGGCTGCTCTCAGAGTTTACTTCACAAATGCACGAGGGACCAGGAAAGTGACACAAGAAGAGCCTCCCGCATTGCGTTGACAGCAGCAGAAAATCCTGTGCACTTTTACCACCTGAAAATTTCAAGTTTGATAAGTGAATGTGCTGAAAGCCTCCTGGGATTTGCTCATTCCAAGCCCAAAGAGACCCATTCTGGAGAATTATCAGTAATGTGTTGCACTGAACGTCTAACACCTGCACGACGGGGGAAGGGTCCACATCCGACAGCATCCAGCGCATTGAGGGCACTGTGGTGATGGAGCAATGAACCACGGACAAGCTATTGTTTTTCCTGCCTTCCTCAAAGACCTGTTTTATGTAGCTTTCAAGACTAGGTACAACATCAAGGAATGGGAGAAGCTTAGCCTGGATCACTATAGGCAACTCTTCAGGGCAGTCTTGGAGCAGGCAGGCTGAGTCTTTAAAGATGCTGGCAAGAAGTCGAAGCTCTTGGTGGAAGACAAGTAAGGAAGCATCTTGTAGCTCTGAGACTAATTCTTCCAGCCGACCTGCCTTCAGCATCGCCTCGTGGAACCCAAAAGACGTCACAGTCCTTCCGAACTCCTCCAACTTCCCGCCTGCTTTCATTTGGAAGAGGAGCTCCAGAATCTTCCTCAAGTTTACTTGCACAAAGCTTGATAAGGGAGACTCAATGAGCCAAGGCTGGCCGGGGTGTTGCCTGTCAATGTAAACTTTCTCTGGTATTATTTGAGGAGCAGGCTGGGAGTTTGACTGCTTGATGGTATCCCTGCTGACAATTAGTGACTTAGCTCTACCATACGCCCAGCGTCCACTGAAGTAGTCTGCTAACGCAGTGTGGACTTCTTGGGTTATTTCATCTGAACTCATGTAGAGCTTGTTCACGACTAGTGGGAAATGTCTGCTAGCCCAAAAGAGCACCTTGCATCCAGCCACATACCTCCTCAGGAGAAACCCCCTCAGGTCAATGAGCAGGCCCTCTACTGCAGTCTCTGGGACCCTGAATTTATATGGTGGGGTTTCTCCACAAGGCAGATATTTTGAAAGCACTCTGTTGTCTGCAGATAGGACATCAGTTAACTCAGCCTCTGTGAGGCCCAGCCTGGATACTGTGAGATAGCACATCGCTCTGGAGACTAACTCTGTCCCATGTTTCTTTTCAAGCCAGCCTAGGAATATACCAATGTTGTTGTGGACTCCTGTGGTTATGGAATGCTCAGTGACCTCTGTCTCGGATCCCCACTCACACACTTGCCTGTGGAGTAATTTAACATACATCATGAGAGGACAGTCTTCCAGGGCTTGACCCACATATACCTGCTGTCCTGATGTGATCCTCCTGTTGCAGGTGAACAGAAGGTCTGTGAGCATCTGGGTGAGTTTCCTCTTCTGTTTCAGGCCCAGCTCCAAGAACAGAGAAGATTTTGAGTACAGAGCCATGAGGGTCTGAAGGGTTGCTGACTTCTTAGGTGTTGTGGAAATGAGGAGTTTGACGTTGGGAAGTAAAGACTGTGGAAGCCATGTGAGATTGCAGGACCAGTCTTCCTCATGACCCATTTGGTCCAGCCCATCAAGGATGAGGACTAGAGGACGTTTTGACGTGGAAATCCGAATCAGGAGGTCAGTAAAGTATTCAACCAGTTGACTAAGTGACTGGAATGCTTGGAGGTGTGGCTGATCTAGGCATCCTGCTGTGATTTGGTGACACACACTGATGAGTAGCTCTTTCAGAGTGCTGCGGTCGCCCCTCACAAAGTAAACCACCACCAAAGGGTGTTTTCCGTCCATCCAAGTTTTCACCTGCAAAGACACAAATCTGTTGAAAATGGTGTTTAACTACTGAATAGTATACTGTAGGGCTGCTACTAACTATTTTTCTAGGGATTAATCCAGTAACTATTTTACCGATTGGTCGATTAATCTAATTGAACATTTACTTGACATTATTTTCACCCACAATTTGAAAAGTAGATTAGTAATATGCCTGTAATATTTATTATATGTGTATGTTGTGTGATGCACAGAAGTTAGTAATATGTTTTAATTCATCGTATCTATATGCTTATTAAATTCGGTTAGCGGAAAATGCCACATGCTACTGTTTTGGTAAATCATGGAAGCGATAAGTACTGAAGTCGTAGTGAAGAAAGGGACAGATCAGCAGCCACAACATCTTTTAAAGGAGGAGATACTAATCTAGGTAAAAAGATGTTGGTGTGGCGGGATTTTTTGCAGATTAGAGTCCGACACATTTTTCGGTAAAAATGTTACAGCTTACAATAACAATGCTCCTCCCATCAAGCCCAATGTGCACGAAGACACACACCGGGACCATCAATCAATGTGAAATAAGCCCAGATTTTAGCCTAAACATTTGTACAAACACTTATTCAATAGAAATTCTAAGGTAGCAGGCATACAGTTTTATAGCTTTTCATTATGCTGCATTTTCAGCGTCAGCGTCATTGCGACAGCCCAGTACAGTACAATCTGTGGATGTTCTAGAAGAACTCGAAAAAACAACCGACAAAACATGCATGCAGTCTAACATCTATGAAATTTATATCATCTGAAATTATCAAGAAACTAGTGGAAATAGTGATTGACTTACTTGTGTGGCACAGTGAGCCAGAAGCACGGTTTTACCCGCGCAGGGTCGCCCGCTGAGGATGAGCGGATATTTCGTATCGCTCTGCTCTAGATATGATTTTACATCTTGGACCTCCGGACATTCCACCGTGTATAGACGAGAGTAGACGCTGCAGAGGTCCCACTGCTGGAGGAGGTCCTGGAAGAGGGGGTCGTTGGCGTGTGCCTGGTCCCTGACGAGAGTGCGGTTGATGGTGTCCCGCAGGTCAGTGTGGAGCTGTTGGCACAGGACCTCGATATACCGCTTCCTGGCCTCTGTGTCCTCCTCGTCGGGGCTGGATGTGTAGATGAGGATCTGCCGGGGGGCAGCCAGGCTTGGCAGTAACTGCTCCCGAAGATAGATCAAGGGGTTGTTGAGAGAGGCCTGCTCCGGGGGGGCTGACACCAAGCCCGGCTTAGCTTCTCCGGTTGCCTCTCCGTGGTTGTTCATGTCGGCGATCTTGTGGACATAACAGAAGCACCTCTCGACATCTTCAAGGGGACGGTCCTCAAGTGCAAATCTTAGTTCGCTCTCTAGAGCTTGGGGGGGATGGGGTGTTAAAAACCGTTAATGGACACCATCCAAGCTCTACTGGATGACTGACAGGAATAAACACTGATTCTCGGCACATACTAATTTAGCATGAGAGACAAGCAAAGAGATTAATCTACGTTAATCATCAGTAGCCATGAGGGAGCAGAACGATGATGGGCTTCCCCTCACCTGAGGTGAAGTACTTCCGTGCCTTTTCAGAGGTCAGAGTCCCTTCCTGAACACATCGTGTCGCAACGGTCTGAAGGATCGTCCTGACATCCTCATAGGCCGCCTCTCTCTCCTCACGTTCTTCTCCTGCCTGAGGAATGTCGCACATGAACTGAGCTGAAGAGCTGCCTGCTGAGATGCTGCCACTGTGGAGATACTTTGGTGTCTTTAAGGTGATGCTGATATGTAAGCCTACCTGTAAGAAGAAGGAGGCGGGGATGGCGTTGTCATCCCTGCGGTACCAGCGCTCTAGAGTTTTTGTGCTCAGCGCCATCTGCTGGCAGGTCCATAGCACTGCCTGAAACTCTGAGACCTCTATCTGCGTGGGTAGGCATGCACTGCCATACCGCTGCCCCAGCAGGGCCTACTCCCCCGCCCCCAAAAAAAGAGAAACATGTTACTTGGTTTTGATAATGTTTCTTGTGTACCTTGAATTCAAATTTATTATCGAATACATGATACTTTGAGAACATGGAAATGGAATCACCACAAAGAAGGGGCCAGCGGATGAGACTCGGCACTCCTCCAGAAACTGCTGTTGGGCCCTGGGCCCTGGAGGCCCTTGGCATCCAGGGCTTTCGTGAGGGTCGATCACCTGGGGGGGGGGTCATGTCAATTTCAGTAGGTATGTCAGCCCTCCATATCCATGGAATCTGAATATGCGGATTCAACCAAATGTGGATTGAAAATATTTGAAAAAACACATTCCGAAGTTCCAAAAAACAAAGCTTCAACTTGCCACGAGCCAAGCAAATAACCCATGCAAATAAAGTGCTGTGTAGTTTTGGTTGTTTGTGTGTATGTGTGTGAGTGAGAGAGAGAATAAATTTACATTTTCTATATATACTAAGCATGTCATCATTTCTTAATACAATAAAACAACTATTCACATTGTATTAGGTATTATCAGTAGTCTTAAGATGATTTGAAGTGTATTGGAGGTTACATGCAAGCATTATAGCATTTTTTAGAAGGGAGCGTCTGTAGGTTTTGTTGTCCACGGCCTGGAACCAACCTCCCGTGGATATAGAGGGCTGACCGTATAATACAAACCACATCGGCGCTGTTTGGATCCTAGTGCTCTGCTGGAAGGGAAATTTGATTTGCTTTGTGCTATTTCTGTATTTATTGTGTTACTGCAAGCACCTTAATTTGTATTTGTGATTTATTGGTGTTTACTGGGGCTGGAAGGAAATGCAGAATAAGAATTCCGTTGCATGGTGTAACCAACTGTTTACTGTGCATTTGACAATAATCTCTCGTGAATCTTTGTCTGATTATGAACGAGTCACTGTGGACACCATCATCAAGCCTTTAATCTCAGCGGGGACCAGAACGATGGTTATGAGAAACGCATTTATCTTTTTGGAAGCGTATCATGTAAATGTGTGGTTATCTCTTTGCTATGGTAGGATAGGGTGTCCTCCTGAAAAAATAAACAGTGCAGTCATGTGACCGTTGTTCGGGGATGTCTCTCTGACTGTGCACATGGCCGATCTGCCAGACCTTCCAGGCAAACACTTTTCTTAATTTTTTTGTGAACTGAAACATAAATTATGCATGTTGCAGCAACAAAGGGAGCATTCAAGGCACATCATCCACAGCAGGCAAATGTTTTCCCCAAGCCTTTGGGTTGGATATGAGGGCAAATTCGTTGCAGCGAGCCCCACCCGCCCCTAAACCGCATACACGGCTTTTAACTTTCCCAGTGGAGGGGTAAGACCCCCTCGCTGGTGCTGAGGGCTGTGTGTGTGTGGGGTCTTACCCTGAAGTCCACCCGGTGGGCACGGAGGCAGTGGTCCCTTAGTCTCGGGAAGACAGACTCTCGCAGGACTTTTCTCTCCAGCTCTGAATCTGAACACACACCCTCATTACCTTCAGGTGGACCCTCACACACATTCACATTAGCATTAGCTATAGCGCTACCACAAAGTTGGGAGCCTCACACAGTCCACTTTGAAACACCCTTCTTTTCGGAAAAGTCAGCTGTTTTCAGTGTACTAGTAATGGAACGGGAGCTTAAAGCCGCTCCTCTTACCCTGAACACGTTTCTGCCGCCGTAGCGCCTCCTCCCCACCCGTAGACATGGACGCACCTACCTTCTGGGTTTGTGCACAGATATATTTTGACACAGGACTTCTGCGAAATTCTTGCAGCGTTTTCCATCGAGGCAACAAAAGGCAGCGCAAGTAGAAATCCTGTCAGAGACAGAAGTGTGTGATGAAGCCGCCGACAGGGCTGGACACGCTGCTGCTCTTGGCATCCTGACAGGAAGCCCTCAGAGATATCAAGGTCCAGAACGCCCAACGCGGGCTGCGGCTCCTCCCACTACGTGACAGAGGACTAGGAAAGGCCATGCAGCCCCGACAGCTCAGCTCTGTCTCTTAAATGATAGGTCAGTTTTCAGGTTCATTAATTACCCCACTCAAAATGATCTGCCCCACCCACCCCTAAACCTCTGGAGCCACATGCAAATGTGGGGTTTGAGTGGCGGTAAATGCTGCCGCTGACATTATATGCTGTTTCTTTTATTTTTTCTTAATGTGAAAACAAAAAATAAAACCTTGGATGTTCACATCAGAAAATGCAATAACATTTTTTTTCCATTTGTTTTATTAACATTTGTACACAATAAATACAAACTTTTTACAGCCAATAAAATGCAGAATTTTTCACCACTGCTCTGATACTGTCATTGCTGGAAAGTGAAGGTCCGTCTTACTACGTCTTTTAGCAGCTCTCGAGTAAAGATAAAGGAAATAAAAGCCAAGTGTGTGGTCGGCTGGTATATGGAAGAGCTTGTAACTGTCCAGAGTAAATAAAGGGGGGAAGAGAGAGAGAGAAAAACAAAATTTAAAAAAAAAAAAAAAAAAAAATCGGGGATTCTGGAAAGAAGGGGCTGCTGTAAACGATAAACTTCAAAACAAGTTTGATAACATTTTACAGATCTCAGTGAGATCAACAAGAAAGAGAGAGAGAGGAGGTGTAAATAGACAGCACAGATAATATATTCTCCCTTCTGATCTACTTTCAAAATCTACACTGATTATTTTATACTGAAATGCACATTCTCTCCACATAATGTTATTTTACATTTCCTCTTTTCGTGTTCCGGTGACACCATGCAGCGGCGCCTCCCCAAGCCGGGGGCCATTTTCGCACTGTGGGGGAGCCCACCCCCCTCCATTCATACTCAACAGACACAACTCCAACTCGCGAACGCGAGCAACACGGGCGGAAGGCTGCACAGCCACCCAAGGCCGCCATGTGGGCCGGTCGGCCTCCCAAACAAGTGCTGAGGCCGTTTCCCCGTTCGGGCCCAGCCTCGCCGTTTCAGTCAGGGTGCAGGATGTCATCAATCACCAGTTCCACCCCCCCTCCTTTATCCGTGCACCGTGACTAGAGCGTCTGGCCATTGTCACGCAGCTCGTAGCAAAACAATCACCAAAGAATTACAGGAAAACAAAAACAACAATCAAACCAGAAACGGCGTCAAGGCCTGTCACACTGTCAGGTTTTATGGACCACTAGAATGAAACGCTCTGGAGCAACATGAAAATGGGGGGGGGGGTACTCTGAGATTAAAGTGTCAAAAAGGGGGGGGGGGGTGAGGTGATCCCCCTCCCTCCCCAGGAGGAATCGCTGTACTGTCACAGAGACTGTAGGATGCTAAGGTTCATGCTTAGGGGGGAGGAACATCTTTTTAAAAAGAAAAAAAAAAAAACACCTGTGACAGCCAGTCCCTTTCAAAAGCTCCTGCTGCAATAGGCTTTAAAAAATTAAAACACTATCATAAAAAAACGAGTACAAAAGTAATGCGACTGCTGTGTTGTAGAAAAAAGGAAAAGAGAGGCCAGAATATTTTGGATCAGCTCACACTGACGACCCGGCAGGGCAGTTCAGATGCCGCAGGCCTCCTGTCCAGCGGGGGAGCTCTCCTCATTCTCAAGCACGGCCTGTATGCCTGTACGCCACGCGGGCCTCCTGCCCAGTGGGAGGGGGTGGGGGGGGGGGGTGGAGTTCTCCTCACTTACAGGCAGGGGTCGCCACTCTGTGCTCCCATCTTATGAATGGCGCGCGGCACTCCTGTTCGGTCCTCGGCGTGTCACGTGACAGGTCGACGTGAGATAATGCACTTGCGATAATGCTCAGATATCGGGTGGCGTAGAGAGAAGAGAGTAAAGCAAAAAAAAAACAGCACAGGGCCACACTGGGTAAGGGGATGCGGGCAGCGGCCCATCGCACCGCCAAACCACTGTAGCATTTTTTGTTCTCATGAGGACTAAATATTAGTAATACAGAGCCACGTCTTCATAATAAAAGCTGGAAAGACTTATATTTCTCATATTAGTATCATTTGAAATTGCCACTTTCCCTTATCTATGAGATAAAGAGTCACACTGGGATCCTGGGGGAGGGGGGGCCAGCCCCCTCCGATTCCACTCTGCACGACCCCCACGGTCCACGAAACACCAAGTATCGAGTCGTACTGCTGTGTGGAGACACCCGGACTGACGCTCCTATGGCAACAGTAATGTACTGTACTAATGCACATTAAACACGTATGATATGACTACATATGACGGGGCCGGAGGAACACGGGCAAAATGCCCCCCCATCCCCTGATCTGGCCCCCGTTCCTCCTTGTCTAAACGTTCATAATGCCCGCCGTGAAGAGAGACGTGCAGGAAAGGCACCACGGCGACGGCAGCTCCGAGGAAGAGCGCACGTATACTCGGCCAAAACCCCCCCCCCCCCCCCGTTCTGCCCCTTCCCCCAGGAGCCCCATGCCTCATCAGGTGGAGGCGTGGGAGTGGGGGGGCAGAGGGGATGTGAAGGCTGGCCCTTCTGTCTTGTCCGCCTCTCTCACAGTGGCAAGGAGCCAGGGTCAGTTCAGTTTGTGCGCCACCAGGGCGGCGCTCTCACACCAGCGTGATCTCGACTTCCTCTGTCTTCTCCACCTGCCTGCGGGGGTGCTGCTGTGGGGGAGGGGGTGCCGCACGTACCTGGGTGGAAGGGGGAGGGGAGGGGGTGAACAGGCAGGAATTAATGATGGAGTGATCATGGGCATGAGATGATGAAGGGTGATGTAAGCAAAGGCACATAAGGGACCGCATAGAGGAACGGGGGCACTCACAGGACGCAGCTTTCCCGGGCCACCATCTGGGGGGAACCGCGGAGGCTGGCAGAAGCCCGGAGACTCCATACTGCTGTTGTGGTCTGGAGGGCAATGAGGCAGAGGTGCTATGAGGCATGGTATTGGTTGAGAGAGGTCACATGGTCACAATGAAGAGATTAAACCCGCCCTATGTCACAAAAGAGAGGCCGGTCATTCATTCCCAGACTTTTATCAGATTGGCACTGCACTCAGACGACCCCCAGTGGCGCCGGAGTCTTACTGTGGGTGGGTCCCTTGTGATCCCCATTGACGGAGGGGGTCCGTGGCAGGGGTGGTCCTGTCGCACTGTCGGGGCTGGTGTAAGGGCTGCACGTCGGCTGCTCGTACAGCGGCAGCGGGGGCAGGGAGCTATGAAGCCGCTGAGATGGGGACACCTGGAAAGGATAGGGTGCATTGTGGGTAGGCAGCCAGGAAAGGCTGGTGACAGCTAACGTCCACAGACAGCATGGGTTCTCAGATAGTGCTTGGGGAAACATGTTAATTGCAGGAAGGAAGCAGCCAACCCCGCTAATCAGGACTACAAACATTTCTGGGTGGGAGCTGTAATCACAGTGTGTGTGATATATACATATGTGTGTGTGTGTGTGTGTGTGTGTGTGTGTGTGTGTGTGTGTGTATGCACCTGCGAGTCGGGGCCCCAGGACGTGTCGCCGTTCTCCGAGCTCCCCAGATCTTCCACCAGCACAGAGGGGAACACGCCCACACGCCCGTTGAACTCGCCCTCCCAGAAGCCGTCATCCTCCTGGCTGTCCTTGTGAAGGATGCGGATGACTGCGCCCTCGGGGAACGAGAGCTCTTCGTCCGTCTGGCCCTCATAGTCATACATGGCCTTCACAAAGCTCACTGTGGGGGGGGGGAGGGTCATTTTGGGTTAAGGGGCTGGGCCGTGGGGCTTTTCTCCATGGAGCGCGTGAGACAGCGGGTCGCCATGGCTGACAGACCCAGATAATGACAGACATCGTTAAAAAAATCTGGAAACTTCGCTTAGTTTGACAAAATTTCCAGAATGTTCTATAGTGCCTAAGAATGTAGCAGGAAGGCTGTGCGGCCCAGGACTCACGGCTGGCGTCGCCGTTGGTGCTGCTGGAGGCCAGCTCGGGCTCCGTAGAGTTGCTGGAGCTGTGTGAGCGGGCGTCCAGTGCGGCCAGTGACTGCAGCATTCCCAGCAGGCTGCTGGAGGCTGGGAACTGAAGGTACTTCTCTGGGACATAGCCCACCTGGCCCACCTTATTCCTGGCCTGGGGGGGGGACACAGTATAATCAGTCATACTCGTGACACCATTTAAATGGCACCCTTGTACTGTAAGGGGGGTGAATTATTATCCAATGTGTTAATCCTTTCGTTTAAGTGTGAAACGTGTGACTTTGCTAATTTACTACTTAAGTAAAATGTCCAGAGTCCTACAGACACACCCAGGGACTCTATAACAGCGTCCTCCTGGAGTTTGGACTGAAGTGTGTATTTCAGGAACATTCCAAGGCCCGGGCTCCTCCTGGCCGAACCTTCTTCACCCAGTCCACCCGGTCCTCCCAGTCTCACCTTGACCCAGTCCTCCATGTCCCCGTCCTCGATCACCTCCAGCATCTCCTGCTCCTCGATGGTCAGCTCGTCCGGCTGGGATGCCTGGGGACAGGGGGCCAAATGCTAGCTCAGCTCGCAGGCCCGACGCTGCCGGCAGAGCCAGCAGGTGGCGATGCTGCTCAGTGTTTTTCCATGCGCTGAGCTTTACTGAGCCAGACCAAGCTACAAGATGGTGTGATCCTCCAGAGTTCAAGAACTAGATGTGTAACACGTTTAGCAAATTACAAATCCAATATTTTCCAGAGTCAAACCCAAGGAACATGGTATAAGATGTGTGTCCTATTGTTGTGGTGAAAAATAAAGGTTATTTCAACTAAATGTTTTCATTGTCATAGTACACACTGGCATTGTACCCGCAGAGCCCTGCTGCAGCCGTTTTTATGCGTAGGGCCCCTCTCTAAGTGCAGATCCCCTCCTGGGTGAATGTAGTACCTTGCACATGTAGAGCCCAAATCTAAGTATAGTCACACTGGGCCCCCCTCTTCAAGTAGAGCCCTTCTCTCTGCGTAGAGCCCTTGTCTGCAGAGCGTGGGCTCTTACCTTGTAGGAGTAGAGCACTTTGCAGGTGAGCGGGTAGTTGCGTAGAGTACCAGACGGGCTGGAGCTGCTGTCATCGAAAACCTCCATGTTGTCCTCAAACTCCTCACCTTCATCTCGCTCCAGGTCGGCAGTGCCCTGCACACAGACGATGGCCAGGGGTGCGATTTGAGATCTCCTCAATCCTTATTAGATTGCGACGAGACCAGAGCCTTTCAATTACCAACATCACATCAGGAAGTGTGTCGATGACAAGGCCACACATGGACAGCGAGATCTACAGCAGCCCAGAAAGGCAGGGCTACAGTATTAGACAAGTTCTGCAGAGCCTCACGAGTCCCGTGCCACAATAAACACAGGACTTTGCTAAAAAGAGGAGAAACTGTGGATTTCCTGCCTGTAAGCGACCCCCCCCAAGGCACAAGAACAGGTGTCACCCCAAGGCCCAGCTGGGTTAAGTCATTTCTAGAGGCTGTAAAAATATGGTTCCTGTTACAGAGAGATAATCTCTTCACACAGTAATACTAGAACATCTGGCCGACTTCTATGAAAACGGCAATGGGGGGGGGGTGCTTCCTGTGCTTCCCATACAGACACACACACAGGTTTGTAATTATGTCTTTGTGGGGACTCTCCATTCATTTGTATGGGGAAAACTCTAATCTCAACATGACGACCTTAACCCCTACCCATCCCCAACCTTAAATTTGGTCCCCACAATGTAATATAAACATAATCCACACACACAGACAGACAGACAGACAGACACACAGACTTCAGCCCTTTGCAGTGCCACTTGCCCGGATCTTGCTCTATTCTGTACTGAACCAATTGGCCAAACAGCCCAGGGTCACCTGTCATCACACTGCACTCTCCGGCCCACAGGCCTGTCTGACTCTCGCCTCCAACGTGAACGGCAAGGTGATGTGGAATGAATGTGAAATATGGAAGGAGAGTGATAAAGCAGAATGTGAAGAGTGGAGTATTAAGGTGCTTGGACAGACAGGGTGAAGGGCACACACAGCAGCTGACATTCTTTCTAGAATACAGGCTGTTAAAAGAGAGTCACATGACGTGGCATCCGAAGAAAGCACTGCCAAGCCCCTCCCATGACAGGTGCATTCCTCAAGGGTCCCCACGAGGCGTCGAGAACGGCAACCGAGAGCAGGAGATGTGTGGGGTGTCTGCCTTCTTCCCTGTGACATCAGCACTTGGGGGCAAGCGAGGACTCACCGAGAGAGGTGCATCGTGGGTAGTGAGCGAGGGCAGCATGGCCCAGCGCTCGTTCTCCAGCTCCTCCATCACCTGGTTCATGGCGCTCTTCAACCAGGTGTCCACAGACACGCCGGCCTGCCGCAGGAGGTCTAGACGGGCCTCGGCCTTCAGCTTGACGGTCTGCAGGCCAGAGACATGGCATCACGTACACGCCGTAAACATGCCAGCCTCGGTCTGTGGGACCTACTTTAATGGCTCTTGTTAATGGAGGATGATTAAAGGGAAAGTCGGTAATGCCCCAGAATCCGAGTGCTATCTCTGCCCATCAAAACTTAATGGGAAGTTAAATATTAAACACTGGCAAACAAACCGCAGAACCAGGGCCTCCGGCAGGGGGTGCCAGAGACCCCCCCTCACCAGCACATGATTCAGGCTGGAGAGCTGACGCAGAGCAGAGGAGCAGACTAACTGACAGGTGGGTCTAAGAGGATCAGCGCAGAGGGGGAAATATGCAAGGCTGAGCACATTTCCAGAAAGGACACGTCCCGAAACGCACGCAAACACGCATTTGCATTTCTGTGGGTGGGGACACTTCCTTCTGATTGTAATGTAATTAATCATTTGTAACAGCACCTACACCCCCCCCACCCCCCCACCACAAAAATCAGAAACAGATCAAAAAGAACTTAAGAAGCAGTAGTACCTTAAAAAACATAATCGTACTCAGCAATTACCGTGTTTAGGGTAGGATTTTACCATTCACAGTTTAATGTTTAGAGCAGGAGTCTCCAACTCTGGACATGACCATGACCTCACCTGCTGAACCACACAGTGCACACACATATACGCACATACACACGTATACGCACATACACACGTATATGCACATACACACGTATATGCACATACACACACCTACATACACTGCCCTTACCTCTGCTTTACGGATACTCTCTCTCGCGTCCTCGATTTTCAGCTCCATGTCAGTACGGCCCTGCTCCGAGGAAAGCGCTCCCTGCGTCTCATACTCCTCTAGCGCCTGGGACAGCACCGGGAAAATTAAGGAAAAATTAAGTACAGGGGAGGGCAAAGGCACCAGGGGGCGTACTGGTTAAAGCTGCCACATTCAAGACACCAACATCAGCCATGGCTGGTTTAAAGAATATCTGCAATCATTTTAGTTACATCAGATTTACGACTGAGCATAAGGTCTGACAGCTATAGCCTCTCATCTGTCTGATCCCAAACAAACCCCAGGTCAAAATCGTCCAGACCCTGAGGTATCCGACAACAATTCCCTACTGTCACATGCCACCACCGGATGGTCCCTGGGCCCTGGCTATTACAGACCATTAAGCTGGAACGAACAGAGCGAGGCCAGCGGTCAAAGAACACCACCTACAGGAAGGTTCCACAACTAGAAAAGCACAGGTGAGGAGTCAGGCTCTCCAGAAGGTTCTGGCAGTGGTGAGACAGAGGTTGTGTCCTTTGTGAAGAGGCAGGGAGAGGTGGCTATCCAGGGCTTGACAAGGCTCACTGCACTCAATGCTCAAACGAAATAACAAAAGGGCATCTCTAGGGGGAGGGGGACCTTTGCACACCCACCCTCTGGCTGTGGATGATGTTCTTGTGTTCACGAGCTACGCGGGTTGCCCATTTACGTGCTTCTTTGTTCAGGCTGTGCTCCTCCGTGGTCCCCGTCTCAGACTCCAGCTGTCGGCTCTGCAACACAGAAGAGCTCGTCAGATAACGGCACCCCCTAGTCCTCTGGAGGGGGAAACACACCAGACTCCACAGCGGCGAGAGAGGGAAGAGAGGGAAGAGGTGTGATGACTGTCTCCATGGTAGATAGAGCCGTACCAGGAATAAGCGCAATCATACATTAGCCAGTCTCACAAAGTCCCTGTGTTACCATCACATACCTGCATCCGACATGAAAAGTAGAAGCTGACCATCCCCAGTACATCCCAGATGGGATTGAGGAATTGAATATCACCGTCAGAAGGCGGCGAACGTCCGCTAATCTACTTAAGGGAAAGGGCGACTCTCAGAGAGGTGTGGCTAAGCTCACATTTTCCATTTAACGGAACACACTGGCTTGGCACAGCAGCATTCACCTGACTCGAACTACCAGGCCCAAAAAAAGAACAAGACAGGAACCTGAGTCACAGGTGCAAAACAGAAGAAAATATCAGAGGATGACAGGAGGTAAAAACCTCCTGTCTGTATTGACAGAGAGAGGGGAGCCAGGCAACCAGCGGTGTACTGCATTTTATGACGGTAATTCCAGCTAGAAGGAAGCATTTTGGGAGGTGTCCCACACAGGGAGGGGAGTTTACAGCAAGTGACAACTCAGAGCTGTAATAAGATGTTCTGGAGGACAGCCGTCTTACCACCGGGGGGCGCAAACCCCCATTACAGGGAGAGAAAGGACACCAAACTGACAGGGTTTCGAAGGTCAGCATTTACGTCAGGATAATGACAAGTTCCGGAAGCATGTTTACTGGCCCGAGAGTCAGTGAAGAGTGTCCATTTCCCAACGAGCCACTTGTTCAAAGAGACAGGTGCTGGAGAATCCTCCGGAAGAGCGTGGAGGATGTAGTCCAGGCCCCGGAATGGACCAGCTTTTCCAGCTGTACACGTGCATGGGGGGGCTCTCAGATGTGAGGCCCGTCACAATGCGGCCCTTTCATTGGAGGCCCGGCACCACATCCAGCACCGGCCCTCGGCCCCCAGCCCCCCCCCCCATCCCCTATTCCCCAACACAGGGCTGCTCCTGGGGCCTGCCTGGGGGCCCCGCCCCGGATATCTCTGGGTGAATACCAAATCACTAATATTTTATTAGGAACAGACCAGAGCCTGTTCCATTTTCGGAGTGGGGGGCTCTGAAGCGGCATTGTGAATTCAGCACATGGCTGGATGCAGAGTGAGCGTTTTGCTTGGGGGTGAGTGCAGAGCCAGAGTGTTCAGGATAAGCCTCTCCACACAGAGCCTGATCTAAGCCCAAACCCCCTCCCCACCGGCCCGGCCAGGCGGCGCAGCCTGGGCCCCAATCTCCCACACGTTTCCCAGCATGCGACGCCAACTTCAGGAACCATCCGCCGTTTCAAAGTTCCAGGCAGCCTAGGTTCTGAGAAAACTTCATTTGCGTTTCCCCCACTGATCAGTGTGAAAAGGCCCCCACCCCCAACCCCTGGGCAAGCTGGGGCAGAGCCTATTGCTGCATGACAGAGCAGCCAGTCAGCCAATCAGATCAGCTATCCTCTGTGCTGCCCCTAGAAACTCACTGGCCGACACAGACAAGCCGAAACCCACCGAAATTGGCCGTTAGCATAGCAAAGCTTTGATTACAAGACCTCGATCTCTGTATCAGAGCCACAAGGCAGACCCCTGTGATGAGAAAATCTGAGAATCTTACACGTGGCTAGCAAGGCCGACGGCAGAAACAGTGCGGTAAAAACATTCCACACTCTGAATGAGGTGGAATCCACCCCCTGGGGCTTAAATGGTGCCAGGTGTCTTCAGCTGAGCAGTGCATTCTAGGTAATGAGCATTTCCAATTTACGCAGATAAAATGGCGTTTCAGCGTCTTGGTTCCTCACTCGCCTGGAATACCCCATAATCCTCAGCCTGCCTGTCTGTTCCTTCACAGGTGACCCACTGACAGTCCACATAGCAGCTACTCCCTTATCTCCCCAGTCCAGCCACCGGCCACACCACCAATGCATGATGGGTAATGGGTGTCACCTGAGGTGCAATGGCCAGCCTGCTGGAGGAGAGAGTGTGTGGGCTGGGTTTGACATGCCAGGGCTGTTGCTTGGTTACCGTACAGTATAGAAAGGCAGGATTTGTATTAAGCATGTACCCCACACCCACATGTAAGAGCCTGCACATGGGCACCCTCAGCGAGCCCCGACCCCCCAACGCATGCGATGGAGATGGACAGATGGGAGGCGCATCAGGGTTGGGGGTGGGGGGGGCAGTGCGGGGTTGTTCAGCAAGGCTGGGCTCTACCTGGGCCAGGGTCATTCGCATCGCACTGACTGGCGACGGCTCGATGTCCACCAGCTGCTGGACCGTGCTTAAACTCTGAGCAGACAGACAGACGGACAGAGACAGACAGAGCGCATACAGGGAGAGAGAGACGGTCCGGGGGAGAGAGCGGATCAGGGTTAGTGCTACAGAGGAGGGTGTCAGCCAGCAGGTCAGTGGTGTGTGTGTGTGTGTGTGTGTGTGTTGGGGTGAACGAGTGCGTGAGGCGTTCCAAGGCGTGTGAGCGTGACGAGCTGGCCATCAAGCGGTGCCGTTCCTTAGCGTGAGGAAAGCGTGCTCAGGCCAGATGGGCTAAACGTGTAAAGCAGGGCGCACACAAAACGCACACAACACGCTGGCGGGAGGGGGAGGTGGGTCTTGGTTGCTACAGAAACAGAGTCATGAGTACAAGACATCTGTCAGTGCCTGGGAGCAATTTTAGTTTATTCCCCCCCCAAAGGGCCCCATGAATATTTCATAAGACGCTGGACGCAAAATGCCGAAGTTACGCAGTCACTTCTGCGTCACACATTCATTAACGACACACCCCCGTGACCAGGGGGGGCACCTTACCACTGTGGGGGTGGGGGGGCCTACAGATAAGAATGAGTTTTAATTATGACAGTCTTAGACTGCATTGCAGCAGCCTCTTTCAGCGTCAGTGAAATGTTCTGGAATATTCCGCAGGCAATAGGATATTCTACAGTATAGCAGAGCACAGTGTTGACTAACTGAGGGGTACATAAGTGAGGTTGATCCGTTAGTTAGTTAGTTCGGTTTAGTGAGCAGGAGGGGGGCCGGGCGGCCCAACTACCCACCATGTCGCTGTCGCTGGGCTGAAACTGAAAAGCTGGTGCCTTATGGAAGATGGGGTTCTCCTGCATGAAGAGCTGCTGGTTGAAATCCTGCATCACCTGAGCGGGTAAAATGGAAAGAAGAGGGACTTAGAGGCACTGGGACCTGGGGGGGGTACAGCACTGTTACAGGGAGGGAAAAAAGCTGAAAAGATGGAAGCAACATTCCAACAGACCCAGGAGTCTGGAGTGAGGAGGCCCACAGACAATAAAAGGCAGATTAACGAAAAAACAAGATCCTCAAAAACACAAGATCAAAGCAGTCGCTGGCTAGGACACGGAGGAGACCTGTGACCTTCAGCTGAGAGACACCCGACCAGGGTGGGGGGGGGTGAGAGAGAGAGCGAGCAGGAAAGAGGGAACAAGGGCCAACATGACGGACCCAGATACCAGCTGCATACGGCCTTTTCCCCAAGGCTGTGTGCCAGGATGCCGAATTAGCAGACTGACAGGGGAGCGGCTCTGTCTCCTAGGAGACCGTGCCAGGGTAAAGTACTCTCACCCGGCTGGACTTCTCCAGGAGGAACTGGAAGGTGGTGTGCACGGCTTGGAAAGCCTCCAGCTCCATACGGCAGAAGGACATCAGGTATTCCTTCACGTGGTCATAGAAGTTACCATCCAGGGTCTGAGAGGAGGGGGGAAACGGGAAAAACCATCAGGTTAAAAAAGGGGTGAATTGTGGCAGGTCCACATGGAAATGTTTCATCGCAAAGTCATAATATTACATATACATCTGATCCTGAGCTGTCAGCCAGAGGGAGGCTGAAGGGTTAAAGGGAGAATGAGGGAAACGAGTAGGGGGGGGAGGTCAGGCTGCCGCGTCAGACAAACCTGCAGGAGAGGAGGTTTATTTTGCCTTGCTGTTTTTCTGGCCTGGAAAGGAATGTTCAAACCGCGCTGGCCGGGTTCAGATTCCCAGACCCTGACGCACGGAGAAGAGCGAGCATCCCTACAAAAAGCTGAGAGAGAGCACGCAGGGAAGCGGCGGCGTGACGTCAGTGCCGAGCCCGCGGGTCGGCTTAGAGGGACCCGGCCGTGCTGCCCGGTACAGGTTCGCGGGTCACCGGGGAGGCAGGTTATCGCCACGGCACGGCACGGCAGAGCACGCCAGCTCAGCTGATGCGACCCATCCCGAAAGCACACATCCAGGACACGAGGCTGCTGAGTTTACAGAAGCAGCCGGAGAACCTGCCCGGGGGGAACCGCGACACAATACCTAACTCACAGAGTGGCAGGCGACTTACGGCTCTGTCTGACTCACTCCATGCTCCGAGAAGGCTGCCCCCCCGTCCTGGAGACGGACGCTTTATGAGTCAGCAACGAGGTATGAAAAACATCGCTTCCCCCCCCCCGGCCTCTGCTCCAAGCTCCACTAAGTGATTTCTTACTTCCTGTCTTCATGGGGCCTGGAGACCCAGCACTTCCTGGGTTTGTTCCAGCTGGGAGCGGGGTGGCTACGGCCGCGGGCACGTGCACTGCCACTGGGAGGCGACGTTGGGTCACCCCTGCGAGTGAGTGTGTGCACAGGGCCGTGTCTGTGATTCACAGTTGACGTGAATCACTACCAACTTATTTAACCTGGGAACATATGAAGGACGTTTGGCGAACACTGCTGCCACACAGAGATCGCGGACGTGTACACTGCGAGCCCCTGATCCCAAACATCTTTGCATACAAGTGAACGATTTACCCCGGGAGTCAACACCTTCAGAAGCATGGAGGTCTGTCCCAGTTCACGATGACAGAGGTCTGCACTGGTCTATAGTACCATCCCTGCCATCAACGCAGAAAAAGCTTTGACCTATATCTGTGGGTAAACCCAGACTAATGCAGCTAAAAGATTATGACTCCCAGACATGTTGAGTGCACAGGGACAGAATATAAACCTGAGTGATTGATCATGCTTGAGTTAAACTCATCAGACAGCAGCTTGGATGTGCGCACAGCAAGCTCTTCACGAAAACAGGAAGCCCTGGGTCCTGCTCGGAAGACACAGCCCATCATCAGATCCAGCACTGGAATGTGCACATCTGACAGGATTTTATGACGATCTGGCACAGGCGCATTTTGCATATGATGCGACCGGCTAGCAGTTCACAAAGTGGACAGGAGGGGGCGCTTTGAATCATTTTAAAATCCTCCAGTGTTGATTTTCACTGTGCAGGAAGAGATGGGGGGGTGGGGGGTGGAAAGTGATTCCAGACTCCTCCTGCCTGGGGACTTCTGCGGGTCCCGGCACAGCGTCGCAAGGCCATTACCGTAGCAACTTCCCAGCCAATCAGGACAGAGTAATGAGGCAGAGGGTCGGGACCACACGTTAGACCGGGCTTTCTGCCCTGCGGCCTGGGAGCGAAAGGACCAAGAATGACAGACAATAGTTCACCAACAGCAGGCTTTTTTTGGCGTAGTTTCGTTTTTTAGTTTCTGACGAGGCTGCCTGGTGGGGGGGGGGGGGGGGGGGGGGGCCCACCCCCGCGCCACGGGCGGCCCCAACCGCGGTCGGGGGCGGGGCCCCCACCGCGGGGGAACACCTAGGGGGG
>JAODKE010000038.1:2129281-2157730 GCA_026779605.1 Mormyrus hasselquistii | reverse complement strand
AGGAAGAAGTTTTTTCTGGGGCGGGTTTATTTCCCCCCGGAAAAAGGGGACGGCGGGGGGGGGGGGGGGGGGGGGGGGGGGGGGAGTGCAGGGCCCATGACCGTGGCCTTTTTCCCGAACCCTCTTCGTGTGACGGCAGGAGGCGGGGAGAGATATGGACAGATAGACTATCAGGAATACAGGTTGCTGATAGGGCGCTAAGATCAGGAGATGGGCGCAGAGTCCAGCCAATCTGAGGCCTCCGCCTTCTCCATTCTTCCTGCCCCGTCTTCATCGGCCAACAAATCACAGTCCTCAGCATTGTCCCGTCCTCAGCATGTCCCTCAGTCCCAACTCTGAACACACATGTTGCTTTAAAAGGTATTTTATTCTCTCCTTTCACGTGACAGGAGGAAATCCATTAGAGGACCTCTAAACTGCACGGTGAGTAGAGGCTGATGTTACACCGCAGGATAAGGTTCAGCACGGCTGCTCCGTGCACCTGTGACCCTGTGGTGAGCCCGACACCCACGGACACAAGCATGCAGACGGGTACTAAACATGAGTTTCGATGCAAGATCAGTTGGATGGAGGAGAAGGCGGCACGCAGTGCCACCAGAAACCCTGCCAGCTGCAGCACGGGGGTTCTCACAGAGAGCCGCGCCGTAAATATTTAATGCAGACCCTCTTACAGATATCTAAATAAACTAAGCATGGTTCACAGCGAAGCCCAGCCAGCACAGTGAGACCTACAAGCAGCCAACGTTGGAAAAGCTCTAGTAACATTACGACCATGATTGCATAAGTCAGTAATTCAATCCAGGGTAGAAACCTTACAGGTCAAATGGAAAATAGGTTCAAAAAGCTTCAGGGACATCAACACACGGACATAGCAATCATTTATAATAAAGGTTATCTGTTGTGCTGTGTTTTTCATAATAATATGCCTACATACTCCATCCAATGTCCTGACAGCACCGGCCAGTCCAGAAGCGGCAGACAGGTACAGCCATGTTGGTAGATTAATCAATGAGACAATAAGAGGCGATGAAAGCGGCGTGGAGCAACTGAGCCATTAGAGGCGTTTAATCCCTCAATTAAAGGGCCGATCGGTAACCCGAAGTGACAGGGACCGCATCCTCGCCCCCCGGGCGCGATCACCCACCGTCTTCTCGTTTATACAACATCAACGCATGCACACATGTCACCATTTAGGAGTCGCTAATCGAAGCAAACATCCCCAAGCTTTGTGAAAGCGTGCGGAATAAAGCCCTTTACTCCGGTGGTGGGTAAACACATGACGAGTGGTGATGGGGGAGTTAACGGGACACGGCTCGGTACTGGGCCGGGAAAGGAGGCGCCCGTTCGCTGCTCCTCGCTCCTTCTTTCCCTGTTTAATGTGTCTATTCTGGTTACTCTCCTGTTACCACGTCTCAGAAGCCGCTTTGATCTCGTCATGTTTCCTTCCTTGGCTGTTACATTGTTTGCCCGTGACCCTCCAATCGGCTCCCCCCAGCAGTCCGCACTCGGCACCGCGACCACTGGAGAAATGGGGGCCCGAGAACACAAGGTGTCAGGGGGCTGGAGGGGCGCCGGAGAGCCGGCGTGTGGAAGCTCCGACCGGCGGGCTTGCGGTTCACGACGACGACTAGTCTGGGGGGTGGTGCTGGGGGGACTCGCCGTGGAGCGAACCAAGCAGCCACCCGCAATCGCGAAATAATCGCCCGCGGTAACAAAAAAAAGCACGCGACGCTCGAGATCGGCTCGTGGGAGACAGCAGAGAAACGCCTCGCGGGTCGCTCCGCGCGCAGACGGAGGTCCGGTCCGATTGGGGCGGGGGGGGGCAGGGAGGAAAGCTTACCTTTCTCGGCGGGGGCTGCATGTTGGAGCACTGACATGAATGGTAATAAATCCCGTTAAAAAAAAAGACAGCGAAGAGCGGAGGAAGCCGCGGGGGTGTCCCCCGAAGCGGGAGCGGAGAGCTGGGCGAAGACGAGCAGTTACGCCGAAGTCCGAGCTCACTCAGGCGGCCATGACTCTCCGACTCCGGGCAGACTCCGACTAACACTGCGGCGGAAAGAAAATAAGAGACGGGGCTGCAAGCGGGAGCCCAGCGGCTTTCCGGCGAGCGACGGCCCGATGGCGACGCGCTGCGGCGGCCCCTCGGACGCTCCGCGGGAATTTGCTGTAAGACGGGAGCACAGCGCCCCCTGCGGGCCGACCGGGTCCGGCTCACGGCGCCAGGGGGGAGGATGGGGGGCTGCGTGTCCAGAATCGCACAGCAACAAGGAACTGCAACCGATGGAGGGAGGAATCGATGGGAAACGGCATTGGCAGTCGATCCCAAACACACCGATTGCTCTTGTTATGCACATTTACGGTTATGATATAGAACAAAAACAATGGAAAGATGAATCCGCATGTATTCATTTCAAAAATGCATTCAAACGTGACCTATGTCAGGTATTATGGAACACCCTTTAATTAGACAATATTAATTCATTCATCCAATTTTCAACCACTTATCTTTTTCACAGGGGACCCAGAGCATATCCCAGGCATTATACGGCAAGCAGCAGTACATGTAAACTACATACACACGCAGAGCAGAGATAGGATTTGAACCCAAATGGTAGAAAGAAATGTGTTTGAAATGTAAGGTGTAAATCTTGTTATCTTCAGGTTATCTTATTAAATAATTAATTTCTCTATGGGACACTTAAGTTCTTAAGTGTAATCACACAATGTCCCACCCAACTGTTTGGCTCAAAGGAGTATTTACACTGCAAGTTGAGTTTTGGGTCTTTGCAATCCATTTGTTCGGAATTTCATTTCTGATGTGCACGTTACTGAAGTCGGCTGGCATGGTGGTGCAGTGGTTAGCACTGTTGCCTCAGACCTCTGGGACCAAGATTTGTGTGTGGAATTTACATGCTGTCCTTGTGAGGTAGCCTTCAGGAACTGGTGCCCAAAAACATGCTGAGGTTGAGGAGTTATCAAATCGCCCATAGGTGTGGATGTGTGAGTGAATGGTGTGTGAGTGTGCCCTGTGAAAGGTTGGTACCCCATCCTGGGTTGTTCCCTGCCCTGCCTCTGTAGCCTATGGGATAGACTTGGGACCCCGTGATCCTAAGTAGGATACGCTACTTCAAAAAAAAGTATGGACACTACTAAAGTCAAACATAATGACATCATCCTGACACACTCAGTTCTTAGTGAAGATAAATAATTGAAATCCACATTAAGGTGACATTCTAAGGTGTGCTGTTGATCTCCACTTCCTGAGGGTTACTCTGTTGACCCCCACTGGGTTAAATAAGGCATCCCATTGGTCCTTCTCAGATGGTCTTGTCTGTTACTCCCAGATACCCTACTGTCATTGTACTACAAACGTGCAAGGAATTGTGGGTAGGACAACATAGGTATTTCCAGACCTGAAGGCAAGCCCAAGGACACGGGGGCTTGTGCATTCAACCAGCGGGTCACCTGAGACGCAGAAGACAGGATACAGAGAGTCTGGATGTGTAATCATTAATGGCAAATGTTCGCTTGTGGGTAAGACATTAAAAGCACATATTTCTCGTCCCTGCTCAGTGCCAAAACACCCACAGAAGGAAAAAGATCTCTGGCCTCCCTGAGACTCGGTTTCTCTTAATTAAGGATATTGTGGTGAGTTGATATTTTTTCTTCTGTTTGAGTGTGTAGAGAAGGTCTGATCAGATACAGGATAAAATAACCATAATGCAGATGTTCTGTGTGGCGAAACCAGAATCTCACTTGTTTTAATTTTTGAGAGTGGCTCGGAGCTGAGGACTCAGAAGCCTTGAAGGTCACAATGTATTGTTTTTGGCCATTATGAAGGGAGTCTTCTGGAGTTAAAACCAGCTACTTCTAGCTGTAGAGTCTGCAAAACAGGGAGGAAAGTCTGAGACACCCCCGGGAGACCCATGGGCCCCGGGGCCACCCTGGTCTTTGGTAGTAAGGACTATAGATGGTGTATCATACACTATTTATCTTTAATCCTTGTGGAGGGGAACTGAACAGCAATACGGGACAATAAAAAGGAAAAAGGGAACTTTAAAATGTGCATATTTAATTAATAATTACTGCGGGTGTTAAATACTTGTTGAGTCAAAGTTAATATAGCTTGTTGGTGACTTTAGACTGAGGAAATCAGAGTAACCATAGAAAAGCCAGACAACAGGGGCCAAGGAGGCGGATTCCACACACACAGGGCCAGGGGTGGGATTTGAACCCCCTAACATTAACCACTGTGCCACCCTCAGTACAAATGACATTTTAAAAACGTTCTTTTCCTCCTGAAGTGTTCTTATGCAAACCAATTTCTAACTAACAAAATTGCATTTGAACCTCAGCTGTAACTCTGCTTTCCCATTGACACACGAAAACGAAACGGTCCTTTTCCACGGAGATCCATACTCACAGCTTCACGATGGGCGCCTCTTGGGTCGTAACCAAAGCTTGTTCGTGCAAACAAAACACAACAGTTTTTTAGGGTCTATTTTGTTTTTTAAGCCTACAAATCTCTGAGGGAACAAAGGTGTAAAAATAAAACAGAGAAAAGTGATTAAAATGTCCTTGGATTTATTAAAAACAAAAACTAAAGTGACGAGCGACATTTGAGTGGGTCTCCTCCCTCACACACCTGGAATTACGTCTGACAGCTGGAGGAGCTAATTGTTGTGGCCCCACTGCAGCTAATTAAATAAAAAAAAAACAACTGCAAACAATGCAGTTACTCTGACAGGCTGCTGATGTGGACAGCATAATCTCTGATGCTAATACATGACACTCTCCAGCACCCTCCATTCCATATTCCTATGACGTCCCGGGAGTCATCCAGACGCATCTCATCCTTACCGAACAGGCTGCATTGTCACACCATTAATCTTCATAGCATACATCTAGAGCTGGAAATTAAGCACAAAAAATGTAACACTTATCCTACTGGCTTGTAAAAAAAAACTCATGCTGGACAACACTTTTTTTTTTTTTTTTTACTGAACTAGCCCAGTTGGCTAGTAGCAAAAATTCTCAAGTTCTACTCCTGCGTGCACAGTGACCCCTCCTGATTGTATCCAGTGCTGCACCTTCTAAACCCATTAGGCCTTCGTTACTTTACTACATTTACTCTGCATCCATCACTGGGCTTGACAGCAGGACCAGCAGGTGGTGCAGCGGTTAGTCACCAGCTCAATAATCCCGCCATATCAAGTTCTTGAAGAGCTCAGGATGATCATGGCGTCTCAAAGACCCTTTCCCCTGTTACTGTTCCAGGTTGTGTAACCGAAGATGGTCACTGGTGCCAATAGTTCCAATGTGAGCTTCCCGTGCGATTTCAACGAGCACTTCAAGTACATCCTGCTGCCAGTGAGCTACAGCCTGGTGTTTGTGGTTGGCCTGGCGCTTAACTGCGCCGTCATGTACGCCATCATGTTCCAGACCCGGCGCTGGAGGGCTGTCACCGTCTACATGCTCAACCTGACAGTGTGCGACACGCTCTATGTGCTCACGCTACCCTTCCTCATCTACTACTATGCAGACGAAAACGACTGGCCGTTTGGGGAGCCGCTCTGCAAGCTGGTGCGCTTTCTGTTCTACACCAACCTGTATGGCAGCATCCTGTTCCTGTCCTGCATCAGCCTGCAGCGCTTCCTGGGTGTGTGTCATCCGGTGCGTTCCCTGGGCTGGGCAGGCAGCCGCAGCGCACGCCGCATCTCCGCCGCCGTCTGGCTAGCCGTGGTGTCCTTTCAGGCGCCCATACTGTACTTCTCTCGCACAAGACGGACGGATACCGGATGCGTGTGCCACGACACCACCAGCCGTGAGCTCTTCCCCCACTTCCTTGCGTACAGCGGCGTGGTGTCTATGTTGCTCTTCTGCCTGCCCTTTGCTGTGGTGGTCGCCTGCTACGGGCTCATGCTCCACAAGCTGCTGGAGGCCCCGCCGATCCCCGGCTCGGCGGCGGCACGCTCCAAGCGGAGGTCAGTGAGGATGATCGCCGTGGTGCTGGTGGCCTTCTTGCTCTGCTTCTTGCCTTTCCACGTGACACGTAGCATCTACTACAGCTTCCGCTACCTGGATCAGGCGGTCGGCTGTGAGCTACTGGCCGCCTCCAATGCCGCCTACAAGGCCACGCGGCCTCTGGCCAGCGCCAACAGCTGCCTCGACCCCATTCTTTATTTCATGGCGGGGCGTGGCTTCCGTTGGAGTGTCACCGGCCAGAGGAATGTCAGGCAACCCCCTGCGGCAGCCGAGGCTACTCTGCCTGCTAACAAGGTCTGACTGGCTAAGCTGAATCTCAGAAGCAGTGCATTCTGGGGAAAAAATGGACTGGCACTGATATACGAACAGGAGGATCTAGGAAGCCAGTTATAGCAGATTTAAAAAGATACTTATGAGGCAGCATACAGAGCAGTTAGCCCTCCAGTTCATGCTGCCTGAACTCAGTGTGGCTGACTGCAATCTGCAAGTCAGGGACAAGAGGTTTGCGTGGAATAGAGACTGAATATTTCAGGGCCGGAGAACGATTGTTTGCCTTTCCTTGTTCTATCTCCTGCCATCCTCTTTGTGGCCAAGAGTGAGGAAAGTTTTCTTCAATTTGTTTCTTGTGTATTCAGCATTATTCATTTTGCACTATTATTTCTAAAAAACTGCAGGCAAAAAATTTTCCTAATCGAATGGGTGTGAATTCATGAAACGTAAACACAATGATTATTAAAGTATGACTATGTCCTTGTCATCGGTTGTGTAGCAGACTTTCAAAGAACCACGTTGTGCTTTGTCAGTGTGGCAGTCAAGTGTGATGTACAGATCTGCCAGTAGAGGGCGCCACTGTCCAACTACTGTAACCATTCTTGTTCAGTAGCGGAGAGGAATAGAGATATATGGATATGAAAAAATGTATAGAGGAAAAAGAATTAAGCAGCCAATGGGAGAATGGGAGAATTTTCACTGGAGTCTGAGGCATCAAGCTATCCCTTTAAACAGCTCTTTCCCCAAAACCTCCCAGAATTCCCCTCAGAATTCCCACATTGCTCTCCCTAACAGTGCAAGCTGAGTCAACATTTGGGGCTCCCTGGGGAATGTTCATTAGACTGCCCCGGACCAACCAAGGAGAGAACTGATGCGAACCATGGATCCAAAATGGAGGCATATTTAAATAAATTGGTTCTTTATTTAGAGTACAAATTTCAAGAATCTGCAATAAAATAAATAATACCTGCCAGGTCATACAGACAAGTGTTTTTTAAACCATGACAGTTAACACGGGTCAGAAGACGCATATGGACTTGTCCTGAGGGAGGACATTTAAGGACACAGATGTAAAAGGAAGTGAAAAACATATAAAATACAAAAAGAAAAACACACCCTCTCTCTGTGTGTATAAATGTCATGTAAACTGCCATAACCAAACTGTAATGCCACGGTAAGGTGGCGATTTATGCCACTGACTGAAGCAGACAAAATTTACTGTAAGTAGTAAAAACACTGAGAGCTGTACTTCAATGTAGACTGCCTTGATGACCAAATACAATACCAACAGCGCAGATCTTTGGAAGATCATGCAAGATATTTATGTTAAAGCTTCTTCCACCGCAAAGATGAATTAGCTTGATGGCTCCTGGAGAGGTGGCCATCTTCCCCTTGGATGGTAGTGTGCTCATACGTGTATATCAGCGGGTTTTCCCGCAGTTCTCTGGCCTCACACTCGGCTCCTGACGCTCATCCCACGCAGGTGGGGCAGGCATCATGGTTTGCCGGGCCGAGCTGCACACAAGCCCTGTGGCCGCTCTCTGGAACAGAGTCCCTAATCAAACCGACCAGGTGCCTCATGCTTTAAGAGAAACTGTGGCAGGATGAAACATTGCCCCCTGGTGGTCACAAATGCTGTATACGCTTACGCTACACAATTATACTATGATTGCACATAAACCGCTTATTATAAAAAGCTTTGTACGCAGGAGGCCTCTTTTAATACTAGCCAAACGGAACTGTTAAGAACTGAATCTGCTGAGTACATTTCTATAAAGGCTTTTGTTGAAGTTCGGGAAAAAAGAAATTGATTGTTTGCATAAGCCAAAACAATAAAGGGCGGAGCAGGAGCAGATCGCAGGGCAGGCATGGTGAGGGACATCATCCAATCAGAGGACTCAGCCACTGCACGGAAACCGCAGCCACTGCACGGAAACCGCAGCCACTGCAAGTTCTCACTACCTCCCAGAACCCATTAAAAAATTAAAAGAACCTGAACCAAAATCCCCGCCAGGGTCCCAGCATGTCCTGCTCGTACAGCCAGTACCGGTGGCTTGATTTAAAAAGAGATGAAGACATTCTGCGGCTGACATTTATGCTCATTTACAGTACCGTCTTATTGCTTATTGTTCATGTTAAAAGGCAGAGGCAGATGCGGCTCCCACCGTTGCGGAACATGCAGTTCATGAAAGGCGTGTTTTAGCTGCTGCGGCCGAAGAATCTCATAGTTCGCATCCGTCCAGATACCACTTATGACAAAGCTACGCTCTTGAATGTCCCACCCCCAAGCTGGGGTGTATAGCTGGTGTGTGAGGTGTACAGAACACATGGGGCTTCCCTTCTGGAAGCACGATTGTAGTGGTACATTATTATAATCCCCATCTTCCCAATTAGAAGCTTAAAACTGGTTATTATGTGATAACTGGGTATGTCGTGATAAATGCAATTAAAACTCTGCAGACTCCAGCCAGCCCCCCACACACACCCTCACTGCCATCGGGGTTTTGGGTACTCCTTCCAGAAGTGAGCAATCTCCCAGAATGCCGTTCTTCTTAGCAGTTCACCTTTGAGAGAAGAAATAATGTTAGTGATTAGTGGTGATGAATAATGGCTTTGATTGACAGGTGCTGATCCATACACTTCCCTGACCCCAAAATAAAGGGAGAGAGATAAGAAATTAGAGACAAGAAACATGAGCATTTAGGAGAGAGCTGCAGTTAGTCATGAGTATCATGGACTAATTAGTGACTAAACCCAAGCCCGTGGTTTGGAAGTGAAATAATGAGTGGTTAGTGAGAGACAGAGGGACAGAGGCGGGTAGTGAGGGACAGAAGGACAGAGGCAGGTAGTGAGGGACAGAAGGACAGAGGCAGGTAGTGAGGGACAGAGGGACAGAAGCGGGTAGTGAGGGACAGAAGGACAGAGGCAGGTAGTGAGGGACAGAGGGACAGAAGCGGGTAGTGAGGGACAGAAGCAGGTAGTGAAGGACAAAAGCGGGTAGTGAGGGACAGAGGGACAGAAGCGGGTAGTGAGGGACAGAGGGACAGAAGCAGGTAGTGAGGGACAGAAGTGGGTAGTGAGGGACAGAGGGACAGAAGCGGGTAGTGAGGGACAGAGGGACAGAAGCGGGTAGTGAGGGACAGAGGGATATGCCCAGGGCCACTAATGTTTCCTGCATTTTTATTCCGTGATACCCAGGGCACCCCTCCTCCACCACAAATATGAGCACCAGCCCAGCACCAGCACCAGAACAGCATAAAATGCTGTTTACCTTTTAAAAGACCAGATTAGTCTCACCCAGTGTTATGATCAGTTTTCCCCTCTGGAAGAGTGAGACATGTGTTGGTTACAATCTGCTTTTCTGTGTCTGTCTGTTGATGTCTCTGCACAGTGTGTGGGGGTCTCATGTGGCATTTCCTGAAGCTGGCTCACCTCCTGCTTGCTCTTCGTCCGCTGGCTGATGGAGGAGGTAGAGGAGTGAACTCCAAGCAGCGATGTCTCTTCTGCAGGCTCCATGCGTGCCGTGTCCACTGAGTCACTGTCACTCAGGTCGGGGCTGTTTGCATCCAGGGGATCTGGGATCTGGGCCACCTGGAACCTGGGGGGGGGGGGGGGGGGGCAAGGTTGATTGACATGGGGGGGGGGGGGAGGGGGCGGGGGGGGGGGGGGGGGTGGTCGGGGGGGGGGGGGGGGGGGGGGGGGGGGGGGGGGTTGGGTGGACGGGGGGGGGGGCTTTCGGGGGGGGTGGGGGGGCGGGTGGTGTAAAGCTGTACCACCCCAAGGAGGACTAGGTAAACATGCAGTAACCCTAATACATTCACATGTGCACATGCCCGTCCTCACCTGCCCACAGATAGAATGGTGACCTCCCCGGGCAGCGGACCCTGGGCAGGCTTGCTGGCCTCGCCCTTCTGCTTGTGGGTGTGGTCCTGGGCATGATTATGGGTGGGAGGAGTCAGCAGAAGCTGGGGCCATTTCTTTTGGCTGCAGCGAGAACAGCAGTACGTGCCGGAGTGGAGGGCCAGCCCGTTGATGGTGTGAGGATGGCGCTGGTGTGGGCACAGGCGAGGCAGCGAGCGGAACTGCACCAGGGAAGGCAGAGCCGGCAACCTGAGAAGGAAGGTGGCCTGTCACCAACAGGGGGCAGCAGAATGCACAGCTCAGCACATTTACAAGTGTGAATTACATGGAAATAGGCCACTTCCTGACCCAATTGTTACAAATGAAATAGCAGAGCCCGTTCTGGGGTGTCTACCCATGGGGGGGGGATGTACTTCCTGATGACTTTCCAAAAACATTTAATTATTGGCAATTTTACGGGTCTTTCCTGTCGGGCATGACAAGACAACAGGCAGCGCAAGTCACGTAAGGACACTGTCAGAGCACTGTGTCAGGGGTGGGGGGCCGAGGTGAGTTCACTTCGGGTCCTGGGATCGTGCTCACAGGGAGCTGGAAGTGGGACGGGCCTTCGGAGATGATCTGGCTCTCCCGGATCAGCCTCCCGAGAAAGCGGAGAACGGCCCGTAACCGTGGAGACAGCCTGTGTCCAAGCGTGTCCGCTTTGCACGCCGTTAATCCCGGGGGGGTGGTTTTTGTGGAAGATCAGGTGACAGCGCGGGCAAAACACCTGGACCTACAAGGCCAGAGTGGCCGTGACTCAACGCTCATCGCTTCCAGGGGTCAGGTGACCCTACACCTCCACCCAGTGGTCTGACTTGGTCACTGCATTGATGCCTCATTTAGGGTCACATGAGGACACGTGTAAATAAAGCCGGATGTAAGAATGAATGAGGAAGAGGAGCGGCAGTTTCGGGGCGGGCGGGTTTCTTACTTGAGGGCTGAGGTCTTGCTGATGGCTGCCTGCTGGCTCTCATATTCCAGAAGAAGCTCCTCCAGAGCAGCTGCATTCTCTGTGGGGTGGGGGGCGCTACCATTAAACTGTGCCCCCCTCCTAAAGAATGTGAAGTTATACAGAACCCCTGCGGTACCTTTCTTCTCTGTGATGAGGCGCACCAGGACGCTGATGGTGTCTTCATTGGGGTCATCCACGATGTACGGGCCGGAACTCGCTGCGGAGGAGACAGGGACAGGCGGCTAGAACGAAACTGGGAGAGGAAACCTTTCGTGTGCTTGGTTTAAACACTGAGGGGCTCGATTTTGTTTTTTTTTTGTTTTGTTTTGTTTTACCACTACACATTCCAGACTGAGAACAACCAAGAAAAGGGGTGTTTGGCTTCAAAATGTATGCTTTTATGCAAAAGATATCACAGATTTACAAGTAATAACCAGTATAATTAGTCTCATACGAGTCTTGTATAACATGGTTTTTTTGGAAAAAAAACGTCTAACCAAATGGAAGTTTATATTCACCCACCCTGTAAAGACAATGAGTTTCCTTCAAATAAGTCTGGGGGCCACTTCTGCATACAGTAAGCAAGTGAACAATGGGTGGGGCCAAAGGCATCAGAACACCAGTATCTATGGCAACAAGGCCTTTCCCATGATGGAAGAGCAGATGGAAACAGAGGCTCCTCTCAGAGAAGGACGCCCTTTAGCCCGTTAGCATGTCTGCCTCAAGAGCGGGACTGTAATTTTAATTGATCCAGGACTTGTCTTTTTTAGTCTCTCTTTTGCTTGTCCTCCCCCCTTAATTACTGTAGTACTCACACACACACACACACACACACACACACACACACACACACACACACACACACACACGCTACATTAACCCAAGGTCTTAGCTGCTGTGCTACAGAGGAAAGGCTTTTATACTTCCCTGCAGTCAGACTCTCATCCTCTGTAACAGTGAGTGGCTCAGCTGGATCAGTGGATGGCGTCCAATGACGGCTCTGCCACTAGCTGCTAACCTCCAAGGAGCAGGTCTCGGATCAGTGACCCCGAGTCCACAAGAATGCTAACAGGCTAATGGCTGACTGGTGCCGTGTCTGGTCGATAAAGCACAACTGGCCCTGAGTATCGCCCACATGAAAGTGACAGAGCTTACTGTTCCACTGTTGAGGAGGGCATTGGGGGGCAGGGGGGGGGGTCAGTGGAGGTGGGGGAAATGGCAAACTAGCCAAAGGAAGAATACTGAAGTGGCCATATGGCAAATAAAGGTCCACTTATCTAAGCCAGGCCTGACTTGAATGGGCTGGAGAGAGCCAGAGTGGACTAGACAGCCAAACAGAACTGAACAGAGCCAGAATGGGCTGGACAGGGCCCGCTAGAACCGGAATGGACCGGAGAGAACCTGACAGTGGCTGGACAGACTCAGAATGGACTGAACAGGTCCGTTGTGATGCAGCTGTAGATCATCTACCACCCAGGGAGTGCAGTGAGGACACAAACTAAAAGGCAAAGCACAAATGAGCTGGGGGTGATCATTACACGCAAGTGATGGCCGTGTCATCAGGGAAATGGACTCAGGATGTTCAGGTTTCAGGTCCCAGGAGATGGTGCCGCTGCTGTATCCTTCCGAGAGGCACTTAGCCTGCCGCGTGCCGCTGCTACTAAAGGGTAACCGCTGTAACTCACCGTAGACCAAAGCAAAGCTATTTTTAAAATGCACAAAAGAATGACAAGAGCGCAACCCTGGGCCAGTGTCAATGCGCCGCCATCGCTGTGCAGAGCGACTCGCCCCGCACTGTGCTGCGGCAAGCTGCCACTTAACTGGGCCGCTGTGTTCTCTGTGCTCTCCAGTGCTCCCCCATCCCATGGTGCATGCTGGGAGATCAATGGGGTCCAGACCCCAAAAAAGGCTCCTAATGGGGTTGGTCTCTATTCAAATAGACAGAGGACTGGGCTTGGATGCCAAAGGCTAACTAATGAGCCCCGCTCTGAACCTCTAGGCAGGACAGGTGCCCTCCGGCAGTCTCGCTGCCCTGGCCTCACTCCCCCCGAGGATTTCAAACCCGGAACTTCGGATCCACAGCAGTGGAAAGGAGCACCCTCCAGCCACTGCAAGCATGCATGAATTATTGATGTGGGAAAGACAACGCCCCCCCGCAGGCCTAGGGTACAACAGGTCATCAATCAGAGGCACCGAACGTCTTTTAAAACAAAAGGCTTTCTTTCACGCCAGTATCATCTTGAACGGGGAAAGTGTGGGAAAAGTGCATTATTTAGGACACAAGTACAGAAAGAGGAGGAACATTCCATTCAGCGGTTAGGCTGACGTTAATCGTGCGCAGGTACAGCCTGACGCAGCGAGGACGGGCGTGAGCGTGACCCCCCCCCCCATCTCACATGGACCCATTCTGTGCGAGTGCCAAGCTACAGAGTTTCCCATGACATCGGAGCCGGTGCCACCCGCCTCCCTCCCACTCTCTTCCGATGGCGTAAGGTGTCACCTGACCCCGGGCGTCTGCGGGGGAAAGCGCGACGAAACCATCCGTACCTGGCAGCGATGCCTCATGAAATAATCACTAATAGGGGCGGTGTGTGTGGTTCTGGGGGTTAGGATGCTGGGTCTGTACTAGAAAATGTCATGTCTGCTAAAACTGTAACATCAGGGAGGACCAGGAACACGGTCCCCTAAATCACGAGGGATATAAGAGAATCCATATGCATCCCTGTGTTGTGTGGATTGTCAGGGATGTAGCTGGGATATGGTGCAGGGGTGGGGCTTACCCTCCTTATGGGGCGTGGCCACCTCTGCGGCTCCGCCCTCTTTGTCTCCTGTGCAGTTGTAGCCCTTCTTCTTCAGGATGTTGCAGATGAGGATGCCCAGCAGCCCCGTGACGCAGAACACGGGCACCAGCGCGAACACTGCGTACTCCGCTGTCTCATCTGTGCCACGCACATTGGTGGTGTTGACATGGGGGGTGCTTTTGCTCACACTGCGGGCCACACGCCCCAGCGGATCCAGTGGTGCTGTCCGGATCAAAGAGGACATGGTCTCCTCAGTCTCAGTGGCTGTCTTGGCATAGTCTGCAGCTCCTGCTTTCACTATATTTACTATTTACCGAGGATCTCTGCCACACAATGTAGCTCTATGTCCCGCTAACTGCAGATCTATGTCCCCCCCGAATGCAGATCTATACCCCAAACTTCTTCACCATACATCAGCAGCAGTCTTTTTCATGTGAATTTGCTATCTGTTTTGTGGACACTGACATGGCTGAATGTGATCCAACCGCTCCTCAGAGCAGATTTCCCTGCTTTGATAACAGGATGTGACCTGGGGGCAGATGAAAAGAAGGGGCTGCATTAAAGCCCTTTGATGTCCCATGAAGACGCAACACACACTCACATGTCACACAGGCCCCGAAGCCCCCGGTCGTCGCTTCTGTGGGGCTGGAGAACCTGCAAGACAGCAGCCAGAGTGAGAAACGTCCTGGTTTCTCCGCAGTGACAGTCAGCAGACACCCCGGCCCGAAAGAGGTTCATAGAGGAACACGTGTGCAGCTTTGATGAGAGCCACAGCAGGCCTGCTGCTGCCACAGACCTGCCCTCCCCCATCCTAATGGACCTGTCCCACATCTTCACACCTCGTCTGAAAGCCCGCAGGACTGGTCATATGACTTGCCGTATTTGCTCGGGCATCATCCTTGACTTTACGGGCCTCGGCTTTAAATAGTTAATGGCTATCGTCAGTCAGCCTGCAGCTACGCGTCCTTGCTAGTGCCAGTGCTACGATCCGGTGCGTCTGACGGATCTGTCCTCCAGGGGGTATCCATCTATGTGTCCATTTTCCAAATAACCGTTGGACAAGGCAGCTGCTTGTGACAGTGCCATAATCCCCGAAACCTTACCATTGGCGTGTATTTTGTACATAATCGCCGTGCGGTCACCCTGTTGTTGCGTGTGACATTTGACTACACTGACGTCAGACGGTGAGATGCATCCTGTCACCTTTACTGGGCCGACTGGATGGGACACAAAGAGACGGGACAAGACAGGGCAGATGGCTGTCCTGCAGGGACAACACTGCTGGTGTGGACACGATACTCAGGCAAGAAAGCCACGCTGGCCAGTGGGACCTTTTGCACGTTTTTGTTTGTGTCCAAGGGGCTGCATGCATCGTATTTAACAATGGAAGGAGTGATGTGATCCCTGCCCCACGGTGGTGAAAGCGTGGTTTCGGAAAAATGCAGTAAGCCGACCTAAAACATGGTCTCACCCGCGTAAACAGCGCCCACAGAGGGTGTCGCTGCGGGCCCGGCCCGGCCAGACGAGCACGCGGTTCAGGACGCCGCATGAGCGGTGGGGCCGGCATGGCTCCGGGCCATAGCCGTCCGAGAAGGTGCCTGCGGGGCAGGCCTGGCATCGCAGGACCCCATCCGCTTCCACAGGTCTCCCGCAAGGCTGCAGGTAAAAGATGATTCAGCTGCAGCATTTGATCAAAAGCCGTGAGTTTTCAGGGCTCAGTGTTCTGAAAATATTACTTTGGCCGCAACTTTGCAATGATGCCAAGATGGACAATTGTTAAAATGAGGGGAGGGGGAATTCTCTCACCTGGTTGGGCTCCTGTCCGCGTGGACAGTGCAGACAGACACACCCCTGGCTGGTCAGGACCTGCCCCCCCCCACATTGCGATGCCGCCTGAGAGTCCCCGCGGCTGAGCAGCTGAGAGAGATGGGGAGGGCTCTCAGAACGGAAGACCTTTTGAAGCTCTCTTAGCAAGTCGGTAAACCAAGGTTAACCAGAGCGTGTTATCCTAACCAACCGCACCAGTAACTTTGGCCCCCATTCAAATGCACGATTTGAGTGGATGGAGCGTCACATTACAGGGTAGAACAGCAGAAATGCTGGAACTCTGCGGTAATCATTAAGCAGGGTGCCCCCTGTTGCCCCGTTTCTGCATATGCATCCAGGAAGCCCAGCATGAATGAATATGTCAATGTCAAGCCTTAAAAGTAAGCGCCAAAGTGTTACTCCTCCAGCTCGCTAAAGTTCATACTTTTCCTAATAATGAAAGAGAAGGAAAAAGATGAGCGCAAAGCTTAAATACCGTGTGGCCCTCAGCAGGATCTGTGGTTAGAAGATGGATGGATGGATGATTCTGAGAATGGCTTGACGGACTTACAGCAAGGAGCACAAGGACTGTGCTGTAAAGGCGGTTCCTCATCATCTTCAAGGTGACCTTCTATGAACATAAGACCTGAGGAGACAGAGGGTCATAGGAGATTAGCCCACAATGGTCATCAGGGAATGAATCCATCAACAGGGATGAGATCTCAAAAACTCAAGGCTGTTACTCAGATGGGGACTGACTTAGGATTTACAGGTGAACCAACAGGAAGACAGTCCTGCACTAAGAGACTAACTAACTAGCTAATAACCGAGTGACCGTGTCAAACGTCGACTTGACACTAAACCAGGATGTCTCAACACCTGGGATTTAGGGATTGTCTCAAATTCTGCCTAAACACAGATTACACCTTCAAATGATAATCAATTATAATGCATGTGACTACATGCCATTTTAACTATACTGGCATTTCATCTAAACTTTCAGCTAGAGGGAAAATGAAAGGTTACCGTTTTGTAAAAATAATGATCCTTCGATGGATTTGCAAAGCGAATTGCGCACACCAACCCCTCGGGCGACTGTTTCACAGTCAGATGCAGAAACATAAATTCCCACGAAATTGACCCCTCCACCCCACCCTCTACCTCTGCCGTGTCAACTAGCAATATCCACCTTGAAGTAGTGAGAAACAATTTTGAAAAGCAGTGAGTAAAATTTCGAGCGTGCTGGGGAGAACCTGTTGGCACTTGACGGGAGGGACGGGTCTGGCTTCCTGCAGATCGCTTTGGGCCCCTTGGAGCCCAGTCCCTAATGGGGCCCCGGAGCAGAGATGACAGCACTGACCGGACAAACACCATTATATTTTTAAATATACCAAAAGAAAACCATTTAAAATGAGTATGAAGGGGAGAGGATGCCGTGTTAAAAATTGGATTTGATTTTATTTGAGGAAATCTGTGCAGGGATGGATGCTGCACGTTTTTCCCGAATTCCCCTCCAGTTTTGTGGACACTTCATCATGTTCACCTCCTCGGCACCCAAGACCCCCTACAGAGGTGCTGGATGGGTCATACTGTGGTCAACAGCGCGGAGCTCACCACGCACAGCCGGATCTCCGCCACAGACATTATCGGGCAATTTTGGATATCGGATTTTGCACAAAAAAAAAAAAACAAACATAACTGCGGCATAAATTGACTCTGATTCGATAAACTGGACATAGATGTTATATTTTATATATTACAGGACAGAAGGAACACTCTGGCTGTGCAACACCAGAAAGACCAGTGAGATTCTCAGCTAAACATGAAAGACACATGAACGCCTCACACCTGTGTTCAGAGTGGAGGGAAGGAGATGCTGAGACAGGAATGAAAGACTCCCCCCAACCTGAAATGAATAAACACGGGATACGTGGTTAAAATAGCAAAAGCAGACTCACCCCACGGCTGCAGGCTCAGAGCGGATCCTCACGGCCGGGATGCAGGTCAATCACAAAGCACTCTGAGATCTACGCCCTACCTGTCCGAGGCCAGCTGTCTTATACCATTACTCAGAAGAAAGCTCCGCCCCCCAGCACCCTGGCTCCGCCCGCCACTGCCCTCCATTCAGCCCCATGAGATGGATTGGACGATGGAAGGGAGCTTCTGGACAGCTCTGGCCAGTAATCACAGACACAGGATGCCGGGGAAACGCCGCCTCGTGTGGCTGACTCTGTGTCCCCAAGTCCCATGCAAATCCATAGGACACAAGCTGTCCCGTTTCTGGCCAGCCGGTTGATAGAGTCCTGGGCCCCTCCTTTCATCACTTTTTTGCATAAGGGTTTGCCAAATGGGGAAAAAAAAACAACTGGCACTTGTAAGGAGCCCCGCAATGTGTTTTGCTGTGTGGTTAAGGACAGCGCTCCTGTTATCCACTGAGGTCACCTGTTGCTCACCCACTGAAATATGCCCCACACCCACGGATAAGCACCGGTCCCAAAATATCTTGTTCACCTCAGGATTCCTCGCTAGAATGCCTCAGATATTTTTTTTGCGAACCACAGCCAGTCCAGATCTCCTGGCGTCTAATTTTCATGTAGGAGCCAACTGAACATTTACTTAAACAGTGGCATTCCTTGGGCAAGCGTTCCGAGTTTCTGGCTGAACGTGAACGTGCTCCCTGTGAAAAATGACGGGGTGTTTCTGAATAATGTGCAGTTTGCGTAATTTCAGGGAATGAAAAAAGTCCCCCCCCCCCATTCAACCTGTACTTAGAAAGAAGCCAAGGTTTCCCCCACCCCCAACCCACGCCGGATCGCGTGCGGAGGGGCTTTAAATATAGATCCTCGTGGAAGCGATCCCCCCCCGGTAAAGTCCCATAAAGCCAAATGGAAATATAATTACAGTTTTGTTTCTTGGTGCCTGTAGCTTAATTGTGTGGCTTTGGTGCGGGGGGAGGAGCACAGTCAGGTACAATCACACGCTCCTTCTCTTTGGTGCGGGGGGAGGAGCACAGCCAGGTACAATCACACGCTCCATCTCGCCAAGTGTCAAGTAACAAATTGGACAAGGTTTGGCTGAGGAGCACTCCGAGTGACAGGACACGGTCTGGCGGCGTTCCCGGGATCCGTAAGCAGCCCTGCCCTCCTCTGGATGGTTCCGTTTTCCCGCATTTCCGTGGAGCGAGTGTCAGCGGCTGCCCTCCTTACCCGGTCAGTGCAGAACTGGAGTGATTCTGTGCCGACTAAAATTACCACATTCTCATCATCATTTCTGTCATACGGGTTTATGAGAGAAGCTAAATAATATCCCCTCGGGTCAACGTGTTTGTACAAGGTCACAGACATGAAATTTACACAATAAACAGACAAAGTAATGTGTATAAGGTAACAGCAGCGATGCCGCCTGAGTCAGAACAATCCTCTGATGGCTTTGGGTCTGAACCCTGTCTGCCACGGCCCTCCAGGGACAAAGCGCTATGCTACTCATCTTCAAGTAGGGCTTTCAGACCGAAAAGGGGGCACAGGGCTCCCCCCTCACGGCAGGGTACGAGTCCCTCTTGCCATCGGCGTGTGGGCTGCGTGTCAGGATTACCTGCACAGATAGACTTGCCCTCGATGTATTTCTGTGCAGAGATCTCCAGTAACTGTAGTTTACAAGTAGCAGGCCGTGCTAATTTGCAGCACGCAAGGGCCGTGCAAAAACGGGCAAATGAAGGGGACGACAGCAGGGGTCCTTCTGCATGCTTCAGGCAAGACGCCCTAGACAGAGGCGCTAGGTGACAGACACAGAGTCAGTCATCCTTGGCAGCCAGAGAATGACCTGAGCTGAACAAAGCAGCTTTTCATTTCTTCCATAAGAATGACCCATCACACATGGAGGGGTGGCGTGGGGGGGGTCGATCCAGATCGCTGAGACACACAAAGTCCACTGTAAACTCCACACGGGAGACAATAGACTCAGTGACTCAGTAAAGACCGGCGTGCGACAGCGACCGCTGACAAACACAGGCCCGGCCAAAGCCGAGGCCCCGAGCCGCCCTTCATCAGACACGGCGCTCTGTCTGTGGCTCAGCACTGCAGCGTGACCAGATTTTCCGTGTAATTTAACGCCCCCATCGACCCTTTCAACCAGTGCCATCTCTATGAAAAGTTTAAAAATAGCAACAAACTCCAGGCTCCACCCCCTGCACTCGCCCCCGGTCGAGCTGACAATGCAGGCCGGGCCTTCGTGGCTCCTACGCAAGCTGGAAGGAAACTGCTCAGCGAAAATAAAGACACAAAAGGAAGAGGAGAGAAGCCTCATAAAGATGTTTTTACTGGAACCAAACCGGATATGGGGGATTGCAGGGAGGGGGCGGGGGGGGGACTGGAGACATGAGGCCAACCGCTGCCATTTGGTCTGTGGGGAGGGGGGTGTTTGAAGATTCTATGGTGTTTTCAACAGACAACAAATTGGCCCAAAGCGAGCGACAGCGTTTCTTGTCCCGCTAATATTCTGTCTGTGATCGACATCTGGGTTTCACTAAGAGCTTCACTCCACAGTGGCTGTAGAAAACAGCAGAAAGTGCCGGAAGAGCAGTGGCCCTTGGAAGCTTTATGACATTTTCCAGACCGGTGGGGTAGTGATAGGAGGTGCCTGTGCATCATTTCACCACCTGGACAGTGAATATGCCGGCTGCTATAATTATCGCAGCCGGGTGACTCGGCGGTTAAGGACACTGGTTGTGCCATTGTTCCCCATGCTACTTTAGGCCAGCATGGCCCCGGCCTTTACCTCTGATGTCATCGCCTGCTTAAAGCCTGAACAGAAAAAGGAGGTCATCTTTAAGGCCAGGTTTGGCGCTGCTGGGCAAACGTGTTCCTTGGCTCCCTCCGAAGGTAAGTGGGCCCCCAGGGACACACCGGGGAGTGTTTTACACGCACCCACGCGTGCAAGGTGAGAACTGCTGTCTGGCCAGACAAACACAAAGCCACGATAAAGTATAGTTTGGTGAAGAGTTTTGTGCATATTTTTAACCCATAAGTGCCTCCCTCCGTTTCGGTAACCTCGTCCTACCGACGGGCCAGGCAGCGGTGGGAGAGGGAGGTATCGGACCGGGACACAGAACGGGATGCCTTTTCATCCCAGCCCTTTACTGGGTGACCACTCTCTCCTCCTGACAGTCCCTCTGTAATTATCCTTGCTGGAAGAAAACGGCTCATTGCCCCTGTCATGCACTAATTAATGGACACCAGTTGCCGTAGACACGACCCATCGTGGTCCAGGACCCCATCCTGGGAATGTCAGCACTGGCACGTGGGGGGGGGGGATTCCTTTCACGTTCTAACACCCCTGCCTGTGTAACCCCCCCCGAATGCCAGTGCACCATAATTACAGCTGCAAATCCAAACTGCTGCATCTCCTGCAGCAGCTATTTCTGGTCCCATGCGGGTTGTGTTGCAAAATGCAGACGCATGTGAGGGCGTCAGGCGAGATGGATTGCGCCGGCGGGGCCCCATACACCGCAGGCACGTGCAGATTAGAAGGACAGCGGCGGGAGACCAGCGGGCTGAAGCGATGTCCATATCGCGGTCCAGCTAGATGGGAATAGAGCTTTCCGGTTTGATTTTCGGTTCAAAACCTCAGCCGGGGCCATCCTACGCACGGCAGACCGGCAGCCAGTTTTGGTGGCAGCCTTTCAATCACATGAGGTGGGGCCCTACGTTTCCAAAGGGCTGACATCATCAATACAGCGTACAGGGTTTCCAGGGGACGGTTTCCAGGGGACACCACCCCATCCCCCGAGTGTATGGGTCCCCGGTGAACACGGCTGCATGTAACCGACGGCAACCTCAGCATCCCCTCGCAGCTCATCGCCAAAGACCCGGAGAACCCAGCTGAGGAAAAAGTGAGCAGTTTGACTCCTGCATCCCCTGGGGGATCGACGTGGGGGTGTCGTACCCTCAGATCAAGCAACAGGCCTGTAATTAAGACATGAGCCTCTGACATGAAGACTGCGGCTTTCCTCTGGCGGGGCTGCTCATTCCATCTACGTTCCAGGGCGGTTTTCCATGTGGGATGGGCAGAATCACTGCCAGGAAGGATCCCACTTCAAAACTCCGGTACAAATCGGGCTCTTTGGAGTCTGGCTCAGAAAAATGCGTAATTAAACGATAAGCGGCCCAAAATCCCTCCCCTTTCCAAGTCGCCTGACGCGAACTGCCGTATCATTGCATCTGACCTGAGCAGGGTCATCCCGCAAGTCGCAGAGCGAAATCTTCGACCATTATTTTGGTTAAATACGCTGATGTGCCGCAGTAACAAGACTTCGCAGGGTCACAGGGTACAACGGGGAACAGTGTGGACGCCCTGGAGAGGGAGGAGGCCTCACCAAACACCGTTAAAGCTAAAAACGAGGGACAAACCACATGACACGAGCACAAAAACACGCAGGGCGAGCGTGGCAGCCTCAGGATGGCTTTTGGGTGACAGGCTGTAATTTGTACCAGCTTGGCCTCCTACCATATCAGTGCCATTAAGGTACAGGCGCTGCTATTGCTGGGTCTGAAAACAACACACCCGCTAAGTAATAATATGGCTGACGGGGATCCTGACATGGAGCGAGGTTTCATTCACACCGGGTGCGTAATAGGCCTGGGGGAGGATGGCATGTGTATGTAACTGAACTCAAAGCCCCTCACCCCCCAGATTATGCCTGAGAGTGATGTGTTTACATTTGAATTTTATTTTTGTAGCAGATGCTTTTTTAAAGATAAACATTTCTGAGAGAGCCAGGTCAGGCAGTCCCTAGAGCGGGGGGCGGGGGGGGGGGGCGGCTGGTGTGCTGGTTTTTGGGGTAACCTTTAGGTCAGCTGTTCAAACCCAGATGTGAGAACTCCTCAGCTAATCAGTCTTCTAATTAATAATCTAATTAGGGAGTTTCATGGAAAACTTGCATACACAGTAGCCGATTCTAGATAAGAATACCCCTACTCAAGAGCGACTGCAGCCTAAGGGCCTTCCTCAGGAGCCCAACAGTGACATCACACAGAGTTTGGGATTTGAACTGGTAACCTTCTGATCACTGGCACGGCATCCTAACCCCCTGGGCCACACAGCACTTACATCACAGTGGCCCCGCCTTCTTCACGGTGTGCCATGGAAAAGTTCAGGTGAGCTGCAGTGACGGTAATGTCGTCAGCAGGAATATTCCTGAGCCGAACAGTCATCCGCCCAAGAAAACGAGACACTTGTTTTGCTGGATGTTAATGGTACAGTGAGATATTTATAGCCCTACAGCGTTTTGAGCAGGTCTGCAGATGAGGCCCTTGATTCCATGTTTGCATGTCTGCCAGAACTTTTTGTGGTGCCAAGTGTCCTCTAAGGGATGCCCAGAATGGATACTAGAAAAACAATCCGTTCTTCTCCAAGTTTCACAAAAAATCCATTTTGCTTTATATTGATTTTGTGTTTTATTCCATTGCTCTTCTTGGATGGATTTTGGTCACTATGCTGACTGTGGGAAATGGCATGGCCTATCGTAGGTGCGCGTAGACACGGACCCCGTGGCGCTCCAGCAGCCAATCAAACGAGTGCTAATCAAACATCCGAAAAGCAAACCGCATCCTTGCCCAGGGCTTGGGTCGACTAAGCCGGCCTGGCAAACAGGAACCGTGAAACGGAAAGGAGAAAGGCAGGATTTTCAGAACACAAAGGGATGTTTTTGGAGTGGAGATGTCAGATGCCCTTCTGAGAGGGCTGCCAGACTCCTGCACTGTACCACAATGCACCAAGACCATCCAAAGCAAGACAGGTTAGTCTAACGAGCAGCTATGTCTCACACAGTCTACTCGCCACACATAGACGGCACTCCACTCCTCCGCCACCTGTTTACTTGGCCCAAACGCATCCCTCCATCGTCCCCACGCTGACCGCGTCTGTCCCACGTCCTGCCGACGACACCGATTATCGCTGAGGTTCTTGGCCGCGTCAATTCCAACAGCCACTAACACCATCTTTTGGTCACTGTTGTGGACCAGAATTCCTGATGCACTTCTGTTTTGATCAGCTGCACCTGGAACAAAGACCTTCCCAATCTCGTCATTCATCGGACACTGTGATTATTAGTCTGAGCAGCAGGCATGCAAACTGGGCTCGGACCAACCGAGCGGCACGACATCGTGCCTGCAGTTGTCACCAGTGAAGCTTTCATTTTTTCCCTCATATTCGACCTCGATGGAGGGCTGTTATCCAGAAAGGTAAGTAAATGAAAAAGGGGGTTGGGGGGGGGGGGGGGCATTTTCAAGACTCAGGGGTCTTGAAGTCACCCAACAATTAGAAAACATCTGCCCCAAACCACGCAACGTCAACCGCGCCTGGGTTTCTCAAACAGGAAAACATATGCAAAGGACCGAGCGCTCCAAGCCTCTCCTGAACCAGAAATACAAGTCTCGAATTAACACATCCCCCGGAGCTGCTATAGATCGCTGTTTGGAGCAAGGAGCATTGTGTTGTCCAGACCAAAAGCACACAAATACAAAAGGGACTTGTGTCTGCTTAAAACATAATGTTCCCGATGTATTCTGACCAAAGTCGGATATACGGAGAGGCACTGGCCCATCACGGCAGGTTATTCACGCCGCGGTCATACCTGATGTTCCTCTAAACTCCCTCTTTATTTTATGGACAGGCTCCCCATAGCAGATGAATAAACTGCTTGAAAGTGCGGGAAACACGAGTCCACGGTCGCTTTGGGATCATCACACATGAATCATTCTACGGAGTAAACAGCGCGCTTACTTCGCGGACTGGGCTGAGCTGAATATTAGTAATCAAACTAGATAGCTGCAGTGTGTCATACACGCAGTGACCAAATAAAACAAAAAAAAAAATAAGTTGCAGACTACCTAACCCTCCACACCGACACAGTTATATTGGTGACACGTAGGCTGTTATTTTAACACATTTTCCCCACGTGGATTTTCCCAAAGTGACAGCGGGTAATTTCAGAGATGTAGGTTAATGGACCGTATCAGGTTAACCTGCATGAAAACCTGCCATCAAAGAATGACCACGTCAACGGAACAACAACAACAAACAAGCTTCTCCGTGTTTTTGTTTAAAATGACCGAACAAACAACAACAACAAACAAGCCTCTCCGTGTGTTTTTAAAAATATTTATTAAAATTGAACCGCTTCTTTAGCCTATATAAACCGTGCAAGGCTGTATATCTCTGTGAAAAGGGCGTTTACAGGAGTTTGGTTTATCTTTTTTCGATAGCGGCATTTAACACGTAGGAAAGCCTGACTGATGAGTCTCCTCCTATGGCCCCTCAGCGAAGTTTACATTCCCCGTTCAGCTGGAAGCCGGTGGATGTGAGCGGTGCGGCGGCGCAGTGCACGGGCACGGAGTGACTGGCCGATCCCCACTGTAACCTTCTCATTCCCAGTTAGTGCCGGTATAAAGTTGCCACGCTTGACATTGAATCCGGCTGCAAGGAAACCATCGAGCGACCATGAAGCTCCCAGGCTGCTGAAATATTAACACTGCATGGCCTGCCAGTGAACATTGATCATAATAATCCGATGATAAAAATATCCCGATGGACCGCAGGGACAAAACCGCGGTCCAAACAGACCCGTGACAGCACACTGCGGTCCGAACAAACCTGTGACAACACACTGCGGTCCGAACAGACCTGTGACAGCATACAACAGTAAAAACAGACCCACGATGACACACAACAGTAAAAACAGACCTACTATAACATACTGCGATACAAACAGACCCGTGAAAACACACCACTGTCCAAACAGACCGGTGATAATACACTGCGGTCCAAACAGAAATGTTATATTACACTGCGGTCCAAACAAACCGGTGATAGTACACTGCGGTCCAAACAGAAATGTTATAATACACTGTGGTCCAAACAGACCGATGATAATACACTGCGGTCCAAAAACACCCGCGATAATACAACGCGGTCCAAACAGACCTAACCGAACCGGACTGAATCCATCGGTACGGCCGCATGCGATCAGCGGGACGTCGGCATGTCGCAGGACAAGCTTCCAACATTTGTTTATTTATTTAATTGCTTGTTTGTTTTAATTTCACTATAAAGACGTCGGATCCTAAAATAGCGAATGGCAACGAAATCAAATAATAATAAGATCCTAAAGATTCAGTCGATGTAACCTAAACGAAACGCCGTTTCTAATAAGCCGTTCCTGTTTTAGAGGAGCGCAATAAATTACACTGAATAGACCGATTCAGAAAGTTTCCCACTTACCGGGCCGGTGGGCGAGTGCAGTGAAATCAGCGACCTATAATCATGGTTCATTTGGGGGTGTTTTGGTGTGAGAGATGCCGGTCGGAAATCGGTGTCCTCCCCGGTCTCGGTTTTGAATGGAGCAACTCGGCTGCTCGGCGCAGAGGCTGCGACGTCACCGCTGCTGGGCTCCCCCCGCAGCGGGCCAGCCGGCCGGCTTCCTGCGCTGAAATTACACACGCTGGCACAGGTCCCGATCCCTATCCCGTCAGCGACGCGCTGCGCAGAGCTTACACACAGACTCCAAATGACATGGAGAATCCCCGTAATTCAAGGACGCTTTGAAAATGGGGGGAAGGGAACCTCAATAGAGATGTACAGTGTCTCGGAGCATGTGTGGGGGAAGGAGGTATTCATGGAAGCATGACCGAATAAACTTTCAGGACAAAGACTGGCTCTGAATTAAGATCCCTTGCTTGGACTTTCGCAGATCTTAATATGTAGGACAGACACCCAAGGGAGATGGGGAGGGGATACAATTCCATTAAAATGCACAGCGAAAGACCAAACCGGATTGTTTCCAGTGTCCTGACACACAAAGAGAGACATTTTTGTTGTGACGGGAGTTTTCTTGCTCTGGCGGTCCTGGTCGGAGCCTAAAACAGTATATGAGTGTTTGTCTGCAGCTGTGCTCTGAAGCTGGGGTTGTATAGCAGGACCAGATGGGTTAGGAGAGCAAAAGGGCTGTGGATGTAAGGCCGTCTTCCTAGGCCTCTGCCAGTGTGAACATATCAGCTTTTATTCCCATCCGCTGTTCCCACAGAGCAAGGCAGGCATCAGCACATATGAATACACTGAGCATCACTGCAGTGTAACACTGGGTTATTTACAAACAAACCTTGGGTCACACTCTGGCAATACAATACTGATCTAGAGGCTTCTGCACATCCTGCTCTCCCACAGACAGGGGGCAGTAAAGGACAGACATTCATAGGAAATTCTCAAGGCGAGGTGACCATATTCGAACGTGCGGCTTCATTTCGCAATTACCTTTTGTAAATTTTAACCGCACATAACGAACACGCCTTCAACATCTTATACAGACAAGTTTTTTCGGTACGTTACATAATAAACCACTAACAATATCTGGCATTTGACCTTCAAAACTAGTCATGCTAGTTTTTGTCAAAAGGTTATTGGAGAGAATTTCATCACATAGTCAGATTAGCTCTCCATAGGGTACAAATACCAAACAGGAGATACGAAGCATCTAATTTTTGAAAGACGGAAGTGCTTGTTATTAACTCAGGTGGTCAGTGGCTTTGTTCATAAAACATACCGACCACCTTCAGGAAGGGTGCAGGATGTTAAACCAACACACCATTCAAGGAAAGTAAAGAGAAATGTTAAGGGTTCGTCTTCAGATGACGAGAGCAGAAGCAAACCCAGCGACATTATATTTTGCCTGTTCAGAGTTACGGTTCACTAACACAGTCGCTGTCATCGGTGTTGCACAGCTGAGAGAAACTCACCTTACTCTGAATGCTAGACAGGCTCCTACAGTGTGTGCAAACCTGCCTCGCGCAGAGGAGTCTCTCTGTGCAAATGTCTTCATCAGTGCGCTGCAGGAAATTTTTTACCCCACAGGCAAGACGCCACACTCTCAGTACAAACCCAGTAACTCCTGTTCTTGAAGGCGACTGCTAGGCGAGCGGTTACGGCAAGCTCCCAGAATGAGAGCGCGACCTTTACGGGGGATGGGAACCGTCGGAGCGGCATGGGGGAGCGCGTCGGGGCTGAATGATGGGATGAGGTCATCACTCATGCACCAGTGAACTTTTTAATGACAAAGAACCCACAGTAACACAGAAAACATAAGAAGGATATGAGATATTATAATTGCACTATGAATCTCTGCACAGTCATCTGTAATACTTTAAATGTGGTGGCACAGGGCCTGCAGAACAGAAACCAGAACAAGTATATAAAAATAGGCCATTAGATTCATATCAACAAATTCAAGACTCGGTAACACTATGTACAGAGAAGGCAATATATACCAATATTTACAATACACACGGGACAAACAGGCAGAAATACTACTTCACGAGAACACGAGCTACGGAATGCAACAAGACAACTGATATCCGTCTGCGTGGTTTTCATCGACTGGGGTGGCGTCCATCGTGCTCGGTGAATGCAGCAGAGGATCCTGGGAAGTCTGGATGGTGAGATACCTTCTGCTTCGCGGTTGGCTCCACCCAGTCGGCACATGAACAAACACTCCCCGCACCCGTAACCCTTCCGTGACATGCCCCCGGCGAGTACGTCATACCAGCAATTTACGGGTCCTTTAATATCCTCATTTTGTCATATACAATGACAAGACACTTCATCTCAAGTGGGGGCGGGGGGGGGGGGGGGAATCTTTCATCCTTTTGAGAATTTAGACCACCGTTTTGCAATGATTTAGATTGGAAG
>JAODKE010000038.1:2111984-2126012 GCA_026779605.1 Mormyrus hasselquistii | reverse complement strand
GACGAAAGCAGAGGGAGACCAAATTCTACAGTTAAGGACCAGACGGGAACAGAGAGAGACCAAACTCTATAGCTATGGGCCAGATGGGAACAGAGAGAGACCAAACTCTATAGCTACGGGGCAGATGGGAGCAGAGAGAGACCAAACTCTACAGCTACGGGCCAGATGGGAACAGAGGGAGACCAAACTCTATAGCTACGGGCCAGATGGGAGCAGAGAGAGACCAAACTCTATAGCTACGGGCCAGATGGGAGCAGAGAGAGACCAAACTCTATAGCTACAGGCCAGATGGGAGCAGAGAGAGACCAAACTCTATAGCTACAGGCCAGATGGGAGCAGCGTTGGAATGTGTAGATCCTGCCCATTCGCTTCACATTAATGCTCCTCTATTTTTCACATTGTGCTTTTGCAGCTCGGCGCCCGGACATTGTACCTCCTGGGTCAGGGTGCTGGTGTTGACGATGAGGATGCGGTTCTGGCAGCCGCACCACAGCTTCCCAGCAACAGGTACCATCTTGGTCACAGGACCTCCAGGGGTCCCCAGGCACAGTGTCTGCGAGCTCTGAGGGTCCCAGAAACTTCCTGTGGGGGGGGGGGAGGGGGGGGTTGGAGTGCAAGTAATTAAAAACATTCACCTATGTTAGTGGTGTTCAGTCACATCAATGCATCATGCCAGTGGTGTTCAGTCACATCAATGCATCATGTCATTTATTAGCAGGACTCAGTGATACATATAAAGTCTAGGAGTCATTTGGAAGAATTAATATAATCATGTTCATATGACGAGAGATTTTACTATTTTGACTATTTTCTCACCTGCTTCTCTTTGATAGACAATGACCTCGCCATTAGCCAAAGACACAAAGACCTTGTTGTCAAGGTACCTGAGAAGGAACCAAAGGGGAAAAAAAAATCACGCCACAAAAATCACTATGCTAGTATCAGAGGTGCCCCCTAGGCCGGCAGAAGGAGCCCTTACAGAATGCTCAAGATGGAGGCTGCATGCTGCATCTTCATGCTGTTCTTTCGGTTCCGGATGTTGTCCGACGACTGGTAGACATGGATACTGCCGGGGAATGTGACCAAGAGACCGTGATCACACAACCAAGAGGCTAAGAAGCCTTTGACTCAGTGAGAGATCATGGAGTTCTTTACACATCAAGTTTCAAAAAGCAGTTCATTTTAGGTAGAGCACAACTGGTCTTACAGACTGGGATGTTTGCATGGAGGTCTGATGTCAGAATGGGGTGGGTGACAGAGAAACAGGGTTAGCAGACTGGAGTGGTGGGCTGTGGGGGGAGGGGGCACCTACCAGCCATCCTCGGTACCAAGCCAGACGGAGCTCTGATAAGCCTCAGGGTCGATGCTCAGCAGGTCATCCAGACTGGCACGTGTAAAGGAGCCACGGCTGGAGCGCCGCATTGCCCGGCCGTCCACAGACCCATCGACGGTGAGGACGGCGCCTCCATACGGACTGGGCACCGGGAACTCCTGCTCCTCCTCCGAGCTGGTGGTCTCTGTCACCATGTCCTTAGAACCAGCACCCTCATCATCTGAAAACAGCATGAGACCATCTTAAAGCGTGTGTCTGAGTGTGCGTGTATGTGTGTGTGCTCGTGCGAGCAGGTGTGCGTGTAAGACTCACTCCCGAAGCTGGAGGAGATGGTGGAGTGGCTGGCTTGACTCTGCAGGGTGGAGGACGGGCTTGGGGAGTCCTCGTCATCCGTGTCATCGCTGTCAAAGGGCATGAGCTCCCGCCCTGCACCACCAGGGGGCTCCATCATCTCCAGCGACGAGCCAGAGATGGAGATGTGGAGTTGCTGCTGGGCCGAGGGGGTAGGGTCGGGGGGAGGGGCACTCGGAATCGATTCGGTGCGTTCACTGTGGGGGAGAGAACAGCAGCCAATCAGTACCCAGAGCCTCAGCGATTCGATGCTCTGACCGCGGGCCCCTCCTCCCATTGGCTCACCGGCCCTTGAGGCCCGGCACGGCGGCGATGCACACGATGCGGGCCGAGCAGACAGCGATGCAGGCCTCCACGGTGGGCTCCTCCCGGATGTTCAGCAGGCACACCTGGCCTACGTAGCCGTCGCTGTTGCAAACCCATACCTCACACGGGCTCTCGGGGAGGCTGTGGCTGGGGGAGGCACAGGAGAACTGGGGAGGGGGGGGGGATGACATGGCATTTTAATGGCTTACCGTGACTGTTATGCCAAATTTTTTGTAAAGGTGCATCCTTCAGGAAGCATCGAGAAATTTCATGCTCCCTTCCTTAATTGGCCGATCCCATCTTCCCGTAATCCTGCTAATGCTACCATGTCAAATAACTGCTTATGTTTAAACAGAGTCAGGCTTTAGATGCAGCCAGGGCTGGGGGCAAGGAAATGTTGCAGTGGGCGGAGCCAGGCTCACCTGCATGCCGCTCCTAGTCTTCATGATGGGGATAGCCTTGAGGAACTCCGGGTCCCAGTGGTCCTTGTTCATCGCTGCTAGGATAGTTACCAACGATGTTGACATGTGTTTCAGTCTGTCAGTATATATCTACACAGTGACCTTCATGGGACAGTTTCTCCAAATGGTAAAATATTGGCAGGACTCACCAAGCTTCTTCTTGGCGTCCTCCAAGGTCTGCTCGAAGCCGCTGCGGGCGTCGGGGTTGGTGAACTCGAAAACGAAGGTGGTCTCGGCAGAGACGGTGGTCAGCTCCAGTTTGGTGGGCAGGAAGGTGCTGCTGAAGGCCAGGGATTGCTTCTCCGCAAGCTCGCGGTGCACAGATGCCATCAGGTCCTTGATGACGTCATCGAGGCTCTGTGGACGCGAGCGCAGGTCGACACAGCTCGTCACCGAGGACGGGGCCACTCGCCAGACTGAAGGAAAGCTAACTGAGGTGTAGCTGTATGGGGGCATGGAGGCCAGCACTGCTGCTTCATACCTCCAGGGCTGCAGGTTCGAATCCTGCCTCTGTTCTCCTCACGTCAATTAGGAATGCAGTCGTGTAAGCGCGCTTATATGTAGACAAATAGCCAAATTGTGGACACACCTAGCATTTTTGGCATTGTGCTTTAAAAATGAATGCAATGTTTATAAACAATCAAAGAATGTGACAAATATACATAGGATATTATACAACTAAATAAGTAGAGCAAAGGTTGAACAAGTGTTTCCGCAATTTTGGCCTCGATAGTATGTGCATGGGAACTGCCTTAAAACGAGATCCTAGTGTGACGTAAGTGTGTGTGTGTGTGTGTCTGTCACCTGATGGGGGAAGCTGAGGGTCTCTGACAGCTTGCTGATCTGGCCCAGTGTGCTCAGGTCTTCGTCTAGCCTGCTGATGGTCTTCTGGATGTTCTCCCGGTTGGTGGATTGTGAAGAACCTACTGGTGCAGGGTCAGAGTTCAGAGCCAAAGGTTCCTGCTCACTGTAAATGTATCATGCTCTGATATTCCCCCAAAACTGACTGCTGTGCCACCAAATGCATTACGACTCATGGACAGATCTCTCCAGGATTTACCTTTGACCATTTCCACATCTTCTAAGGACAGTTTCCAGAGGAACTTGTATTTACTTGAGGTATCAATGACACTGGCAGCTGAATACCTGTGAAGAGGCCAAAAAGCAAGATGACAGAGGACAGTTGCATAGAAATGTTAATTTGTACTATTGTCTACATTTAAGAATAATTATAAAGACATCAAAAATATGAAGTAACACATGGAATTATACACTGACCAAAGAAGTATTAAACCAACAAAAAAATTGTGGGAGGGAGGCAACTCTGTGGGTTGGGACTCGGAAGGTTGCTGGTTCAAATCCCTGCGGTTAGCAAAGTGATCCCACCCTTGGACCCTTGAGCAAGGCCCTTAACCCCAATTGCTCCAGGGACTGACGGACCCTGGTTTCCCCTCTATGTCAGTTTCATGAGGTGGCCTCCTTTAACAAAAAGGTCGCTTTGGTCTGTGGTGCAAATGCTTGCTGGACATTTGGGCTAACAAAAGCAGCCAGGAACAACTAGATGCAACACGCAAAAACGGTAAAACACGGGACTGGCTTTATACATGTTAGTAATCTATAAGAGGGCTGAAATCTCTGAGGAGGCTGTGTGTCATCTTGGCCAAAATGGCACCAAATAAACCTCCAAAAAAGGACATTAGTTATGAAGTCTATTGTGCTGCACGATCACTTTTTTCCTGTATCTTCAACACAAAAAGTTGCACAGTGATGATGAAATGCCGGGGACATTAAGTGCAATGTAAGCGCGGACCGGCGGGGGAGCGAAGAGGGGGGCAATCGTGCTTGGGCACAGTAACCGAGCCAAGTGTGAGTAAGCCCTAATTTGGTCCGGGTACGGGGGGGTGGGTTTCATGCAGCTACCTGATGTGCTCGGCCTAGACAACAGGTCCATTCCTGATAGGATTAGGCAGAATGATCTAAGGAATGTTCCAGACTGATATGTCCAGTCCCGAGACTGTAGTGTTGGTGTAATTCCTGCGTTTATGCCGTCCAGATAAAGTTAACAGGGTGGGCCAGGACTCACAGGCTCATAGAGCTGCGCCGCAGGGAACCGGACTTTCGCTTGAGCGTTGTGCAGATGAGCAGGTCGCTGAAGAGGAAGAGGGAGCGGTCCTTTTTACCGCCGACCGTCTTCTGCAGAGCGGGACCGGGGCAGAGGCGCAGGTGTCAGAAAGAGGGGCAGAGAGGGAGAAAAAGAGGGAGAGTTAGAGGGGCAGGGAGTCAGATGAGAAGAAAAGGGAAAAAGGGTCAGAAGGATGGAGATAAAAAGACGTGAGAAAATAAACCTCAGTCAGTCAATCAACAGTCAACAAGCATGTGTTAAAGTGACAGTGTGGTACCGAAATACAGTGTGTAGGGATCACTGTAAAATCTGGCAGGGGGGGTTACTTACAGCTTCAACCACCATCTCCTGCCTCAGGAACTTCCTGTGGGGGTTGAGGATCTGAGGGAATTTAAGAACACAGGGGTGAGTGTCCCACTGCGGGCGGACATGATGATCAATCAAACAGATTCACAAACATAAATCTACTATTAAAACAGGATGTTAAGAAATTGGACTCAATCTTTCTAGCTTCATGCAATAACGAGACAAATGCACAAATGAATGATGCCGTCATATAAATTTATCAAGTTAGCTAAAAGTGTGCTGCTACTGCCCAGCTGAATGGTGCGTGGCGGGGGGGCAGGGGCGGGATTCCTACATGCTCCACCCCCTCGATGTGTGCCTCGATCTCCTGCATGACCCGTGCCTCCCGCTCGGCCTCCTCTGCGTTGCGCCGGCCCTTGTTGATCCGCTCTGCCAGGCACTTGATGTTCCTCTGGGCATCCATCAGGTAGCTGTGGTCTGGGTGGTCCTCCGGGGTGTGCTTCAGCAGGTCCTGGGGACGGGGAGAGGAGGCTTAAAGGCAGGCATGCTCAGACCCAGTGGGAGGTCTGCAGGTTTCTGAAGCTTCAGGGAGTTGGAACAAGAGACAGCCAGACAGACACCCCTCTTAAAAAAGGAGACCAGGCCTAACAGCTTTGAGCTAACAGCTGTGGGCAACAGCTATGATGCAATCTGTCCGTTTCAGGCCCTCTTGAAAAGAAATGATTAACTGTGTAGGACTGGAAGGGGAACAGGGCCTAAGCCTGAGTCCCCAGTGGGCATGAATTCTCATGGACATTTACAGACCTCTCACTCGGGGGCTACAAAGTTCACTTTCCCACCGAAGGATGCAAGGCCAGCCCTTGAGGGAGCGCGGGCTTCCTGGCCTGCAGACGGACGGCCGAGGTCTCCCTGTGGGGGGCGCAAGGCCAGCGGGGGGGTGTGAACTCACCTTGACCAGCAGCTCGTAGCGCGGGATTCGCTGCACCGGCTTGATCATCAGGTCACCTAATGCCTGCTTCTCCTTGTTTTCCCGCATGCTTTGCTGTTTGGGGGGGGGGGGGGGGGGGGAGGGGCAACCATTGTTAGGCGATGTCAGAACATCAAGAACCTGCCATCATCCACTGCTTTGAAACTCACAATCCTTGTATTCTGTCTTACAGGAATATATTTTACTGAAACAAAGCGGCGAGATTTTTTCCATGTTCGAGAATCATGTGCTGTGAATCAGAATGAGGCGTATTTCTGACCTACACGGGTCCTCCCATCAGTCAGGCTGAAACTGACAGCTAGAAAAATTCCTACATCACACAAACTCTTCCACTGGATGGCAGTATGTCCCAGGTAATATGCTACCGCTCATGTCCACTGGATGGCAGTATGTCCCAGGTAATATGCTACCGCTCATGTCCACTGGATGGCAGTATGTCCCAGGTAATATGCTACCGCTCATGTCCACTGGATGGCAGTATGTCCCAAGTAATACCATGAAACATAAGATAATGTAGGAAGGGAAAAGATGTGGCTGAGGACAAGCCAAAATAAAACTGATTTTGAAATGTAAATCATCATGTCCTGCGATGGGTTGCCCCCCCTCTTGGGCTGTTCCCTGCCTTGCGGCTACAGCCTCCAGAATCGAATCCAGACCCCCCGCAACCCTGAATAGGATAAGCGGTTTCAGAAAACACTCCTGACAAACACCGTAAGCTTTGCACGTCTCTCGTGTCCAAGAAAGAGCATCTTTTTGTGGAAACTTCCGGATGACGACCCAGAACTGAACAACTTTAGGTGCCAATTTTGGCAAATATGCTGATTTACATCTCAAGAACGCTACTGGTCATATTTTTTTGTTTCTACAAAGATTTCCTGGCTTTAGATCAACAGGAAATGCAGAGAGACACTCACACACAAACATCCCGACACACACACTCACACACACTCACACACACACACACAAAAGTGTCTAAATGGGGACCGTCCATTCATTTCTATGGAAAAAAACCTAATCCCAATCACAACACCTTTAGCCCCAACCCATCCCTAACCTTAACCATAAGTAACCAACCCAAATACAAGACTTCATGCATTATAAAACTGAAGTTATCCAAATGGGGACCTGAAAACATGCCCCCAAAAGTAGGGAAATTCCACTTTGGGGACAATTCAGTTTACAAATGTGACAGTTTACAAACCCACACACAGATATACATACGCGCACACACGCACACACATACACACACACTCACACACACGCACACACATACACACACACTCACCTCTAGGAACTTCAGGAACGCTGGCTTGGCCTCCTTGGCGATTCTCACGGCGTCTTTGGCGATCAGAAAGTTATCGATGTACGCAGAATAAATATTCACCAGTATCTCTTTGGAGAACTGTTGCGGGGGGAGAGAGAGGTTCATGACGTCAGCAGCTGATGTTAACTGATGAGAGCTTGCAGGGCATAGCGAGGATGGCTGGAGATGCAGACTGTACACACAGCGCTTGGGGGGTGGGGGGTGGGGAGCAGATCAGTCATAGCAACAGGCTACCATGCAGAGCACATCCAAACATACCCAGACAAACAGAGGCGCAGCGGGGAATCATTCAAGTCATCAAAACCAATTATGCTATCATCCTGATGTTGCTTATTTAAAACATCTTGTTTCAATGGGTGAAGCACATTTTTCTAAGAGGGACCTGCTTGGATTAGACTGCAGGTCTATTGGTAATTTGTTATTCCCACGCTGGACCTGAACCGCACTGCTGCTATTCGTCCTACAGAGGGCAGGAGAGCACTCATTCAGACATTAGGCAGCCCTGCAGTTCTTAAGGGGCTTCATTCACTCCGCACCTGACCAGCTGATGACGCAAGAGCCCCGATTTCACACAGCCTGGTCACCCAAAGGCCAGGAGAGCAGTTTCTGGAGAAAGCATCTCAAACTCGGCAAATGAGCCGAACACTGACGAGACCCGGATGATGCTCTCTCCGGTACACGCCTTGCTAATGCTACAAATTAATGCAGGATGACTGCCAAGTTCCATTTGGAAGAAAAACAGAGAAAGTGACCAAACCATTTCCAAACTTAGAAGGAAAAGATTCCTTTGGACTACGTGAATATATTAGTTGATAGTCGTTTTTATTTTTATGCTGTATTTTATTTATATTGCCACATAATTTTGTCAAGCGCCTTGGCATAACGGTTTTGAAAGACTGCTGCAAGGAATTTAAGCAGGTAACCTTCCTGTGACCTATGCTTTAGTGATGCTCAGCTGTCCCTAAGGAGGCATGTGAGGTCCTGGGGGCGTGGCCTCACCGACTCCACGAGGAGGTGTCCGACCGTCTGCCTGTCGTGCCAGTCGTTGACGCAGTCCACCACACGCTCCAGGAACTGCTCGTGGTGCTCCAGGATCTCAGGGACCTGGTAGAACATCTCGTCCACCAGCGAGGGGTCGCAGAGGGGAGAATGTTCCGGGTGTTTCAGGGGTTTCATGTAGCCCTGAGACCAGGAGTGGAGAGAGGAGGACGGTCAGAGCACAAGGCCACCAGGAACAACGCTTCATGGACAAGTGTACAACATGCAGATCTCTCCCTTCCTCATCCTGAATCGAACCCCCAAGGGTCTCGCAGCCTTAAAGATGGAGCGTAAGTAGTTTGAGGGGATTCCGGCCATCACAAACCACTACGGAGAAGCTGCCTCACCTGGATCAGCGTGCGCAGAGACTCCACGTAGGACTGCTCTGTGTCCAGCAAGGTCATCACCACATGCTTTCTCATGTCCTGTGGGGGGGGGGACTCAGTGGTCACTCAGTTTCAGAAGGGGTTACAGAACAAGCAGAGTAATTTCTGTGCAGGCATGTCGCTTTTCAGATCTTTTGTTTTGTTTTTTTCCACACTGGGGAGCATGAGCACTAAACAGGAAGAATGTTCCAGATAATCCCCAAGGGGCATGTTCAGTGTCGCCATCCAACTCTGAGGAACAGTGTAAACAGGGCCACGATGCGGAGCTCCGACCAGCAAAGACCACACGAAATTCACACCAGCCTGAAATCTTTGAGTGTGAGGATCCCAATGGCCACATCAATGAACAAATCCATGCAATATGAGGGAAAGCAAGCTGATCAGGTGTTAAGGGAGATGTCTGACACACGCTACTGGGGACAGAACCGACGTGTGAACTTAGAGCATAAATATCCACTTATACTTGCAGACATGCATAGGGGTGGGGCAACTGGCACAGCTAAAGTCAGCTCTCTCCTTGTACAGCATTGCCCCCAACTCATAGCGGAAGGAACAACCTTTTGGGAAAAATAGCATCTTTGGCATCAGCCTGTTTCCTGCCTTGGTCTCATTCCACAGCCCGGCCTTCCATTCTGCTTCCTGGAGCCAGGAGATCATGTGATCACAAACGACAAGTAAAAACGTAGCACTGGGTCAGAGGCAATGAGTGAAATGGTCACCTCCCACCAATCAGCCAGTCGGTCCCTGGTGCAGCCACAGAATGCTCTAGCACTCCGACCCACTGCTGTATTCTTGACAGGAACCCTGGTCAAAACAAGAGCCAGCAGCCCAATGACAGCGAACATGGCTGTACCCTTCAGACGACATCCGGACAAAACGGGATCCAACATCACGACGAGAACAATCAATCGGTCGTATACTCAAAACGACCTTGCCAGCTTGTCCGTTCTATGCCACGCCATAACCTTCCCCCTAGTTTCAGTACAGCAGACCCACAGACAGACGGCAAATACATGTATCGAGGCTGGTGAATTAATCAAGGAGATGACAGCTCTTTTAAAATGTGAGCCGCTCCCTTTATTGACAGCCCCTATTGGGTTAATACTAGCAGCGTCACTGACAGGGAAGCCAACATTTAACACGGCCCTGGCACTGCTGGTCCTGCTGACCAACCTTGCAGCGTCACATTTATGCCAGTTAATTGTGGACAGTGGTTGGGATCTGAACAAAATAAAAAGTTCACCTGGGTGACCCTGCACACCCACCCACCCATCCATCCATCACTTATCCTGGTCACACATCATCATAACCTACCCGTAAGCACCTCCAATCAAACTACTACTTATGGTGCGATCGCTTTTCTCTCGGAACTCAGAAATTCCGAGTAGAGTGACATCACGTCCGACAATCTCCCGTTCGAGCTGCCACATCTCGGAACAAACATGGCTGCCTCCATGAATACGCTGCTGTGTGTTGTTGCTTTATATTATAACAGATTTGGAGCATTATAATTGGATAATTTGGAGATTATTTTTTCCCGAGAGACAAACAAACAAGTCAAACCGCATTAAAAACTTTATAAAATATTTTAGCACATTCATAGCGATATTCTTTTTTCGAGAGGCAAACAAGCCTCCATGTTGAAATTATGTCACAGGGGCAACTTGGACAACAAAATCTTGTCCAACATCAATATCACAAAAGAGGCGTTTTCCTGACGGGAAGTGACGTCTTTCGTGACGTTTTCATCCGAGTGCCGAGTTGGAAAGAAATGATCGAACACACCATTAGAAGTGCTGGGAATATGGCATGGAACTACAATACCCACAAGCCGTGAGAAGGTACGAGGGGAAACCAATGGAAAGAGGGGCCCATTGAGATAGACGTCTTCTGCAGTGATGCACACACTCAGGCCGGGGAGACGATCACCTGGAAACCTGCTAATTACATTGACATTTCTAATATGGTACCATAGGGTATATCTGAAGTTAATGTGACTCCATAAAATACAATTACAGCAAGTAGCTCTAATACAATTACTCAGGATTATTTCCTAATAGAAATATTTCACGGTCACCTTGGCTGAACAGAGACATTATTAAAATTCAACTGCCCAACATGACCTGGCCACATAAGCCTGTTCATTTACCTGCTTAACTCATTCCGATTAATAATCTAATTAAGTGCATAGAACATCATCAAAACGTAATTACGCTCCATCAGAACGCTCTCTTCCAACGCAGGTGGTCACGGAGTTCAACCTCACGGAGAAACCTGCGGTCGATATCTCCCTCGGATGGGCGCAGTGTGTAATTCCGCGATCCCGCGTTTCCCGTGACACAGAAGCGGAGGCCATGAGACAGCCTGAGTCTCAGATGGGGGGGGGGGGATGGGACAGCCGATGCGACAGCACAGGTCACCATTGGTTGCCTGCGCGACCCTCACGGTTTTCCGACTAATACTCAAATGGGAAATCATGGCAAATGTATATAATTCCATTATGAACCTAAAATTAGCTATATCAAATGCTTTGGGGCAGTTTTCAAACCATATTGACTATTTACAAGGTAATTGGTGTGTGCAGACTTGTCTCGAATTGAAAATGTCATGCCAGCCAGCTGACCAAGGTTGGCATCCCTGACTGGTTACTAGCATACCGCTTGGAGATCCCTCACTTCTGACACGTGTGGCTCCCTGATGGAGGAACGAGCCGATCAATCATATTTAGCCGCCAGATTCCCTCCCCACCTTCAGAAACGCCTCCACTAGGCTTCATCACTGCATGTTGCCTGAATGCTTGTAATGTGGCACTTTCTGCTGATTTGAGTGCTTGCCTTATTAAATTCCTGCTTTGTCTGGAAGATGCTGCATAGCACTGAAATTCAGGCCAGCAGCACTTGCGTGTCGACAGCTGGATGAGTGTAACGTGCTACTTGCATAACATGTACAGCAGTCTGGAAAAAAGTGTCTGCTAGATTCAATGATACTGGGCTGGACATCAGCGCAGAAATCAGACGGACTGCAGTATGACTGGTGCTTAAGAGGCGGGGGGGGGCACTCATATCTAAAAAAACTCTGGGACCGTAACCCCCCCATGCCGCCCCCTGCATCATGTAGTGACAGAGGCTGGAATAAAGACACACACCCCCCTGCCCCCCCAGCTCAGCTTCTGTCTATTTTAGGTGTCTTCACCTGCACGCTTGCCGAACCATCCCATGTGGCCAGCGGTAGTTCTTCAATCCCACAATGCCAGCCTTTCATGTACGCCATCCCCCTCCCCCAAGACATCACGGTCCAGCACCCCCGCTGCTCCTGCTGCCTCCTCATTGGGCCTCACACGTAAACAGAGATTACTGACGTCAGTTTGGTGAAAGCGCTGAACCCAAATGCTACTGCTCTGTTGGTCAGTTTGTGGATCTGCTCCTTTTAATAGCCTCAAAATACCACCTTCCCTGGGGGGGGGGGGGGGGAACTCATACACTTATAATTGCAAATTGAGTTGCCTACAGCTCTGACGACGGAACATTCCGGAAAGGTAGGGTGCCAGAGCACGCCATGGACAGTCAGGAACTCCCAAGAAACATTAAACAGGAGAGAAGAAGCCTGAGGAGACCCGGCGTGGCCTCCATGACCGGGCGGGGCGCCCATGGGGGGCAGGCAGCCACACGCGACAGATCTGAGGCCCCCACCTGTACCGCGACGCGGAAGGTGAAACCTGCCTGGCTACTCACCACTATACTGTGGATAGTAATGTGACAGTCATCTGATGTTACCACGGTGATGTGGCAGGGGGACCGTAGGGCTGGCCAGGGAAGCTGGAATCGGTTGCCTAGCACCTGAGTGAGCATCCTGCCATGCTCGCCCGCCTCCACAGATACCGCCGCCCCCCCTACCAAGTGCGCTTTCTGGGAGCGACCTGTCCCTGCCGTCTGCCGCTAACCGCTAACTTCCTGTGGAATGGGGCGGCAGCCCCCACAAACAGCAGGGGGATTCACCCGCTTCTCGTCTGTGCTGGGGTGGGGGATCCCATGATCGTTTATCTGGCTGCACACAGTCATCAGCATTATGTAAGACTAGCGCTACCTCGGTTAGGGGCGGATGGGGGGTGGGGCTCAGCCAGCCAGCCAGTGACCGCCCGTCTCCTAGCTCAGTCATGTGACACAGGTCGAACGAACACAGAGCAGCCTGACAGCCGGGTGTTGGGACATGGCCACGCCCCCAAGCCCCGCTCGGTCTCCCGCGCTCCGCATTCCTCCTCGGGGACTCTCTCATGCTGGGCCAGCTTCCCAGACGGCCGAAGATCCCAGTGGAACTGTGAGAGCGGCGTCACAAGGGCGCACGTCGTGGCACCAGCCCGGCTGGGTGTGGGGGGGGAGTTTGGCATAAAGCCAGAACCATACCCATGGCCAACACGACATGCCAACACACACATGCACACAAAGGTTTACGGGACGTAAACGGGCTACGAGGAGACGCGCGGTCACACCTGTTGCCCGGAAGGGGAGAACATGATGGGCTGTCACAAGTCCTGGGCTAGAATAAGGCGCTCACCCCGCCCCCTTCTGCCCCCACCCACAGCAGACAAAATCCTCTTTGAGAAGATTAGGTTTGTGTTGGGATGGTGGGTGTGTGTGGGGGGGGGGGTGGCTAAATCTGGGTTTGGATGCTTCTCAGCGAACGGAAAGGCTTGGGCCAGGCTAGACTGGGGCGCATCGCAATGTCAGGACCAGTGTGACGGGCGTGGTGTCCATCATACTGCCGGGCGTATTGGGGGGGGATTAAAGGTCCAAGGCAGCATCGCAGAAACCCGACTTGTGGGTGGGGGGGAGGTGGTCATCTGTATAGTGGGGGGGGCAGGACCTGCTTGGGGCATGCGCACTGACACACACACACACACACACACACACACACACACACACACACACAGAGAGCCTCCTGATCCTTGACTCCAGCTCTCCACGCTCGTCTGCCGTGCCCGGAAACCTGCCTACTGCTTACCAGAGGGGTGTGTAAACGCTCAGAACCACAGTGAACCACAGAGGAACGTGCAAACACACAGAAACACAGGTCCAACTGTGGGGAGGATGCTGGGGAAAGTGACACACACACACACACACACACACACAGTGCTGTACCTCGGCCCCAGCCTGGGGGGCCCCGGTGCTGCTCCCGCCCCCGGCCTCGCCGTCCAGCGGCTCCTCCCCTGGGCTGAGGGCCTGGCCGGCACCCTCGCCGTTCTCCTGCATGTCCTCCAGGGCGATGGTGAACTGGGCCAGGGTACGCACCATCTGCTGCATGCGGGACGGTCCAGTGCCCCCCCCCAACCGCGCAAACACACCACCCTCTCCGCTTCCTGTCAAGGATACCCCCCCAGCCCCAAAAAAACCCCTCAGAATTTCTCAGAAGCCCCCCT
>JAODKE010000038.1:2085812-2101081 GCA_026779605.1 Mormyrus hasselquistii | reverse complement strand
CGTTGCGGGTGGCAGGTGGGGGGGGGGGGGGGGGGGGGGGGGGGGGCGTGTAAGTGAGCTCGTAAATCATTACCAACAAACGCCCCCCTCAGAACTTTGATGGTGTGACACCCCCCACGTGGCACTAGGGTGCACATTTCACGCGAATTTAACTCCTTTACGTCAGGAAGCTTGAGATAATGCTGTTGTACCCCCCCCCACACACACCTACACCTCATGTAATTACTGTTTAACCGGATCATGCTTGCCTCTCAGCGGGGGGTCTGACTACCCCCACCCAGTCTCAAAGTCACGACGCAGCGTGGCTGCCCACCTTCCCCCCCCTCCCCCGACCAACAGGAAGTTTGAGTCACATGGTCTGCGGAGGGCAGGGCCACAGTGCAGTGCCGGGACTGTAGGGTGGCAGTTAAGGTCCCAGGGTGTCGGATTCCCGTGTGTCCGACGTCCCTCACAGGCGAGGGCTGCTCTGTGAATCACGAGCGTTCCTGGTTACTATTGTCAGCATTATGCCATTCACACAGAAAAGCCCTCTCGCACGACATGCTTGGCACTGTTCCGTGTGGAGACAGCCCCCCCCCCCCCAATTCCACACTTTCTCTTTTAAGGAACGGCTGCCATGGCGGGAAAATAAAAAACAGATGTCAGGTTCCGGGCAAACAGGAATCCAGGGGATAAAAATACTCAGTGATTAATAGCCGGGATGCTTACAGTGTTCCGGAAGAAGCACAGTGGCAGGGAAGAGAGGATCTGCAGGTTCAGCCTCTCTGCAGCTGACGTGAGACTTGCCTGACCCCCCCCCAACCTTGATCTCGACTTTCACGGGAGTGTGGACACCCCAGGAAGTTGTCCGGGCATGGGCGTGCGAGCGACTGCCGGCCAGAGCTCTTGTGAGCATGCCTACGCTGCTGTATGAGACAGTCCTAGAACGTCGTCATTGGAACCGGCCCGAAAGTACATCACCCCAGCGGGGAAACATACCGAGCCTCAGGCCAGGGAATGACGTCGTCATCTCTATCTGGGGAACCGTGACGACATTATGACAAAGACTTCCTGACAGATAGGAGGGGAGGGGCCAGCATTCCCCAAGGGGGACATCCTTCAGCGAGGTCCCGCCCACTACCCACAGAGTCCCAGCGCCTAAACTGCAGTCGCTTGGATCGAGGACACTTGAAACGGGCGATAAAAATGGCAGAGAGTCCCAAACAGGCACTTGCTGGTTAGGGTGCGCTGGCACTCTGGCCTGGGATACTGGCCAAACAAACAGCCGCTCTCATGCCTGGGCATCGATCCCGCGACCTACGCTAGCGGCCTAGGCCCCGGGCAGCGAGGGTTCGCATCTCTTCTGCCTTAGCCAGCCTGAGGACAGTTCTGACCCGCCCCGATGCATCTCGGTTGCGCCCCTTTCCTAAACAGTTAATTATAGGCTGCCAAGGAGCACAGCGCATGCAGCATGCGATTGGGTGTGTTCACAGCGAGCATGCGATAAAATCAGGAAGTCTAAAAATAACGGTCTTTAAACGGGGTCGACGCATAAAAAGGGGGTGCACGGGAGGGTGGTGGGGGGAGCAGGGGTGGGGGGCAAGGGGAGAGAAGCAGCCCTCAACATCCTGTGTTATTTTAGCTGTATTTGCTTGGCTATTTCTGTTGAGGGGACCAATGCAAAGGAAAGTGAGAGAGACAGAGAGAGGGAGATGGAGAGACCAAAGTCTGGGAGGGGGGCTATATCCCACAGGGGGGTGGGAGGCGGAAGGAGAGCAGCTCGAAGGGGCCTGCGGCACTTTCCCAGCTTTCACAGAGCGGGAGGCTACTTTTTCCCACCCAGCTAGAGGCAGAGCAAGGTATTATGGGTATGAAGCAAAGGCCACCAAACGGGGCGGCTGAACGACCGCGTCCTGTGGCTTCCGGCCATTTCCTTCGCAAAGCACGTGACACGAAAGGGCAGTCGCGTGGTGAGCGGGATGGGAACACAGGAGAAACGGCCCAAACCACGATACAGTCTAGCAGATTAGAGACAAAAGATAAATGACGCAAACTCAGGAAAGACACTGTAGACGAGTGAGGAGGAGGAAGAGACTCTGTGTCACATATTTTAAAATGTATCACACGGAAACTCCATCCCCAAGTTCACAAATTTCCTGTCTTACTTCTCGCCCGCTCCTTGTCCTCCGGTGGTTCCGATGCACCAACGACCCGTCGCCATTCCAGAGGGGATGGGGGGGGCTTTGTGTCTCACGCAGGCTGGGCCAGAAGCTCACCGCTTGTACCCCCGGCTCCACAAAGACACCCACAGCCAGCCACACTGCTGGCAAAGAGGCATCGCCGCTTTTCAGCCTGGCCCATCATAGTTGCATGGGATGGGAGGAGCCTTGGAGTAAGAGCGGAGCCCCAAAATTCGACCTGAAGGGGACACCTCTGCTTTTAGGCTAAAGGTGGTGTAAGAGAGTACCTGCCATGTTATACCACTGCATGTTATACCACTGGTCACTTATGAAACCATGTATAATCACTCAGAAAGGGTGCGCAGAGTGTGGAGGTCACTGGGACATGCACAGTCAGGCAGAATACAGTGCGTACGCACAGAATACACACATATGGCCCGAGGATCCCAGGCACACGGCACTGAGGTACACACAGCAGCGGCTAAACACTAGAGGGCCGTATTTTCCACAATGATGGGTGTAGCAGGGAGTCTCATACTCATGTATCGGCTGGGGCAAATTAATGACATGGTTTGGTGGCACTAATGAGTAGGCACTAACGAAGTAACAGGATGGCACTAATGAGGTAACCAAGACTGGCACTGGGCTTAACAGGCTTTTGGGCCACTGGCTGACGGTATAAGTGAGCTGGGGTTGGCGGGTGGGGGGTGCCTATATGGAGGGTATAGATAGCAAGGAACCTGTCAAGGAAAAGTACGGGAGGCGGCAGTGACTAAACCCCAACCCCCCCCCCCCCCCCGAAGATGGTGTCACCGCCTTCACCTCAGCCAGACGAAGCCTCAGCGGGGCGGGTGTCGGCACCAGGGTGCGGTACCAGTGCCCCCAGTTCAGTTAAACACAGACCAGTTCAGAGGCCCACAGATACAGAAGCGCACAGGCCTCTTACACCCACAGATACAGAAGCGCACAGGTCTCTTACACCCACAGAGATAAAACATTTGTGCTGTTCAGGCCCCAAGAACAACAGGAAGTTTTCTGAGAAACCCGGGTCGCTCACGCCAAGCGGCAGCGGACCAGAACCCCAAACCCAGGCGAGTCCGAAAGCTGAACTGTAACAGCAGGCGCAACTCAAAGAAGATGCCTGTCAGAAGATAGCTGCCCCCCCCCGCGGGCTACAGAGGGAAACGGGAAGTGCCCCCAGGATACGTGTGTGTGTGTGTGTGTTCTGCCATTCTGCACAATATCAGCCATCTATGCATTTCCGGGAGAAGAGCAGCAAATACTGTAAACACACAGAGACATGGGAGTACACACACACACACACACACACACACACACACACAACCCTTCTGGACCTCAGCCAGGGGTACCATGGGAAACGATGACTCTCCCCCCACCCTATTCACATGGTTGCAGTCAGAGGACTTTGGGGTGGGTGGGGGCAGGTGGTCCCCAAATCCCCAAACATTTCTTCTTTCCACCTTCCTCTAGGATCTGCAAAAGAGGGGGGGGGGGATCTATTCATGACTCACAACCCCACCTCCAGAATGACCGGAGCCCCCCCCTCCCCGAGGCATAAGCACACCACGTAAATGTGTGTTTTTAACATGCCATCAGCCCCAAAGCGCCCACACGCGGGGCATGCTGACCCAGCTTCTGCGTCCCTGTCCGCGGCATGCCAGACAAAGGCTCTTCAGAACGTGTCAAATGTCAAGCGAGTCGGGCGGGTGGCTTTGCGTGGGCCCTGGTACAATTAGGCCCGAGGACAGGGGTGTGGCCTGCCTCTCGGTCTTTGTTCCCAAACAGAGGGACAGCGCTGTCATCGCGGCCAGAAGGCGGCCAAGTCCTCGTCCCCTCCGCTCAACACCATCTTTAAGGGTCACGTCAGACACAAAACTGTTATTTCTGTTCCGACCTTGAACCAGCTCAGTGGACAGATATTAAAATTAAGCCGTCGGACACCCCCCGAAACATCCTGTCAGGTAGGCAGAGCAGGCGTATAAGAAAAACCCGCACAATCACGTGGGGGGGGGGGGAGATACACAGTGTTATTCCCAGCCTGACAGGCAGAAGACCCTAAGAAGGTCTAAGCAAATACCGAAACCTGAATGGAAAACTTATATGACACATCTGTCACCCATACAGAGCATCTGCTTAGAGGGACCTGCTCTGCTTTGTCCAGATCTGTTTGGGATCTGCCCGGCCAGAAGCCGCTTAGTCAGCTTGATCGCCGGCCCGCATGATCACGCCAGGCGACCGGCCCTGTCCGCCTGGTATGCTGGGAAACAGCAGCCTGGCTGTCATGTCTCCCAATCCGAAACCCTTCCCCAAACAGGAAGGAGATTCCCGAAGACGGTTTGGAAGAATAGACCAGTGACAAGCAAAAGGTCGGCGTGTCGCCACGGCGACCTGTGAGCGACTATGCTGCCCCCCCGTCCTTTGGGGTCCCATGGGGACCCACTCCCCAGATATGTTGCACTCGGGAAGAACTGGTACAGTATATCCAGGCCTGAGACAGAGAGAGGGGGAGGGTCGGCTATGAGTTCATGCACAACCCCCCATGCAGGACAATGTGGGGGGGGGGCAAAGACAAAAACCAACTGCAGTGCGACTCTTCCCTCAAGGAATCTGTCATAAGAAGCAAATGAAAAACACGGAGAGCATGACCCCCCACCCCATTTTCAGTGGTCTACAGTATGAAGGAAGGTTGTCCTGGACCCCCTCGCACACCAACCCAAGCAGCTGCCGGGTTCCTCAGAGGAGTTGGGGGGGTCATTATGCAATAGGCAAAGGGAGCCGGACAACGGGCGACATTCCTGCTGCTCACTAAAGTGAAAACAACCCCCCCCCCCCAGCACATATACCTGATCTCTGAGCTGAATCTCATTTCACTGAGCCTGAAGGAGATGACTTCATCTCCATACTATGCTTCCTGTTTGGGAGCACTGGCTACGAAGAGGGAAGGAGGGAGGGAGGAACGAAGGGAGAACGGGGGGGGGTTTGAGGGGGTCATGGCCACACACCATTGCCTCATGACATCAGAGGCCACCTTGGTCTGATCACCCCTCTCTTCCATAACATCTGGGTTTAAATAGCCGGTTTCACGCCGCCCCAGACGTTGACGGCAGAGACGACGAGATGAGCTCACTGCAGGCGACCGATCTCAGTACAGCCATGAAAACAAAAAGGCCGTGAGAATGGACACCCCGTATGGGTGACATGCAAAGCAAAAACACACACGACACACCCTCCTTAAATGGGTAGAAGGTCCTGCCTGCCGTTCGGAAGATTGCCGGTTTGAATCCAGCGCTCGGGCGCGTAGCGATCAACTCTGTTTGGCCCTTGAGTGAGGTCCTTAACCCCCTTCCGAAAAATGCTCCGGGGGATGGATGACCCCACGTTCTGCACCCGAGCTCCGCAGTATGTGTGTAAATTCAGGTCTTAAACAACTACAGAATAACGGGCAATTAAAGAAAAACACGCACTTTGATGTACCTGTACGCTTGCCAATGTCACATTAAGCTTAATTTCATTCCTGGAAAGAAGTGACCCATGACCTCCAGCCCAGCCTGGCAGCGCCATACAGACGCCGAGAGAGAACAGCATCTACATCGCGTCTCTCGCTCGGGCTCATACGGACAGAGGCTCCATTTCCCAATTATTTTTAACCGTGGGACTTAAACTAAACACAGCCCCTGGCTGACGGCTTGCCCCCGCAGCGCAGGACATCAAAGTCCAGGTTGTGACTCAAACTGACAGCAGTGGGTGGCATCGGTGTCCCTGGCGAGCACAAACAAATCAACTTGCGGGCCGCAATCCATGGGCAGCCGCATGGGAGCTGGCAGGCTGCTGCGAGGTCCTGGGCCGGCAGGAAGCAGGCTGGGTTTTATCACAACTCATAGTAACCACAACAACTTCCTGTTCCCGTACAGCTACTTCCTGTCTGCACAGTCTCACTCCAGGCACAGCTGTCAAAGCCGGGCCAAGGCGGATGCCCGGGCACACCCTGGCAAAGTGGCATGGTGGACAAAGTGTCCTGAAGGGGGGATGCGCTCAAGATTCGAAAAACACGGGCGCGCGGCCATCGGGCTTAAACGGTGGAAACCGGGAAACAACGGTTTGGCACCAGTTAGGTTATTAACTGGAAAGTAGGTGTTATTTGTATGCAAGGCACCGATAGGAGGACTCCACCGCACGAGGCAAACAAACCACAAGCACGCTGGAATTTTGGCTGCTGATGCAGGTATGTACCTCGCGAGCTCCTACCGCCACCCGTCAGGTCACGCCGAATGCAGCTGCTCTCGTCTCGACCGCAGAGGAACCGCACACATCGCGGTTTATTAAGTGACAAAACACATAACCGTAAATCACTGGTATGCTAGGGGACATGATCGCTCCCCCGGCCTGCAATCATTCACTGTTATGATTAGAATCAAGGACGGCTGGGGACTTCACCGGCCTGCAGGTGGCGCTAACCACTGCATTCCTAAGGTAGCAAGTGCATGTGGCTCCCTGGAAATAAGGAGGAAAAAGGGCGCAGACCAGGCAGGAGACTGGAATTCAGGCTGCATGGCATGGCAGAGCATTGGATGGTAGGGAATGGCACAGCATAGCACAGCCTGGGATGGCACAGCCTGGCACAGCACAGCCCTCAGTGAGAGTCTATCTCCCATTCAAGCTCTCTGCAGCTATTCCTGAAGACACCCGCCCTTCAGTGGATGAGCACGGGCAGGTAGTAACACCCCCACCACCCACCCCAACAAAAACATTTCACGAGGATAATGAAAGTACACCTCAGCACAGAGAGATTGAGTAAGAGCTCCAGGGAACTGCCTTAACAACATAGGAGAAGATTAGGAGGAAGAGGATGAGGAAGAGGAGGGCTGGGCCATGATGGCGTCGCTCTGATGGGTGGTAGGGGGCCCCGTACTCAAGCTGTGTAAGATCTGCTCACCGGCCCACATGCTGCGGACAGAGGTGGGACCCCCCCCCCCCCCACACACACACACACACACATGCAGCAACCTTCCTCGCCTGGTGTCTCCTCTCAACCTTCTCTAAACAGGCAGTCAGACGGCTGCCACTGACAAGCAGTCAGGCAGGGTCCTTGCTCGCTAACCCGGGGAGATACATTTCTCTAAACACACAGTAGAGTGCACGCTACCCCCCCCCCCCCCCCGCAAAGGTTAGAAACAGCCCTGCTTTCCAAGTCCACCGGCCTGGCACGCTCTGCCCTGCCCAGTGCTCCCCCCCCAGTATGCTGCCACGTGGAAGCCAGGCCAAGCCACTAATTATCCCCCTCCCCCCACCTTGATGTGTTCCAGCTCAGTCACCACACTTACGGGTCAACATTACAGTTAAACACGGACAGCGTTTCCTGAATGCTTACAGAACACGGATAAGGAGCAGTGGGACTGAAAACAGCAGCAGTTCAACGCACAAGTAATGCTAAAAACGTACTGATGTGGGGCTGGGACATGGAACATATAGGAGGGGCGAGCTCCCCCCAGCAGAGCATCCCATAATAACCATGACAAATGAATGAGCCCAGAACACCCTGCAGTCAGTAAAAGTAAGCTTTACTCTTAAAAAGCACACAAACACCTACTGTGGCCCTCCCCACCCCATAAGGTATTGAGACACCTAGACTCACCACTTTGGCCTTCTGGGGCCCCGGGGCCAGGTCCTCGCCTGTTTTCTGGGGTCCCGGGGCCAGGTCCTCGCAAGCTTTCCTTGATTTGGGTTCGCCAGCAGTTGGGGTGCCGGGCAAGGAGCTGGACCCCTCTATGGATGGGCCGGCTGGTGTCTCCGCGACGTTCAGCGCCAGGATGTACTGCTTGGTGACGTCCTCCAGGGAGGGGGTCTGCTCTACTGGGTACAGTTTGGGCCGAGTTGGCGTGGGGATGCTGATGGGGACGCCGTCATGGGGGACTGGGGGCCCCTCCGGGGCCACGATGGGCGTGAAGGTGGCAGGCTCACTGGCGTGCCGTACGTGTTTGCCCCGTGGCGTGCTAGACTGCTCAGGGTCGCTGGTCTGCCGTGGCGGTGCCGCCGGTACCCGGGGGCCTCTCTTCTTGTAACTACGGCGCGCCATGTGGGGGGACAGCACCTCTGCCAGCTTGGGATCGAAAGGGAGACCAGGGGCTGCCTCGGTGGGGCTGGGCTCTGGGGCCGGGGGTGGCACATGCTCTGAGTGTGGCCAGGCCTTTCCATCCGTCCGGTGACGCCGCCGCTGCTCACCCAGCTCCGCCAGTTCGTCCCGCTGCTCTGACAAGATGGGCTCACTGCTGGAGGGCGGGATGGCCTGCTCCAGCTCGCTGATGGGCTCGCTGAAGTCCACAAAGCCTAGTCCATCGGGCCCCGCTGGCTCACCACGCCGACTTGGATCACTGAAGGATTTCTTCTTGCCGGCCTTGCCGTTGGCCTTGTCATCGCCAAGCTTGTCCATAGCGCCGGGCTCGTGTACGATGCTGCGCAGGAGCGTGCTGTAGTCCCGCAGTGACTCACTGCACACCGACAGGTCACTGGCGGCGCTGCCTGTGCCCTCCCATGGCGCCGGGATGCCTGCCTTGGCGTTCAGCGAGCCCAGGAGGTTGCTGTCCACAGAAAAGTTCTCTGCGTCCTCAGGGACTGAACGCTGGCGGTGCGGCATGGGGTCACTGAGGGAGCGGTACGCCTCCCCGTTCGACTCCCCATTACTCCCGTTGCTGGAGTCCGAGCCGTTGGTCCCGGTTAAGGAGAACTTCCTCCTGCGACGGAGGGTGCTGGGTGTGGAGGGGGTTTCTAGGGGCCCAGGGCTGGTGTTTTTGTGAGGCCCTGGCTCACTGATGATTGCCACGGCCTCAAATTCGGTCCTCACTACTGGCGTTGGGATGCTCTTCTCCAACTTTAACTCTGGTGCCCCCTCCTGGTACAGGCCCGATTGGCTCCATGCGGTCAACGTTTGCCCCAGGAGATCTGTGCCCGACGAAGCTCCGCATGAGCCGGTCTCGGGCTCAGTCACTATCCCTTCATCGGTCAGGCTGGACTCATGCCCAGATGACTCATCCATGGACTTGTCATAAAACACATTCTCGTCAGATCCCCCCTTTCCTAAAAGCTTCGCACCGTCTTGTGTCTCTCCTGAAACTGACATGGCTATGTCCTCCTCTGCTACATCTCCACTCATCCTTTCATCCTGCTCTTCTTTCTCTTCATCCTCTTTTCTTCTGAAATTTTCATCTTCCTCCCGACCCATCCCAAATAAATCCTCATCCCGAGCCCCCATTTGACAGATGTCCCGAATCACCTGTCGTGCCTCCTGGATGTATTGGTCTTGCAGCGGTGTGGGCATCTGTTCCTCATAGTCGTAGTCCCTCTGGCCGTCATCACTTTGTACCTCCCTGTCGGGCACCAGTGCCTCCCCATCCCCAGGTATGTCCAGGTGCTGCTCTGAGTTGCTCCTTTTTGCAGTCACACCAGAGAAATAGCGCCGCCCTAGTGGCTTGTCAGAGTAAGTGAATGACTTGGCACGTCGAAGGGTGGCGGTGAGGTCCTTGAGGGACAGGCGACTCTGTGCAGATCCCTGGCTCCTGGCCCCCATTTTATACACTGAAGAAGCAGCTGAGTTTAACCCGCACCCATCCTCATTCGGATCTGCACCTACACGCCCTTTCTTTCGAACCCTGAGCTCAGACAGGTCTGTCTTGAGGAAGCTGAGTAGGCTGAGCGTCTCTGAGGTGATGTCCGGGTTCGACATGGACATCCGCTGCTTCTCCTTCTCGCTGTTGAGGCCGCGACACAGACCCAAAGTCTCTGAGGTCGTGTTCTCACCGCCTCGTGTGGTTAACAGGGGTCTGGACCAGACACGGGTACGAGGGAAATTGTCCCCATAGCCGAAGCTGGGCGACCTGTACATGGTGAAGTTGCCGTGGAAAGCCTTGCATGTCCCAGAGGTAACACCGGCAGCAGATGAGTGGTCCTCATCCTTCAGCGTCTCTGTGCTGGAGTACCTGCTGCTACTTTTGGAGCCACACGGGCTGAAAGAAGGGATGCTGACCTTGGACACCCGGGACACCACCGGCACAGGGGTGGGGGTGACCACGTCGGAAACCCCTCTGTAGAGCCTGCCAGGACGCTCCCAGGGCTGCCCCGACACGCAATGCCTGCCTTTGGGCCTCTCAGAGCGCCACCCATCCCCCGGGGGCTGGAATCGCTTGCCGGGCTCCATCACAGGGACCCCGTCGCTGTCGTCTGATTGCCCATAGTCCTTGGCTGACCCCGCCCCACTGTTGCTCCTCTTCTTCCTCCTTAGGGATCTCCTCCTGCTGTTGTCTCTGCTGGGGCTTACTGGCACAGGGCTGTCTTCCTCACTGCCCGATGACCTCCCTTGGGACCTGGCCCGGGTGCCATTTTTGTTTCGGGAGAAAGATACAGTGGCCCCGGCACGTCCGTATGAGTGACTTCCCCTGCTTCCCTGGCTACACCCTTCCTCCTCCTCGCCTTCCTCACCCGAGCTGGGACCTGAATGCGCTGGTGCCACAGAGGGGGCAGCCTGTGGTTTACAGGAACTATGTGAGGAATGTAAGCTATCCAGTGGCTGTGTCTGCTCCTGCGGGTGCTGCTGTCGTCCCAGTGAGAGTGCACGGCTTGCTACTTGGGGGGCTACGGAGCTGTTGCGAGGCGGGGGTGCTGGCGGAACGGGCTTGGAGCCCTGACTCTCTTCACAGGTCTTGTGGGGGTCTGGTCCCTCGTCCGAGTAGTGCCTTGTGTTAAAATGAGAGTTCAGACCCTGATATTGGCTCCAGGAGCAGCTCAGGAGGTGCTCACCTCCCTCAGCTGAGGGGGCATTAAGATCTGGACCATTATCCTCCTGCAGAATATGTACCTGGCTGATTTGCCGTTCTCTGCGGTCCGGTCGAACCGTAACCTGAACCGCAGGTTTTGGTTCGTCCCCGTCGGAAGTGGACCTGTACTTTTTCCTGCTACTGTCCCCAAACAGTTCTCTAATTTTCGGCACACTCGGCCAGTTCGTCAGGTCCACATGAAACAATTCGCCAGGGGTCGAAAAGTATCCCCGGTGCGCCCTGCAAGGCGCAGTCCCGGCGGCAAACGCGTCTCTTCCCAAATTTAAAGATTTGGGATCGCGGGGGGCAGCGGGCACTTGCAAAGGATCTCTCTTACCTCCGCCCCTGACCGTATCTGCGGTGCTGCCAGTCGTCGGTCGTTGAGCTCTCTCGGGATCGGAACCGGGAACCGGGTCACACGACGAGCAGCTCTGCTCCGGAAGCCCATACGCTAAAGTAGCCACAAACTCGGCGTCGGGAGCCGCCAGATGCCCGGCGTCTGCTCTGGGAAGTCTCCGCGAAAGCTGCGCTCCTTCCAGGCGTGTATCTACGTCCGAGTTTCTGTTGAACCTCACCGACAGCTGCCGTATGGAAGGCGACACTGCGTGGGGGGAGCCTTTGTGCAGATCTGCGCTTCGGAGCCCGGCCGCCGAAATCTTGGAAACTTTTCTTGGCGCTGCCGACGGCTGCGCTTTCTCTACTGCGGTCTGTGGATCTGGTGCTGGAGGGGGAGCGGAGACCGGGGGGGGAAGGGCACTCCCGTCCGAGTCCCTTGATTTGTGTTGTTGATCCTCTGCTCCAGAAGCAGTCCTGTTGGCGCTCCAGTTCTCCAGCTTCTTGAAAGAGACGTTCCTGTGCACGGACACCTTCTTCTCCATAGTGCATGTCCTCCTTCTTTTGTTTCTGCCCACCAACTATTCCATAGCTGAAGGCGATCCTTCTTCCGAGATGGTGCAGGAAACTGCCTCAAACAGCCATGTACCCACCGCTCGGTGCGTGGAAATGGCAAAAAGAGCAGCGGGGCGACTATTCACGCGAAAACGGGTGAATTAGATGTTAGTCTGTGCGAGAGGGGGGGAAAAGCCGCATTCTACTTTTCCGCTGCTTTCCGCTCCCCGGTTCCGCTGCACTCCCACCCATCCACAGAAAAGGGCTCAAAGTTTGGTCAAACTTTTCTCCTGACTTTGTCGGCTCCGCAGCCCCTGCATCGACTTCTAAAAAGCCCCACTTTTCCGACTGCAATCCCATTTCCAGTCTTGCGCGGCCGCGTCCACACGCATCTCTACCCTATCCTCGAATCCCGCTTTCTGCTGTATTTGTTATTTTTATATAATAAAGTTTTCCCGTGACTTGTGTGTTTTACATGCAAATGCTGGGTCCCGGCGGTGGGCGGGATTACAATGATAGGGTCGGCTTAGCCCCTTAGGTATGGGGGAAAGTTCTCCCTTTAATTTGGGATCTAAAGAAGCCTAATCCATGTAGTATTAAATCCTCGGTAAGTATACGACACTTTTACCGCTGTTAATTGCTATACATCTTGTAAAGCTCTGAATCAATCTGAATCAATCTATGCGCTGACTGCCTGCTTTTAATGAATTTACTCCAGTGTTGTTTTTGTAAATTCAAGTAACCCGTTTGCATTGTTTTGGCGATGCAGCACTAAGCACTTGAGAATGATATGAGTGCTTCTCTTTCATTCTGCAAACAACGCCTCTTTTGTGCGCTTCCTTTTAACAGACTGCTTTTTTAAACAGTTCTTTGTCCTCCGCGCCGCGAAACGCCGGCTACCGCGTCCCCTAGCGGCCGGCGCGGTGCAGCGCGCCCACTGGCCTCGGCCCCTTGTTACTGCCCTCTATGAGCCGTGGTGGGTCAGGGGTATTACCCAGGGTGTGTCAGGATGAAATACACCGAAGAGCGAAAAAGAGAAGCTTCATGGTTGAAATACCTTTATTGTCACACAAATGGCACACAGATTGCATGGGTACATCCAGACTAACAAAACTCAGCAGCGAGACAATTGGAAACATGATTCACAATAAAACAAATATTCGTGAGCCTGATAGACATTAAGACGAATTCATTCAACGAAAACACGAAAAATCAGTTCTGGCAACAGTTAATTTAACTTTAAAGTATTACTTTTAAATACATCTACAAACAATCAACAAAACTCACAGATATTTAACAAAAACTGCCAAATAAGCCAAAGATGCCACTTTGAACTGCATCTGTTTAGTTTTATGTTAAACTACGTTGAATGCTACACTCAGAATGCAAAACAGTACACAGTGTAACATTTTAAAACTGGACTGAATTAACGTCACATACGTTTATATTAATGGACTTGGATTACGTTCACGATAACCATCAGGCAGGATCACTCGATTACGGTGATAAACACTGTCTGCATCTCCGCTGACGCAATATTTTCGGCGCAGCACCAGACGTCCATAGACGCGTCAGTCATGGCTACAAACGCAGCTCTTAATATACAGCTGCAGTCGGTATTCTTAACCACGCGCACGAAGCCCTTCTCCAGCAGGACCCACGCGGACAATGACCGCCGTCGCAGTACTCATCGTCAATACGGGCATTTCAGGAGCATTATCAGGCCGCCCACGCCATCTTCTGGTGAGCAACGAGACCTACACTCTCAGTCCGAACGCAGCACAATGATAATGATGACGACGACGACGACGATGATGATGACGGCTGCTCGGTTGGTCTGTGAGTTACCTTACGCCTCCAGGGCTGGAGGTCTGATTCCCCAGCCCATCTCTGTCTGTGGAAGGTGCATGGATGTCCCTGCTTCCTCTCAGTCCAAAGATGCATGTTTTGGAAGATCAGTATCTGTAACAAGCTACCCATCCAGGGGCCGTCGGCTTCCTAGGATACGCTGCACACTCACTGTGGACAATCAGTTTTGGAATATAACTCCATAGACGACATGCTGCATTATATACATAACATACAAAGTCCCTCAGTGACACGCGTGGCATTGAACACGGCTGTATGTGAACATCAACATGCATGGCCTCACATTTATATCTCTCCTTTTTCACACATACAGTCCCCCTGACAACCACAGCTGGCATCTGAGACAACAGCTCCTCCCCTGCAGTGCCCCAGTGTAACATCCAGTCTCCTAATCCTAACCGTTACCCCCCCATTTCATCCACCCACCTTCTGGCCACAAATCAACCCCAGTGACCTCACTGGCCATTTACTAGGAATTTCACCTCAACAGTCAGGCTAATCAATGCGGCCCGTATAAATGCTATATGAACAGCACTCAGTGCCGATCAAAGGGGTACCTGCAGGCGAGAATCACCACCGGCGCCCCCTGTCCGAAACTAAGAGAAATTGGCTTGCAAAGTGAATCCCTGAGATTAGAAATCCACCCCAAATGAGGCCACCTTTAAAACCTGCCTTAAATAATTTTTATTCCACCGTGCCTTTGATTAGCACTGCTAACCAATATAGATGCATTTTTTTACTCTTATTTCAATTGTCTTTTACCTGGAGTTTTTGATTTTCCATTTAATTCCTATCACTCGATCTTTTGTACGTGCAGCCCTTCGAATGAACTTAAATGTGCCATTTAAATAAACTCGCCTTGACTAAACTGGCACCGCACCCTGAAGAAGGTGCCGTATGTGGACGGTGCTTTTTATGGCATCCATTGGGATGAACACCTGTATAGCCATGAAGGAGAAGGAATGTTTCATAATATACACGTCACAGTGTTGGATTCTGACTCGGAGGCAGCAAGGTGGCGCAGTGCTCAGCACTGTTGCCTCACACCTGTGTTCAGTTCTCCGGCAGGGGGAACTGTGTGCGGAGTTTGCATGCTCCCCCCCCCCCCCCGTGTGTCATCGTGGGGTTTCCCCTGGGTACTCTGCTCTCCCCTCACCGTCCAAAAACATGCTGAGGTCAATCGGAGTTGCTAAATCGCCCATACATGTGAATGTGTGAGTGAATGGTGTGTGTGAGTGACTGGTGTGTGAGTGAATGGTGTGTGTGTGTGAATGGTGTGTGTGAGTGAATGGTGTGTGAGTGACTGGTGTGTGAGTGAATGGTGTGTGTGAGTGACTGGTGTGTGAGTGAATGGTGTGTGTGAGTGAATGGTGTGTGAGTGACTGGTGTGTGAGTGAATGGTGTGTGTGAGTGACTGGTGTCTGAGTGAATGGTGTGTGTGTGTGAATGGCGTGTGAGTGAATGGTGTGTGAGTGAATGGTGTGTGAGTGACTGGTGTGTGAGTGAATGGTGTGTGAGTGAATGGTGT
>JAODKE010000038.1:2065323-2076023 GCA_026779605.1 Mormyrus hasselquistii | reverse complement strand
GTTATTTCTGTGACCATTGTGAGTTTTTCTTTCATTGACTGAAGGGTACCAACAATTTTGTCCACGTGTGTATATAATATGCAGATTATAAAGAGTAATAAATAATAACACCAATCAATGGGACATGGGATAAAGTCTTTCTCCAATCACTGATAATCCTGTGGGATGGAACCTTGATACCATCAGTAGGAACAAAACCTGCTTGAATTTGATGCAGCCTCCCCATCCCAGAGAATGGTGTCACAGGCCCCTCCCTCCTCTCATTTCAGGCTCATCAAGCGTACCATCGCGAGGGAGCGACCTTATTACAGCCTCCTCATCAGCCCTGCATTTCCCTCTTGTCATACGGTGGAATTACATTGGCGGTCCAGGCTTCTTGCAGCAGCTCACCAACTGCAGACAGTGTTTCTGGAATATCGAGTTTATGCAGCTCATCTGGCCACAAAACACGGCGCCAGTAAACGTGGGCCGGGGCTTTTTTGCGTATGATGCAAAAGGAATAAACATTTACAATCTATTCACCCAGCTGACAGCTGTTCCTCCCAGAATGTTCCTCTTTATCTGCATCCAGACCTTAAAAAGAGAGCTCTGGTGTTCCACTAATAATTTGGATGACTTTGTAAGGATGTCAGCGTATGGACATCAGTTTGGGTTAGTATTGCTAGGAACCGAATCTGCCCCGATTCCTCTGCCCCCCTAAACACACATGGTACACAGGGCTATTCAGATCACGATCATCAAGGTCCAAGCCTTGCTGATTTTCCAGCCTTCCTTAACCTGGGAACCAGGTGTGAAGCATCTGGCCAATCGCATTCAGTAATTTTTAAACTACCTGGGAGACCTGAAAACAAGGCCTGGGTTTGGAAGCCAAGATCAGATTTGAAGAGCTCTGTGGTTCTCCTGCAGTACTGGAAGGGAGATGACCCTGCTAGCCAAACCTGAATGTACGCACTGGTGTCAGCGTGGGCTAGGAGTGTATGTGTGGCTCAGTAGGTTAGGACGACTATCAGAAGCTTGCTGGTTCAAGTACCTGCATCACGGTTGGGCCTGTGATCAAGACCCTTAACTCCCACTTGCTACAGGAACTGTCTGACTCTGCCTATCTAGTGGCACATTGCTTTGGATAAAAGCGTTTGCTGAATAAATTAAATGCACATTGGATTCGACTGGCACCGGTCACTTAGCACATATCATATCATATGGTTGCTTTTTTTTAATGTTGTCTCGAGCCGGTTCTGCTTTCTCAGCGCAGAAATCCAAGGAAAGCGAAGTGAAAGCTCCTTCCAAAGAACTTCTCAGTTCTTGGGCCACCTGCATGTGATCCACAGGAAATCCTGCTGGGTTCAACCCCCCCACCACCCAGTCTCTTTTCAGGCAGCTGTGTGACACAAAAGCCATTTACTACATGAATGCTGTTCCATCAGCGTCATCTTCCGCATGAAAGTAGGAGCGCCGTTTGCAGGCACCCGTGCCGGACTTCCTAGAAGCCGTCCGCGGTCTAACCACACACTTCCCATCTGACTCCAGGAGCACAGCACGTTTAATGGAGACACACACTGCTTTAGAACAGCATTCCCTCATCCTGGCAGTCTGAGGGTCTCTTCAGAGCAGCGTCCAAGAACATAGTTACCAGTGTTGGGTAAATCAGGTCCTGAGAATAAAAGTCCAGAGATTGTTTCAACCAACCAGTTGAGCATAATAAGTCACAGTCACAGAGACTCAACTGATTGGCTGACACAAAAAATCCCAATCTAGACTTTTACTCTCTGGATTTGAATTACCCATCTTAGGTAGATGTTTCACCATCTTAGTGAAACATTTTTAATATACATATTTGTATTATCATTATTATTATTATTATTAATAGGAATTTTTCTGCAGTGTGACGTGCTGAGCTTTTGTAAAAATAGTGAAAATACGTGATCAGATGACGGGAATTCAGTGCGGCATCAGCGAGTTTCATGATCTTGGGGGGGCTGGTTAAATCGGCCTGAACTGTTACAGCTTTGTTCACGCTCGACTCGCATGCCCTGAGCTCCGGATAGTACCTGTGTAACACAAACTGCTGACACCAGCACTGGCTGATTTCCCATAACTGACATAAAGATGAAAAACAACAACAAAAAAATCTTACTATCACTTTAGCAGGGCGACATGCAGCGATAAGCGGTGGTGAAACATTGTGGAAGTTTCAATTCTGGCATGAGACACCAGGCATAAGAATATGGAAGAAGGTCAGCCAAAGCATTCTTTTTTTTGGAAAGATTTTAATAGTTACTGAATGATCTACATCTTACAGTAAATATAATACAATTACAAACTTGGCTTAATTCTGTCACTGGGATCACTAACTGATCCTCCAAAATAATACAAAATGAAATTAAAAAAAACAAAACAAAACAAAAAAAACATTTTCACTTCATGTCCACAAGCCTGACGTGGGTCTGTCATGGAATCTCAGGGCTCCCATCTAACACTTTAAAAACATCACAACAATACTGCTGTAAGCGTGAGGTCGCTGCATTGCGCTGCCGACGTAATGTTACAGCAATATTGATGCTAGTTGGGTGCTAAGCCTCCAAGTGTTGGTTCTGTGTGCCAAAAAACACGTTTGGAAGACAAGGAATATTACGCCATTATATTAGTGTTCAAATCATAACACAAACACAACATAACAGAATTACAAGCTGCATTACCTGAAAAACAAATGTAAACCTATTAATTCCTTTACTCACTGTGAATGAACCTCCCCCCCCCACCCCTGACAGCCCAAAAGCAAAAGAGAACAAACAGCTGATTTCTTCCCACATCACACACGTTTGAGTGTTTTGTGTGTGTTTGTGTGCAGATGAAACATAAACACCTGTCCGTGTGCTCAGAGGCATCTCACAAACAAGTGGACAACTAACTTTTTAACCAATAATTTTGAAGAAGATTCAACCAATGGATGAGTCCGCTGTGACTGGGATATACCTCATGGCATTACTACAGGGCTCATATTACTTCACAGGGTTGAGATGATATGAGGGGCAGAGGGGGGGGGGGCATTCCCTCCAAGAGCGCTCTTCACCTTCCACACCATGCAGGGAACCTAGGCGACAGCACGCCATGACGGTATTCCACTGTAGGGATTTAATTCACTGACATCAAACTAAAACACATAACAAATGGCTTAAGAGCAGTTTAGGGTGGATGTTACCGGTCTCTGAACTGGGCCTCGCTGCTCACAGTGTAATTTTGGTACCCAGGGTTTTAAGAAGGCATGAGCACTGTGGACGAGGACTTGAATAAGAGCAATGCAAAAATTCTGGACCAATATGAAAAAAATCCCAAACATCACTTTCTTCTGGAAGGCGTTACTATAACAGAAGGGAATTTAAGGGGAATATGCACAAGGTAGCTATAGTTTTCTCTGCATTCTTGGCAGCCATCCACAGAGTGCTCTGTTCTTCTTGATCCCGAGCATGAAAGCTGACATAACAAAGCATTTCATTGGTGGAGCTTGAGCCAATGGGGAGGCAGCTTTCTAAACTGTATTTTCCCTTGCGCCAATGTTGCATCTTACAACTAAAGACACATATATACTGATATAGAGATCACACAATAAATATCAGAAGATGACATAAATGCAATATTATGGTAAATCCATCAAAGGCTAAATTGACTTGAAAAGAGTCAGAACTGGAACTGTAAACACTGAAAAATTTGTTTTTGTAAACCATTTGCTTAGCGGAAACTTTCTGAACATCTGAAAATCTTGTTGAACTCATCCGGCTGACAGTCTCACGCTTTGATATCTATTCTCACTGGTAGGATATAAAATTAGCAACAAGTAGTCTTCTGAAGTCTCACCCTGGGAAATTTATTCAAGTGCCAAGTTCAGCTATTAAGTTCAAAGCACACAACGCCCCCTGCATGACGAAACCCAAGAGCATTATGTGCCAGTCCGGGACAGGACCGACCCGAAAGCCCGTGGACTTGAGTTCTGAATTGTTCCTAGAGGATGCACAGGAGCCTTCAGATCAGCCTGAACATAAAGATCTTCTATGTAAGAATAATAAACATCAATCATCAACAAAACTTAAATAACACTTATGGTAAAAAGTACTTAAATTACATATCAGAAATCATTTTTTAAACCTAGCCATTTTAATTCATTTATTAAGCTTTTGCTTTTTTAAGTTTAAAATCCCGAGGGGTTCTACTCGGGACTGAACCTCTGGAGTTATTGAGCCCCAACAGACCATGAATTTAACTCTTGCTAGCTGGGCCTTGTGCACCAATTCATTAACATTGCAATCAATTTTTTTGCAAAGACATACAATAAAAGTGTGTTCAGAATTTGAGCAGCACCTGATGCTGTTTGTTCACTTGCATTTCACGCCGTCTCAGCCCCCCCCCTCCCCCACCCCCCCCTCACCCGGACAGGGGCTCGCTCAGCTGATGCTGACGTCAGGCGAACAGCAGCCTGAGGCCATTGCAAAGGAAAACGTTAGCGGGGGGGTGGGGTTCGGTCGGACCCAGTATCAGCGTGATGCGGAGGGGCGGGCTGCCACTGCTCAGCTGACACGTTTCATTTTCCCATAAGTTCAACATCTGGACAGCAGAAGAGCGCCCCCTTTCTACTGAACAAGTGAATTACTGGCTGTACCATATCAAAGTCAGTGGCTGGTGCTATGTCAGTTTGCGGCCCAAAGCCATGCTGGGTGGCTACGGACCCTGCAGCGCCTCCCAGCGGCCCAGCATTGCGATGACGTGTTTTTTTTCGGTCACTGTATAACTTTATCGAAACCACGTGAGCAGGAACGTGTGGGGTGGAAGGCAGGCGGCCGTGCTGTAGCCGATCGGCATGCGGCGATCGCACGAGCAGGTGAGAGGCGGTCCCCTGGGAAATGCGGGATTTAATACGCTGACCAACAGCGAGTGGCCTAAAGGTCTGTGGTGAGTGGCGCTGTGGTAATGCAGCCCCCCCCACAACCCCCGCGCTTGTGGACAGGACTCGAGGCTGTGGGGTCGTCTCCATATAAACATGCGCTAATTACTGAAACACTGATGGGGGCCATGAGGTACCATATAAAGGGGGGGGGTGTGGCTCGTCCAGACAGAGCCCATCCAAAGCACCCGTTTATCTGCACGGAGCATCCATCATGGGTGTTCACACAGGGCTCTCCCAAAGCAACCATTAGTGATTAGTAAGATCACCCTGTTCTGTGGTCACTCGCTCACCACCGTGGTGTAAACGAACTGCGCTACAGCACCCCTCCCAAAAGACGGTGCCCGAGGACCTGGACGACGGCTCCTGGTTTTTCCGTGGCGTGTGCGTGTGCGTGTGACCCTGCTCACATGTATCCGCGGGCCTCCGTGTTCCCCGTCAGCAGGAGAACAGAGGGGATTAAAGATGGGGGGGGTCATTAAAAACAGAACCGGCAAAAAAAAAAAAAACTTTCTGATACTTGCTCAGGTGATGGTTTTCTGGGCCGTGGGTTGGGGGTAAAGGAAAAACACAGAAAAACACCTGCAACTCAAACTCTCACGTCCCCCTTAAAATTTCACCTTCCACAACCATCTCCCCCCCCCCCAACCTGGAACTACAAACAGGGCCGGCCAGACCCTTTTTGGGCCCCTAAGGGACATCTGACTCGGGCCCCTAGCCCTAACACACCTCAGGCCTCATGCTTCTGGGCCCCCTGGATGCTGTTGGGCAGCCATTCAGATTAGTTATGCTTTTGGACCGGCGCTGACTGAAATTTATTCCCACAATAAATGGCAAGCCATAAACGATCGGATTAAATTACTACAAAGAACTGATAAGTGCCCAGGGGACAGCGGCCCTTCAGGCCTGGCTCCTAAGTGGATTCTGACCTCACAGCCCGTCGCTGCAGCATGGAGATTAACTGCTTCAGGAAGTGCAGAGCACGTGGGACTGGACCAAACCAGACCGGACTGGGCCAGAGCTATAAGGCTCATTTTACAGTTTCACCCCCCCAACCCTCTGTATAACCCCTTTATATTCTTGTAAATCTTGTACGTTTCATACATATCCTCCCACTATATCTTGTGGTGTCTCCCCCAAACACTTACTGCTAAACTCTACGTCCCTTTCAGTCATCATCCTGTTCCTGAATGAGGCCTGGTGACACCCCCCCTCCCCCCCCCCCTCCCCGAATTGGCACGAGACAGATCACTTTCACATTTTGCTGCCGCGCCCGGGTCCTAGTCAACGTGCAGTGCAGCACCCCGACTGCTCGTGCGTGCGCGGTCGTGTGAACGTGCAAACACACCAACACACTCACACACACACACAACTATATACTCAAAATCTTATAATTGCTTACTATATCCTGATGAACAGGCTAATTAAGTAACTGACTTGACTTAAAATGTCTTCTACATATTGTGTAACTAAGATTATTGGAGCATCCTTCTCCTAGCAAAGGGATACCACATTTATACTGTTAAACAGTGGATATATTCATTACAAGTCTATCTAAAACTGCTACAAGCTGGAAGACAACCTTTGTTACCAGTACTGGAAGGAATATTGAAAGGAAATCCTTTAAAATAAAGTGTGAAATCCGCCAGCCTTTTTGACGAGGGACTTCGGAAATAATAAGAAAAAGAAAACAACAGAACAGGTTCCTAATATCTAACTCTGTTACAAAATTTGGCAGCATAAGATGGAGGTGAGGGTGGAGATGAGGATGGGGTCATGGTTCTGGTTCTGGCCTGGAAAATGGGCCCACACTGAGACAGAAGAGGATTCCTATCTAGTGTGGAATGTCAGTTATTCTGGAGTTTCTGTGAAAGTATTCATGGAAGAAAAAACAAAGAAAAACGAACAATGCAAAAAAAAAAAAAAAAAAAAAAAAAAAGAACAAACAAACAATTACAAAGCAGCTTTTACAAAAACACTAGGAAATGCATAAAGTGACCTTTGCACTTTGCTTGTTCTTGCAAACAGACTCGGGGCTCCCACACCAAACATGAAGCTTCTGTGTAAGACTTGAGTAGTTGCATACGATGTTTAAACTCCAGATCTGAAAGGCAGGGGAGGAGAGGGAAACACGGACGGCAAAGGCGTGAGGAAGCTGGGGGAGAGAGCGGGGGCTGCTCCAGCATCCCCCGCCAGTCCTGCCTGCACACGCCTCTCCTGACATTACTGACAAGCCGCTGACTCAGGCATAAACACCTGAAGAGGAGAATCAGGTATTTTCAAACAAAACACTGCTCTTCCAAATTAGACTGAGCAAATTCCACTGGATTCCATCTCCCTGGAGACAGACCACTTAAAGCTACACAGACAGGAAGTGATGTCAACAGGAAGTGATGCTGATGGCAGGGGAGTGCCCTGGGCCCCTGCCGGCAGACACGGCCTCCCGTGACTTGGGGCTGCATGCGAGGCGTCAGGCAGGCTGTGAGCGTGCGTGTGTGTGTATGTGCGTGTGCGTGCGCATGCACATGCAGACTTACATGAATCGGCCAGTGGGTTTACCAGTGAGGGGGCACGTAGCTGTATCCGGGTGTCCCTTGAGGCCGGTACGTCGGCACGGTAACCGGATGTGCCCCGATTGTGTGGTGCTGCGGCGTGGTCAGCAGGGTGCCTGCCGGGAGAGGAGGTACAAATTAATGCACTTAATAGAAATATTTGAATTATATTTATAGGCCTGAATCGGGGGCCCGCTCTACACTCTCTGGAGGAGGGGGAGGGGCTCACCGGCAGACATGGCCATAGTGGTGCCTGCCACCATCCCCATGGCCATACCGTTGGAGCGTGGCGCGGGCACAGGCGCGGGATAGATGGCTGATGGGATGCTGTTGGGCTGCACCACCGTGGTGTGGTGGATCACATGGGGCTGAGCGGCATACACCGGCTGTGTGTAGTACGCCCCCTGGTGGAGAAATACATGTCATCACATCTGTAACCCTCATCGTTATTTTACATAAACCAGAAATGGCTGCTCCGGATCGGTACCTGGGCGTAGAGGTTCTGCTGGGGGTAGGCACTTCTGATCGGGTACATGGCCGTCTGGTAGGGGCTGGGAGATGGGGAGTAAGGCGGGGGGGCCCCATTAGTCTGGGTGGGAGGCACCTTGTAGGGGGTCCCAGTGGTGTATCCTGTAGGACAAGAAGGTCGGGAGGGAGCAACGATCTGAGACAGAGGCAAGACAGGGGATCAGTTTGGCATGGGGGGGGTGTAGGATGGAGGAAGTCCCTGGCTGGTACGCCCCTGGACGGCCCCCTCTCTAGCCCTCAGTGTCTGTGATGGCACATGCACCAGTGTGTTTGAACACGGCGCCCCACCAGGCTGTGGTCGGGGACCTCCCCAGGAAATCCGAAATCAAAATCTGAGCCAGACTTACTCACAAACGAAAATGCCGTCAGGTTATAAGCAGGTTCTCATAACAAAATAAAGGAACGGAAGGCGTCCCTCTCTGAGTATCGCGGCTCTACACGGCGCCCTCGTGAAGCACTTCATGGTTATACAGTGAGTCCCTCTAGGGGCCATATGACAGAACTACAGCCTTTTCCAACACCAATGTCAAAGACAAGGTCATGGCTGCATAGCTGCTGCTGGAAGATATGAAGCACAGCAAATATGACCATTTCAGCTCTACAAACAACAAAGGCAGCAGAACAACTGGGAAATAGACCACTAAAAACAGTCTGAGCCCCTGGGGACACTGCTTTATGCTTTAAAACTGGGCACAGACCTGTTTGCATTTAATGCGCTGAAAATATGTCTTTTGCTTAACAGGACTGTTGACTTTGATAGAGACAAAGTGCCTTTAGCTGGAGCGCATCTATGGTACCCCCCCCCCCTCCCCCACATTCTGGGGGGAAATGTGTGGTGGGGGGTAGGGAGTTCACTGCATAGGGGGAAGGCGAGTCTGGCTATCATCCGGGCAGAGGACGGCCATTCGATTTAATGGGAAGACCATTTTCTGCAGCTAAAACATGCTTGGCATTATTAGCTAAAAGCTTAACTGCCCTCAGCCAATCACATAATGTTAGAGGAAGCGGTGTGAAACCTCGCTAATGACCCGACCCCCCCCCCCCCCCCCAGCATGAGAGAGAGAGAGACCTGGCACATGAGAAATCTAAACAGACGCAGCATTCTGAGTTGTCTCTCCATTAGACTAAAACGGTCCCCCCCCCCCCACACACCGTGCCGCAGGACAATCTCGTTCTGTAGTCTGCTGGCAAACTCGCCTACAGCATCGATCACTTCCTCACGTTACAAACAAGCATGATGGTGGGAAGCTGGGAGGCACCTGGTCAAGCAGGAACCAGGGAAGAGCAGAGAGGATCGCTGATGTGTAACACATCTATCCGAAGACACATCTATCTGACGACTGCTAAACACTAACTGATATCTGTGAACTGCTAACTGCTAAAGTCACATGTGGTCTCTATTCTGTCCTCTGCTGTGGTACTGATCATCCCCTCAGGTAAACGCTAGTGTGCTGAAGGGGGCTGTGCTTCCTTGTGGGTGGCAGAGCAATGGCACAGTGTAGCCGGAACCAGGGTACTGCACAGTGATCCATGGAAGTGTCCATTCAATGATGTCCAGGGTCACCAAATTTCATCAGCTGGCTGGTGGGAAATTTTTAATTTGTGACAAATTTGCACACACATTTGCATGCATGTAAGGAGTTTTATTACCTTGTAAATAGTCGGTAGGGTTTGCAAACTACCCCAACCCTCTTGATGCAGCTAATTTTAGGTTTATAATGGAATAATAGAGATTTGCTATAAGATTACTTGCATGAAAGTAGAAAGTATGAGTGTCACGTAAGGTGTGGGAGAGTTGGCAACCCTGTGATGAGTACTAACTGCTATCCGCTAACTGCTATCCGCTAACTGCTATCCGCTAACTGATAACATCTAACTTCTATTTCTAAGAACTAAACATGAAGTGCTATCTGATAACGAATAACCGTGCATGTTTCTCTTTACCATTTGCCAAGATTCACACTAACCCACAGAGCACCTGAAAATGATGATCAAAGTCACTGTGAAGGACATCACTTCACATTCTGGCATGTCTGTACCCCAGTGCATACCCCCAACAGCTGCCATTTTGGCGCACTAACATGGTGACAGGCTGCAACTTGAACTTGAATGCGTGTGTCTGGAGAGAAACATTTTCTGCCACCAGAATTTTCCAGCACAAGCGCAACTGACCTATAACAGAAATACACCTTAGATCTAAGAACTTTTCACGTTCATGAAACAACTTAAGACCTGTTTGTTATTCGCTTCTTGCACAAATCTGGCCCGCCATAAACAAAAATATCACTGATCTTAAATGAACACATTTAAACAAACACAGAAACACAGACCCATACATACTGCATATCATCAAAACTTTTTTTAGCATCTTAATGGGGAACACACACAGCGATGTCAGCCTGATGACATTTTTTAAGCGTTCCTAACTGATGAGCTGTTCCATGCTGCAAAGTCACATGTTTACACCCTCCATAGTGTAACTCCATGCCAAACAGCTAAATAAACAACATTTAGACTATTCTAGTTTACATTATGATTTTAAACAATGTATGAAAATCATGCATCGTTGGGGGGAGGGGCGGGGGGGGGGGGGGGAAAGGGGGTGAACCAGGCCCCAATGCCAAAACCCCCCCCCCCAAGATCTAACTTTCGCCCTGTAAGACCCGCCCCCCTTTCCGTATACCCCT
>JAODKE010000038.1:2023706-2046886 GCA_026779605.1 Mormyrus hasselquistii | reverse complement strand
CAGCAGAACCGCATATGTCAGCGCGCGCACACACACACACACACACACACACACACACACACACACACACACACACAAAACAGCTGGCGTCCCCCACATTCCTTCAAATTCACCTTGGCGATCTCTCCCCATTTCAGAGGTATTATAAGACCTTTTGAGTCACACGGCCATGAATCAACTCCCATCATGCACCTGTGCTTCATTCCGACGTGACAAAGATCCCACGGCTGATTTTTTTCCTTATTCGCTCCCTTTTCATTTGGCCGACGGTAAATCAGAGAGTCAGCGCGTTTTGAGCCTAAGATGGGGGAAGCGTACGCCAGCAGGCTGCAGGGATGTCCAGTTGGCGCCGGGAGGGGGGGGGGGTGCAGGAAATGGGAAAGAGAGGTGTCACCATTTTAACTGGGAAAATGGCAATGGCAGCTTATTCCCGCTTTATAAAAAGCCCATTCGCACTGAAAGCTGGGCATTCATACAACCATTACATCTGTTTTGAAAAGGTCATTATCTCCTGAACAATTGGGCAAAACCAACATTTCAGTGCACAGCCCAAATCCCCATTCACTCATCCCCCGAAGTCCTCGCATTCCTGAGAAGACGAGGGGGGGGGCGTCTTTGAGGTGGCTCCCCCTTTGTTTTATTCATCTTTCATTCTTTTGGAAAAGCACCTGTTTCTAAAAAGAATAATGCAATCTTCTCCCCCAGACCATGTGACCACCCCACCCCCCTCCCCGTTCCCTCCCCCATCTCCCCAAAGCTCAAATTTGACGCTTTCGCTTGTGCATTCATTAATGGTCCCCTGCACATTACGCAATTCCAAACGCACAATCCACTTCATTTAGATAAACGCCGTTTCTCCCTGCCCACTGGCGGCTGGCCTGCCCCTTTATCACTACATTCCAAAACACTGTTAATACATCGAATCTAATTCCGCCAGCCAGCAGTTAAGGGCTAAGGTCTGCAGTCTTGGGCTACGTGTGCGCATGTGTAGGTCTGTGTGATTATTGCCGCTTTCCCAGTGTAACGTCAAAAGAGGCGGAGTGCCCGCCGAGAGCGATCCGGTTATCGACGGAGACACCATCCGTCCCGCTGGTCTGGAGTGAGGGATAAGAGCCGCTCATTCTGCTGGCCACAAACGTCAAACACCAGATAAGTCCCCACCAGAATTTCAATTAAGCGCACCTTGATAAACATGCCCCACAGCATCAGGTGATGGGGGGGCAACTGCAATGGCGACTTATCACACGAGATACGGTACCATTCAAACTCCCTTAAATCTACATAACCAAAACATGCTTTTCCAGATAAGGAATTATTACGTTGCACCGGCAAAATATTGTGTCATTTCAATTTAACGAGGCTGAGGTGCAGGAACTGGACTTCTAACCTGAAGTTTTCTGGGCCAGAGGCAAATTTATATCACAGAAAAAATTATTTAAATCACAAAAAGCACCATCATGGTGCCAGTGTGTCCCTGCATTGTCCTTCAAAATACCACACAGGCCTCCTCCGATACACAAATCGCCGTGAACAGGGACGAATTTGCTGGATGTTTCCTCTTCAAAGGGGAGTCTCTCGTCTGGACCAGGACCAAACCTGAATCCACAACAATAGGAACAGAACGAACCAGAGCCGACCCGCTGAGCTGGAGACAGACAGTGTGGCTACGGGGACCTGAGCATTACCCATAATCCCCTGGCTCGTTAACCCCATACACCCACCTGGCACCGCAGGGCCGCTCCCGAGAGCGACGCACTGAGCTCTGACGCCACAGCAGAAATAGTGTAAAATAGCGTAGGTGGCCTGATGGTGACCACACACGTTCCTAGGGTCAGCAGTCAGGAGCCCCTGTGGTGCCCGGATGCCATGTTGGGCTCACTTGTGGCACAAGCGAGGAGCAAGTGGGACACTGAAATTAACCTGGTCAGACTCTGAGTACTCCTCAGTACACTGAAATTAACCTGGTCAGACTCTGAGTACTCCTCAGTACAATATCTGCTTTATTGACATAATGACAATCCTCTCACTGGCGATTCCCACATTCCGGATGAAACCGGATCTTTTGCAAGGAAAATTCCTGTGGCTGTGGTGCCATGACTCCAAAAAATCTGGAACGTAATTGGATTGGTTTTGGGGGTCATATATGATTTGCTTCCATGGGGCCCAAAATATCTGTGGCAGGTAGTGACCTTAGATGGTGCTGTTTATCTTCAAACGTACCAGCAGAGACCCAGCCACCCTAACTGTCAGGTCCATTGTGTCAGACACAGGCCCACCTGCTGTCCTGCACATCTGGACAATCCTGCCATCTGCTCAAAGCCACCAATGAACCGGTGAGCATCCGACAACCCGAGTCCCGGCCAGCAGCACGTCTCTTTCTCATATCTTGGCAGGTCGAGGTCCTCGGTATCAAATGATCCTCTATAAAACCAATCTCCTGAATTAAGTAAACTCAGTGGTAACACTGTAGACCTCTGTCTCCTGCATGGGCTTCTGAAGTCAGAGATCCCACTGCACCTCACATTGGGGAGACAGTGTCGGAAAAGAGCCGTGGTCCCTGTGTGCCAGTGATGCGCTCATCCAGGTCATCACTGCTTATTAACACAACAAACCCATCAAGGTGTCCTCAGAACACTGAAGGTCAAGTTTGAAGAGCAACTGTTTACAGGTTGGAGCAATGGACCAAGGTGAATGGAGCCAACAGTATGGGCAATAATGTAATACTAACTATAAAAAGGAATCGTGCAATGGTAATTCTTCATCCGGACGGCCAGCCTGTCAGCACAAACCGGGATGGGTGTTTAGATAGATCCGGAGCAGTGTTTTCCAATCCGGTCCTCGGCGACCCACAGACAGTCCATATTTTTGCTCTCTCTGAGCTCCCTACCAGACAATCCACATTTTGCTCCATACTGGGAACTGGGAGGGAGCAATAATATGGACTGACTTTGGGTCCCCGAGGACTGGACTGGGAAACGTGGACCTAGAGAGGTTATTTCAAAGTGAACATGCTCTCTGCTAACAACTCAAGTGTCTACGTAGCTAACTTTGCACACAAATGCTTCTGAAGCACAGCCTAGTGCAGCGTGCAGCTTTGCGCACACAGCTCCAGGCCAGACAAAGACACAGGGACACCCGTTAGTCACGTGCGAGCATGAAGAGCAGCAGTGACAGGTCGACGTGAGCGATGTCTGAGGAGCACATTGTCTGCGGTCCATCAAGAACGACACACAAGGCAGCCCCAACACGTGGCTTCCTGCTTTGACAAGCTCCCTGATGGCTACTCCTGTTGTCTGTACTCACCTCCAAATAGACAGTTACACGGAGCTCGGACCACATTAAGACAGACAGGCTACGTTGCAGGAACAAAATGCACTTTCTCTGACAGATAAAAATATGTGATTATATCTGACATCAATTCCCCACCTATTATTAAAAGGAGGATAGATTTTCGTGAATATAAAACTAACAATCAAGGCAGATAATTATCAAGGCATTACATTTGAATGACTGAACAGTAAAGATATATGTTACAAGATATTAAAATGTTGCACTGTTCTTACACATGAATAACCAAGTATTGACTAATTACAGCCATTATTTATTATAAATCGTGAGGAAAATAACTGTTTATTTTAAAATACCTATATACGTTTTGTTTTTTTAAACAAACATGCGCGGATAAAGTACAAGAATTTGCGACTGATGCGCATCTTCATTATTAACTAATGGTACATCTGAGTCCAAAGAGCTGGTTAACAGCGTCCCTAGTCGTTTTCTCAATATTTCGTTTTAAAGGACGCACATTCCGTCCGTAAATTCGTTTCCCGATCCGTGCCTATCCTGTTACACACCTCCGTGCCCATTTTTTAATAAAATGTCGCACTCGGAAATATTCCTCCGTTTTAAAACGGTCACACTCGATGTCCCGACACCATTTTGGGAAGCGCTATTCTTTACTGCGCTGTATGAACAGGAAAAAGGTACATTTGGGAAAAAAAAGTAAGCAGAGGACAATCCACCACACGAGCACACGCACACGCACAGACACACGCACAATGCGCTTTTAACATTCCCATCTATAGCTTTCTATCGCCCTGATGTGACTTTGCTGAATAATGTGTCCAGATGTGATGGATGCAGACTTAACATTACACCCCCGGCCGGATCAGTCTGCTCCCAGCCCGTATTGTTATGCTCGTCCTTCACTTACCTTCCTTATATTCTTGCCTAATATTTTCCAGCTTACATCAGAGCATTTACAAAAATGGTCATGAAAGAAAAAACAATAAAACCAATAAATGCAGGAAGGAAGAGTTGAAGTGAGGTGGCCCTACCTGTTTAGTCCGGCGGTGTGTGTTTTTTCGATGACTTTCTCTCCTTCTGTCTTTTGTTGTCCTCCGCACACTGAACTGGCCGCTTCCTCCTCCGGCTCGCTGCGCTCCAGCGATTCCCAGCCTGCTGGCGGCGTCGGGAACGCGGGCGGGAACGCGCAGGAGGGGGATGGGGGAGGATGGGTTGAGGACGGGGGGGGAGGGGCTCAGAGGGGCAGCGGAAAGCAAACGGGGGCGGAGGGGGACAGAACGCAAGAGGGGCGCGGGACAGACCTCGCAGCGTTGAGTTTGTGGGGGCATTATAAAGCAAAATTGGAAAGCAGCGGACCACACGAGTGACAAGCATTTCATTAATACGGGACGTGGAGGAACGCTGGCGTCTCTCGCAGCCAGGTCCGCGTCCACGTACGGCACCGCTGGCTCAGCTAAAGGGGTGCAGGCACTTTTTAACTACACCCACAAGCAGAAATAAAACTACAATTCCCATCGGCATCCAAACCCGTAACTGCACACATTGATGACGTCTCTAGCGCAAGAAGATGCGGTTTTGAATAGAAATACTTAAAAATATAGAGATGGGTACATCGTTTTCCGTCCACATACCTCACAGCTGCCTCTTCGGAATCCCTGTCCGTCGCAGTGTTCTCGGCATAATAATAATAATAATAAAAATAAAATTATAATAATAACAACAACATCATTAGATATACCTGGAGCATGACAGATTTAGAATTATTTTATATAACATATTTAGCGTACAGTTTTGCGACGAACACGTGAGGGAAACCTGAGGTCAGAGCGCAAGGTCAGCTAGATACTGAATCAGGTAGTTGTAGCTGTTTTCCAATTATCTCATCGTACCGACAGATCATAATTACTGCAGCTATGAATTCTCTCAAAAGCGGCGACTGTTAGGCTGAGGGCTCGGGTTAAATGTATAATACGCATTCATGAGGTTTCACCACTTAACTGTTGCTTTAGGACGCACCATGGCAGTTTCACTCTTCTCTAAAACCATCTACAAAGCGAAACGCAGCGCCCTCTAGTGGCCGAAAGGCGAATCACAGACAAATCTAACGAGAACCTTTAGCAATGCCGCCCTCTATCAACATCTGCTCCGCAGCAACCGAATGAATAATTATATTAAATTACATCACTTCTAATACCAATGAGGAACAGCTGCAATAGTAATAAAAGTAATAATACATACTTATAAATTTATGTCTTCCTGAAATGAAAATGATGTACAGTGCCCAAGTGTTCAAAAACAAAATCAGTGAAATTGCTTTAATTATAATATTGGTTGGCAAAGGAAGCACCTATGTCCTCACAGAGCCTTTTGGAAATACAGATATTGATTATTATCTGGGTCAGCAAACGCTGCCAAAATGCAAGCAGGAAATGGATGTCGGTGTTGAACTGCACACCAGCTTCTGATCACTGGTTTTGAAAATCCTGCCTGTCTTCAGAGCCTGTTTACGGCCTGGGCTGTGGCCAAGGGTATGCAAATGCCTCCTAAAATCTCCCAGATAAAAAAAAAAAAACCCTCCCCCTGGCAAATTTTGTCATCGAGGACCTGACTGGGGGCTGCTGGTAGCATTCCTCATTTCCCCCCTTTTACTACAGCGTAACACCGGAAACAGGCTTAGCCCTTAAGGAATCAGTGTAGAGTTATTAAAGGTACGTGTTACTTTATTACGCTCAAGGTTTCACATGCCTAGTTTTCCCATTGGCACAGCCAGAGTCAATATCCTGGCTACGCTGGAGTTACGTGCTTTGCGATATACGTATAGTGTGTATACTGTACCGGCGACCGGGGGTAGCGGGGGTAGCCTTTGCCCACCCCTTTACCACATTTCTTTGAGGCTTTAGTTGTTGTTATGGATCTCAGTTTATTAAATCCCAGCACTGCGGCGTGGGTCATTACAGCTTCCTGGTCATGTGACTACCAGGAAACAGGACAGCGATTGCAAAGATGATATTAAAAAAGCCCAGTGTTACACAGACGACTTCTGGTTGGATGACAGTGAAAGATTGAAAGATTAAATTTGCTGAATTCAATTTATACATTTTAGTTGAAGTGTGACCTTGACTGACGCTCTTGATGTTCTTGTATGTAGAGGATCTACAGGGCAAGCTTGGGAACAGCACTGCAGATCCAGCACCTGTGGTACATGTACATTTTGTGGGGGGGGGATGTTAAGGGCACAGAGAAATTTGGCTGTAATGCAGATGGCTGGGTGTGAAGCGGCAGCCTTCTCAGCACAGGTAAGGGGTGTGAGGCTTAACTCAATGGGCCGCCAATGGGCCGCCACACAGCACCCCTTTGAGCTGAAGGTGAAGGAGGCCGCGCACTGACCAGTGTCTTCTCCAAAAATCACGACATGGAATCAATGTCAATGTCAGATGGATATTTCTCTATGGTGGGTGAGGGTGGGGGGGGGGGGGGTTATCTTATAGGCAAAGGGCCGGTGTGGATGCGGGTTTTTGGGGTAACCTGTAGGTCAGCTGTCCAAACCCAGAGGTGAGGACTCAGCCAATCAGTCCTCTAATTAGTAATCTAAATAGGGAGTTGCAGCGAGAACCTGCAGACACAGCGGCCCTTTCTGGATAAGACTGGCCATTCCTGCTCTAGGCAGCAATTTTATCAGGAGTGCAACATCAGTACTTGACTGAGCATTGCTGGATTTAGGGTAAGTGTCCCTGCTGCCAACCAGGACGCTGCCTTGCTGGAGAAGCTTACCGCTTGTCTATGTCTGATTCCAGCTCCCAGAATCAGGACAGATCATTTCTAGGATTACGAGTTTTTCTTTCTCCATCTATAAATGATTATTAATGAAATAAGCATTAAAAAACAAATCTCATATGTTTAAAATGTGAGCAGAGCTGCAATTTTAACCATTGAGAGAGGATTCTGGGTGAAAGGGGCGGGGCTTCTGGATGTGAGGAGGTGTGATGTCACAGGTGTTGATAACATTTGTTACCTCAGACACGTGATGTAGGGGGTGGTTGGCGACGGCTTTGGGATAATCAGTCTGTCAAACCTGGCTCTGGGTGGTCTGGCACCCTAGGTGAGCACCCCCCCACTCCTCAGAGCCACAGAAATCAACTGTTATCAATTAATTTATACTGTTTCACAAGAAAAGTACTGAAACCAACTGAGTATAAAGAGTCACAATCACAGAGTACACAGTTGGTTGGTTGAAACAAAATCTTGTTCTGGATTTCTATTGTCTGGACCTGAGCTCTCCACCTCTGATCTTCAGTGTGGAATTTCCTTGGCTGATGGATGAGTGCAGCCTCTCCCTGCCACAGGGTGATGAATGTGGACAGAATCTCCATAAGTGCTGTAGATAATGCAAGAACCTGACTCATATATTACAGAGCTACATTTATTTCTTCATTTTTGTCTGAAAGCCCAATAAATTTCAAACATTAAAATATTCTTATCTCTCTCTCTCTCTCTCTCTCTCTCTCTCTCTATGTCTCTGTTTCTCTCTCTCTCTTTTAATAAAACAGAATATTTCAGGACATTTAGGATTTAAACCTTATCATTTGCTTATGGGTCCCATGCCTGAATGCTGTCTCATTCTTTGTGACATCAGCGTGATTATATCTGCTGCACTTTTTCTCACGCTTGTACAAAGTGATTGTATACACTGTTATACAGTTTTGCTCTATGGGAAATAACTATTATTAATTCACAATTATTGCTTAGATTGGGATTTGAAGCAGGAGCTTTTTACTCAGCAGTCCAGTCTGAAAGCTGTGAGTCTCATCGTCTCCTCTATTCCTTTTGAATACCTTTAGGAGCCGCATGAATACAATTATTGTGATGACAAGTCGCCACCCGCAGGGGGCGCAGTATAAATGGAACACATTGAACGTGCGATTACCAAATAAAACAAGAAATAACAGGCAAAACACAAAAAGGCCATTAGAGGGTGCTAAAGATCCACAGCAGCCAAACCGGTTTTTTAGCGATGGGTAATTGAGAAGACGGGTAATACATTCTTATCCAGGCATGTACGTAATTCATAGTTATAGATAACAGCTTTTGTGCTTGTCCTTGTGCATCAGAAAAAAGAGAGAATTCATATCAAAAAAGCAACGGAAAACATATTCTTTTAGGAAAGGTACGCTTGGCCTTTTGAAGTGGCGGGTGTGTCTGTCCTCGACTCCGCCCATAGCCCCTGTTACACTTCCATCATTCTCGCTTGCTTCAGGGGCAGGGACCCGAAAGAGGATATTCTGAGGGCCCGTGGCCGTCTGCGATTTAAACGGAAGCTCGCCGTCCTCTGTTTTAGCCCCCCCCCCCGAAGCGGAGGGGAATATTAGACGCCCAGGGCTGAAAATTGCCAATTTGAAAACTCATAAACTTAATCAGTGGGGCACAGAGATAAATTCCCTGATAGCGTTATATAATTCGAGTGCGTTTCCAGCGCCCCAAGCAGGCGGATTAGCTGCTGGTTCAGCCCTCTGGAGGACGGGCCGGGGGGGGGGGGGGCAGAGGGAGGTTGTGGCAGCACGGCTGCATAAATTCAGACCCTCTTAATTACTGCTGGGGGTGTGAGTGGACTCACAAGCTCCCCTCTGTAGACACTCCCCTGTCCCTGCTTGAAGGAGTGAAGAGGCCCATGCATGCGGACACCTTTTTCTTGCTGTGGTGTTACATAGTCTGGTCAGCAGGGGGCACAGTGGTTACAGGACTGGGCTGAATGTCAACTATCTATTTTTACATTTCGGTTTGACTGACACAGGACTCACACTGTGGTAACAAACAGGACTGCTTCTCACGATCGGCATGGGGGGGGGGAAATTCAGAGAACCCTGAAAGACATGCGTCAGACTCATGTTTGTAAGGCAAATCTAAGGTAAAACCAAGGTATTCCTTTGTTCTGAAGCACAGAGGTTTCTCAAAGATCTCCCCAGTTTACCTGCGTGAGAGACGAACATTTAAAAAGAGCGAGACTTTTTTTGGTGTGCAGAAGAAGAGCAGTGTAATCTTTTCTGTTGGTGTCTTCACAAATACCACCACACACACATACATTTGTTTTTACAGCTCCATGGGCGTAACTATAATCCCAACATACATCCTTTAACCCTGATCCAGTCCTAACCTTAACCATACTGTAAGCAACCAAACAACATACACGACTTTTTATCAATTTTACTTTTTTGATTGTAGTCACAGATTTTTATAAAATTGAGTCTCCCCATGTGGGGAGTGAAAAAATGTCCCCACAAGGTCAAAATAACAGGATTTTGTCACATTGTGGGGACATTTGTAATATCTACGTAAACCACCTACCCACACCCACACGTACAGGTGACAGTGAGTTGTGTAAATTGTTCACTTTGCAGTGTGCAGATTGTTAAAGTCTGGTACTTCCCGAAATCAGGCTGTGACTTCACTGGGGTCAGTCATCTGAGGAGAAAGCGACGGCACCTCTTGAAACGGATGGGGACGGGACGCCCAAAGAGAAACACGATTTTAGGGACACGGCTCCTAATCTTATTTTTTAGCCTGATGATTTTTTCAGTAATTCAGACAAATTTTCAAATGTCTGGAGGCAGCAGTGAGGAAATCCAGTGGAAATGACATAAAAAGCACTTCAGCTCTTAACATCCAGAAGTCCATCCTTCCAGAAATGAAACGGCTTTTTAACAAGAGTGACTACAGGAACATTGAAGTGATTCTTTTTGTGCCGCCACCTTGTTCATATTTGTGATATTTGCACACATAGAGGCACAAGCAAAGGTTGGAGTCAGCGAGGATTTGAACTAGCGACCTTCAGAGCCACGAAGCTCGAACCCCAGAACCACCCCCGAGGTAAAAAAGGGCACACGCAGAAGCTTCAGACGCATTGTGGGAAAAACCTCAGGGACCACGATGAAGTTCACCTGTAGCCGGAGAATATGCTAGGTGTGTTAGCTAAGCAGAAGATGGGCTTAAGTTAACCACCTGTGTATTAATCATTATGTTTTTCATGATCTACTAAAGGTTTAGGTTTAGAAGCATCATTTTAACAGCAGAACTCTGTTCTAAAAAGTCACTTTTGACCATTTCCTATACACTCTTTTGGCCTGTTTCCTCCAAATAATTCAATATTTCAGATGCAGTTTCACGACAAGACAGGAAATGCCACGATAAATTATTGAGCCCCGACACCTGTAAGCTCTTTGTTTATTGATCCTTCCCCTTCCTGTCTTTCCTTCATCTCTTATATGTACCACACCCCCCTCTGCCTTCTCTCTCCGCCCATCCCCTCCCCCCAAAACACACACAAAGAAGCAGCTGAGTGTAGTTTGATCTCACTTTGAAACGGGCTCCATGGAGATCCGGGTCTCCCGGTGCTTCATTTACATTCACGGGGTTACCGCCGCCGACGACTGACTGCTGCCGTTTGCTGCGGTTCTCCGTCTCCATACCTTCTGGCTCAAACCGGTCCAGCAAAGCGGGGAAAACTGTTTGAAAATAGACCCTTTAATCTCTCTGCATGTGCTATAACACAATGCAATAAGAAAGATGATTCTAATTGCCTTCACGCTTCGGTGGGGTAAAAACAAGAACTCCCCCCCCTTCCCGGTTTGGTGGCTTCGTGAGAAGAAAGGGCACACTCAGGATTTTTTTTTGTCAAAAGGAAATTGAGTAATCTTATTTTGGGGGATTCTAATAAGCCTAATTTGCTGTATTGTGCAATATCAAGGTAATTTAGCAGCCTTTACAAATACAACTTTGGATTAGGGAACACATTTCGGGGACCATTATTATGAAAACACCTCCAGAATATTTTCCCCTGGGGGCCAGATGATCTTAATTCCCAGAAGGGTGGGTGCGTGATTTCCGAGATGATTTTAAAATGGAGTGAATTGTGAGAAAAGGCAAAATCGGAGGAGAATCTCATGCAGCCCTTAAGCCCCTACATTTCTTTCTCGTCTGGGTTTGAGCCGCTTTGACTGCGCCTCTCTGGTGACAATGAAGCGAAAGACTCACACCAAGTCAGTGCTGTGATGACAACGTGAAAACAGCTTTGAAAGTGTCGCACGCTAAAAAAAACTAGCTTAATGGCTCAACCGGGGAGGGTTACGTTTAAGCCCAATCATCTTCCTGCGCAGCGTCACGGAAAGGAAAATGGTGAGAGAAAGAGAGAGAGACCTGCACACTCACAGAGCTGGAAGTGTTTAGCTGAGAACCAGTAGGGGGACAGACACCATCACTCTGGGTGTCCTCATCACCAGGCGCCGACTGGTACTCCAGTACACAAATATAGGGGCGGACTGTTATTGTGCTGCAGGGGGAGTTTTATGATAAGGCAGCAGGTGGCGCCATGGTTAAGGTTGCGTCTTCAATGCTTTGTGCTTGTTAGGGCCACACTTAAATCCTAATGGAAACTACATCGGGAAGTAATAATCTGAAGCAGAGTTAACCTGTTTCGAAACTGGAATGAACTGGTAAATAAATAAAGAGGTGCCTTTGTGAGTGTCCAGGAAGTAATGGAACATGTGATAGAACAAGCAAAGGAGCAAGCAGCAGAACAAACAACAGAACAAGCAACAGGACAAGCAAAGGAACAAGCAACAGGACAAACAACAGAACAAGCAACAGGACAAGCAAAGGAACAAGCAAAGGAGCAAGCAACAGGACAAGCAAAGGAGCAAGCAACAGAAAAAACAACAGGACAAGCAACAGGACAAGGAACTGTGAATGTTCATTTTACAAGTTAAAATGTTGCCCAGAAGCTGCTGCCGGGTGACAAGCTGCCTTTAAAAACGCAAATGAGAATAAAATATGCGGAGACCCACGAGACTCATGAACAGGGCATTCCCTCGTTACAGATCACCCTGCTCCTTTTGCTAATTGCTAAAGGAGCCACAGCTAATTACGTTTTCTTTTTTCTTTAAAAGGATGCAGAAAGGAAAGTTACAAAATAACTTCACAATTTTAAGGGGCAAATAAGGTGGTACATAGTCCTTTAAGGTGAAGCCTTTCCCAGCTCAGTTCTGTCAGGGATTTGGGGGAAGCAAGACTGACGGAAAATTCTGACGCACTGGTCCATCCTTACTTCCCATTAAGGTGCTTTTTTCACCCTCCAAAGCTTTCAGGGTGTTTGTGATAGCTTGTGTGAACAGGTTCCAGTTTAATACGTTCACTGGTAGCTCTTCCCTAATGGACAGGGACACAAGGGAACCTGGAGCACAAAGGTCAGACGTTAGAGTTTCCATATAAAGGATGTTCTGCTCCATCTGGTCCAAATTCTGATTTCCCCTGGTCCATGAGTAACACTAACAGGGGGGAGACAGGTAGGATAGTGGTGTTCATGCCCTGAGCGGATGTACAACCTGGATATGCTATTAATAAAAAAAGAAAGCAAACAAACAAACAAACAAACAAACAAACAAACAAACAAACAAAAAGGGTCAAAACCAAATAAACAGAAACAAAAGGCCAAAGCAAAACAAACCAATCAAACATACTTAATCCAAACATATCAAACAAGCAAACAGAACAAAAAGGGGTCAATTCCTAAGAAATGAAACAAACATAAATTGGAGCCACATTCCGGTGATTTCTTGAGGGGCAAATAAAAAGAGCCATAAATAGCAGAACCTCATAAGGTCATTCGATCCCTTGAAGGTGCCTCCAAAGTTGGACTTGTGTCTTTCGTTCATGTTGTGAAATTGTTTTATTGCAGTCTGATTTCCAGGCAGGCTATGTATTCAGTCATTGCTTGTTTTTTTTTGACGGAGGGGGCCAGACCGGCATCAGTAAAAGAGTATGGCAATTCAAACAAACCATCTGCCTGTGATGGAAGGACAACGTAATGTTAGGAAGGACAGAATCTGAAAGTTTGTGCACTGTGTTTTAAAGAAAAGTTCCTCCTGTTGATTCATCAAACTGCTGTGACACGACTTCTGTCTTTCAAAAACACCCTTTTGTTTTGTGTTCACTTCCCTAACGGGGCTGAAAGGTTGCTGCTCTTCTCTCCTGTTCTCACACGTTTTGAACTCCGGTATTCAGATGTTTCAAAGAGACTCGTGTGCAGTTCAAACTGGCTCACAAATCCTGCATCTTTTTATTAGCTCTCCCCAAAAAAAACATTTTAAAAACAGCGTTGAGGAGTTTCGGAAACTGAATTCTGCATATATCTCATCGACGATCCTACAATGTTCCCACCAGACGGAAAAAGGTTGTGAAGATTACAAATTCGTAATTAAGAGGAGAGGCGGGAACTTGTAGTGATAATTTTTATTCTGATTGAATCGTTTTAATTGTCTGCTCCTTGCCTGGGCCCGAGGAACGGGACAAAACTTGACCGAATATCGTGTGAGGCAAGAGTAACTGAGCGCGGCCAGGATGAAACATGGAAATCAAATAAAAAATCAAATAAAAAGCCGTGCAGCTAAATCCAGCCTGGACACGTCTAAGTGCTGTTTGAATGGAGGTGGAATAATAATAAAAGCCCCCCCACCCATATAAAAAACACGGAAAACAGTAAAGAAAGGCTATATGGTTAGTAATCCTTTTACAAGCCAGAACACCTGTGTTGCATCATTAAGAAAACAAATGTGGCCATTTTGAGTGTCACACACTCGGCAGAGGAAGACAGAGGAGTGGACTCACTTTGGCTTCTCAGGCCGGGCTCTGCCTTCCGGATTCTTCCGGAAGCAGATGGAGGAACATCTTTCAGGGAGAAAGAGGGGGGGGGGGTTTAATTTCTGAAAGTCAGATGGGAGAGAGATGGTGAAATTAAAAATAACTGAGAATATTCCGGGGCTCCCTTTGTGCATTTCTCAGCCGTCTGTTTGGCAAATTCCTTCACGGTGAAGAGGACAGAGCTGAAGAGAAAGAAAGAAACGAATCGGCGGGCAGCAAGGCCTCAGAATCAATAAGGAAAGTTTCTGTTTGAAGTTATATTTCATTGTTCAAATATTAGCAACAATATCGCTAAAGTCTCTTAGCATAATGGTGCAGATTGCAGCAGGGAGTTGAATACACAGTTATTAAGATTCGGTACTGAGGCAGCAAACTTCTTGCAGCCGGTTTATCTGTCTACAGTTCGTGTTTTGCTGGTCGCTGCAGTTTTGCGCGTGGTGCGAAGCGTTCGGTTTCTTCTCTTGTCCCCCAGCCTTGCGGCCATATTAGCAGGGACTGGAAATATGCCCTAACCTCACATTTAGGCTCAATATCCTCACATAATTGAATGTTTTAAACGATTCATTTCTATGTAAATTGCAAACACGGCGTAGCGATTCTGCCACTCTGATAAGACGCTGAAATTCAGCTAATTTGTCCATTCCAGTACTCAACACACACACTGGAAAAAAGAACAACAATCCCAAAAACAAACTCAGAGGAAGTATTTCGTAATGGAGAAAAGTTAAAGCTGGGTGACAGAAGTCACAGATGGCGAAGTTTGTTTGTTTAAGGCCCGTGTGAGGCGTGTTCCTTTCAGCGCGGATGTTCGTCAGCTAACGGGAGAGAAGCCTCCAGCACTGGCTCTGAGATAAATGCGATGTCATCAAGGCTGGGAGAAAACAGTACAAGGGTGACCATCAGCCTAGAGCTGGCACTCCCGGAGACAACTGGGTTCATCAGGAGGGCGGGGTTAATGGTCACATGACCCCAGCATGTCCCAAAATAGCACGAACAACAAAAGAGCCTGCACGTGTGCGAAAAACATGGGAAATGTGTTGAAAATTGGATCAATCTGCGTGAGGAATTCATGACGGGATTTCAGAAAGTCCTCCGCGTTCCCCTCCCACGTCTGAATCCACCCCCCATTTATTTGCCGTCTTGCTTCGGTTTATAAAACATTCCCTTTGATCGGGGGATGAATTATGAATAATGAAAACAAGAGGAGCTGTGGAAAGGGGGGCTTTGGGTATTTGGGTAAAGGGGACACAGTCTGACGTAGCCCTGGGGCACAGCCAACCTGTGCCTGCTCGCCATTTAGGCAGCTTTTCTGAGGCGCCTGTGCTGCGAGTTCTGGCGTCGTTTGACCCTCTTCACAGAATGAGCGGATGCTGTGGTACATGGGCCAGTTAGGGTGGGCGGAGGGGCCAGCAGTGCTGGCTTTTCTCCGGGGGGAGGGGGAGGGCTGGGGGGGCGAAGGGGGCACATGTGTCTATGGGTGGAGCTGGCTGGTGATGCACAGCCTAGGGTAGCTGACCCTGATTGGTCCAGATGAAGAGATGCTATGTGCTTGGATGAGGAGTTGCTGGAGGAGAGCAGGTGGAGATAGTGGCTCCATGACTTTTTTGTCTGAGCTCTGCGGCTAATGTCCGTGTCGCTGTGCGGTTCAAGCAGCGGGGGCTGCCTTCTGCCAGAGAGCACTTTGGGTGAAGATGAAGCAGGTTGTGAGACTCCAGAGAGATCAGCTGAGCTGTTTTATTAATGTCACTGTCCGTCTGTTGTGTTACCATCTCACACCGCATGTCGGGGTTCGGGTATTGCCAATGCTACTAATGCTATGTTTTATAAAACCTCTACTTTATACTGTGCATCCTTTGTGTGGCTAAAGTATGAACGCTAGTGCGAGGTTGTCAACATCATCTAACCATCCAAAGGGTGTCAGTATCATCTAACCATCCAAAGGGTGTCAACATCATCTAACCATACAAAGGGTGTCAGTATCATCTAACCATCCAAAGGGTGTCAGTATCATCTAACCATCCAAAGGGTGTCAATATCATCTAACCATCCAAAGGGTGTCAATATCATCTAACCATCCAAAGGGTGTCAGTATCATCTAACCATCCAAAGGGTGTCAATATCATCTAAACATCCAAAGGTGTTGGATGTTGGATGGATCGAATGACAAAGGGTGTCAATATCATCTAACCATCCAAAGGGTGTCAATATCATCTAACCATCCAAAGGGTGTCAGTATCATCTAACCATCCAAAGGGTGTCAATATCATCTAAACATCCAAAGGTGTTTGTACTGCAGGTGATGAAGCACATCACTGCCCTTTACTGAGGAGTGTCTGAGGGGGAGTTTAGTTTGGTCTTTGATGACAGATGGTAAGGATGAGCCTCATAAAAGTGGACTAACCCCCCAGTGAGCTGTGACCTTGAGCACATCTTTCTATGCGTATGTATCTAGTCCATTACTGCTTCTCTCTGTTGGAGATATTGTAGTTGAACATCATTGTCATTAATCAGCTGCTTTATTAAAATCTGCACCGTCGATTTCAGCATGCGGCCTAAACCATTTTGAAATACTGTTTCAGTCCGATACTCCCTTGATCACCACTTTGTGGTGACCGGGGCTGCTGTTTTATAACAAAACCACCATGTACCAAATGGGTTCCGCCATCATTCTCAAACTCAACAAAATGTTTTGAATTTTGAGAAGCTCTCCAAGCATGTCCTTCTGTTTTCTTCAGAATTACGGCCTTTGTCAGACGCCCTGCCATTTCATATTACACATTAACTGTCTACCTGCTGTTGGGTATGTAAAATAACTAGTTAATCTTACTACTTTCCATCAAATAGACACAGGCTCCCTCCTCTGTCACTGATTCAGTACCTATCATTAGCTAATGATAAAAGTTGGCCCCTCTGTATGAACAATGGTGTCTCCTTAGCCCCCCAATTTAAAAAATCCTAGAATTGCCCCTGCTATGTCATGATTGCTGGCTGTTCTCTGGACTGAAATAGTTGGAAAGCACAATATTGGTCTTTCAGGTCAAGGTGATCAGCCTGGCTTTTCTGGACAGATTAAATGCACAGAGCTGAATCATTTACGATGTGCTGTACGAAATGAATCCAGCCCATCAAAAAGGAAGACCTGTTTTAAAACCAAATTCATCTCACCTAACGACTGACCCAAAGTGCACCATGCATTTTAATTAAAATAAATCATTTATGTGAAAATAAAATTGTCCATTTGACTTTCTTTACCTGACAGCCTCAGTTTGAAGCTGATTTCCCGCCAGGGCTGTGGTAAATAATTGTGTTTTTGAAAACACAATAACAGAAAAAGAAACAGCTATTTTTTTAGACGGGACATCATTACTGTCACTTTTTTTCGGATGAGAAAATTGCTGGCTGGAAATGCTAATTTGGTATTTATTCAAGCCGTGCTGGAGATGGACTCTGCTGGCTCTGGCCCCCTGATTCGAATGACAGGCCAGATCAAACGATCCCAGAAGCGATTTGACACAGAAAATACACATTCATATGTGTATGTCTGCACTGGGTTTCAGACCTCAGTCTCATAAGATGGCTGGTGATCCATTTTCAGCTGGGACCTCCGCTGAGGGGGAGGGAGCTGCACTGGGGTATGAGCGGGGGCGGGGGGGGGGATTGTGGGAAATGTTGAGTCGTGCCACCCTGCACACAACGGTGAAGCCTCGCCGATGGAATTAGGCGGCTTTCCAACGTCACCTGCGGGGGGGTTGAATATGTACTCTGAAATCAATGTCTCTTTTCAGTTCGCATTCAGCACTATGGTCGAGATTTCTGAACTTCCCCGATCCTCCTGACCATCCAGACATTGCCGGAATGTGCTGGAACACGCATCCAGCTTTATGGGGATGTCACACATCTAAGAACATAAGAGATTTACAAACGAGAGGAGGCCATTCTGCCCATAAAGCTCATTTGGGGAGAACTTAACTAATAGCTCAGAGTTGTTAAAATCTTATCTAGCTCTGATTTAAAGGAACCCAAGGTTTTAGCTTCCGCTACTCTAGCAGGAAGACTATTCCATACTCTAACTACACGGTGTGTAAAGAAGTGCTTCCTCAAATTTGTTTTAAAATGTTCTCTTGCTAATTTCCGCTTGTGGCCACAAGTTCTAGTATTTAAACTAATATTGAAATAGCCATTTGGCATCCAGAACTGTAAGAATCTTATAGACCTGGATCATGTCCCCCCTTAGTCTCCTTTGCTCGAGGCTGAACAGATTCAGCTCATCTAACCTCTCCTCATAAGACATTCCTCTAAGATCAGGAATCATTCTCGTAGCCCACAGTTGCACCTTTTCCAAGGCAGCAATGTCCTTTTTAAGGTATGGTGACCAACCTGCACATAATACTCTAGATGGGGTCTTACCAAGGAATTATACAAATGTAACATTACCTCCCTTGACTTAAACTCCACACACCTAAGAAATGCATGTAAAGATATTAGTTTTATTAATAATTACATTTTGTTAAAAAGTTAAAATAGTTTTCCATGCTTCCTGGCCTGGAGGGGGCCCGAGAGGCTCCCCCCCGCCCCTTCCATTTGGCAGAATTATCAAGTGGACCCTGAATTCTTTGTTAGACCCCTTCTCCTTGATATGTCAGCTCAGGGGATTACGGCTCAGTGCCTGGATGGGTATCGGATCAGATCCCGTGCCTGGCAAAGTAGCGGCAAGTGCTGAGAGCGGGCTGCCCCTCCCCCACCACCCCGAGCTTCCCTCCCTCAAATGCTGCTCTGGTTGAAAGCGTCTGTTAAATAAAATAAGCGTATGCGACACGGTGTGTTTCTACGCCTGGGGAGCCTGCAGGATGCTGGCTACGAAGTCATCACTGGCCAGATCTATTTGTTTGTCTGGGGGACGTGGGCCTGCATGTTTTATAAGGAGGGACTTTTCAGATAGAAAAGGGTGTAATACTGAAACAATTAATTAGAAATATTTAAACATGAGCAGCACTGCCAGCAATGGCGGATGGGAAGGGCGACTGATTGTTTACATCACAAATAACAGTCATGCAACGAGCAATAGGAACCTATTACACCAGGATTAGTGGACAGTCTCTGTTTTGGATTTTACTTTCTGGGAATCTGTGCCGGATGGACTGGAAGGCGGCGATGAGCAGAGCAGGTAGCTGGTACCTGAGGCCCACCTAGGTGTCCCCCCGGGGCCCCAGCCGACCCCATCCAGCTGCCCGGGGTCAACCCGGGGTCAACCATGGGGTCTACCTGGGGTCAACCCGGGGTCAACAGAACCAATCTTACTCATTTGCCACTCAACAACAAATCATGAACTAATACAGTTACTGCATGATTAATGAATGATAAACGAACCTGGGATCAGTGTGCAGCTAACACTTAGCTACTGATCAATTAATCCATTAAGTAAGAGTGTACTACTACATTATTTGTGCCCCCTCAAGTAAAATGTACCCTTTAAAAGTGGTGACCGGGGGGAGGGGCTACTGGTACAAGATGTGAAGCAGCGGCAGACCACAGAATGCTGAAGACATAATTTTTGGGTGGTTATTTTTTTGAGGGGGGGGGGGGCTGATAGGTGTTTAGGGGGACTAACCCCATTCTGTTTATCTGCACAGAGCTCTTTGCAGCCCATCTCAGCTCAGGCTGAGGGCCGTGTCTCTGATAAATGCTGTAAAAATGGGGAGAGCTTCTGCGCGACTCCACTGTAGATGGCAGTAAAAGCCAGCAGAGTTTGATCGCTTTCTCTGTGCCGGCGGAGATATTTATTTATTTATTCCTCCATTCATTTATTTGTTTATTTATTTACCTGGCAGCAGATCTTATCAAGAGTAATTACTCAGCGTTTCAGCCGCCATATATAAAACGATCTTGACAGGAGTGTAAAATCCTCAAAGAAATGCAGGTGGGACTGTGATTTTACAGTCAGAATTATGGGATGTGTGTGTGTGTGATCCTGAATGAATCAGTGGGAGAACCCCGCCCCCCCCCCCGGCCCAAAATCCCTCCAAAACTATCTGCCTCATATTAGACTGGAGAAATTCTGTAATCTGCTCCTCTGGGATAGATTAGTCATGCCTGTTAGCGGTACTTCATCACTCACTGATGGCAGTGCTCTCTCCTTTTATTCCTGGGAGCGATTACATCCCTCCGCCGGCTTTGGCCCATTCTCTTTCTTTTGGCCCATGGACTGGATGCTGGAAGAGAAGGAACCTCTTAATGAAATGGGCTCTTAATCTCCATGAAAATGAAAATTCCGTGAAAAGTTGCTAAGGCAGAAGTAAACAATGGCAAACTAAACCGAAGCAGTTAGTTAGAGGTTAAGGGTGCTGAACCGCGCAGCAAGGTGCTTAAATGGGAGAAGTGTTCAAAATAAAAGGAAAATAAATATTGCACGTTTTGAGTGCTGCAGCACTTGGAGAGAGAGATGCTGCAGTTGGGCGTTTGCGGGGGACTCCTGTGTGCCTCACATCTCTGTCTGTGACACTCCTGTGGCACTCATGAGTAACCCCCCCCTCCACCCCCGTGCCCCCCCATGCTGTAATGAACCCAGTGATTCATCACCCCTTAGTACCTCAGCTGTGCTTTTCTGGATGAGTTCAGCTGTATATCAGTGTGTGCTGCAGTCAGGCGGCCTCCAGCTTGGTTTTTTTGAGGTGCGGGGGGCATTTTAGGGAATGTGGAGGGACATTCCGCCTTACATAATGGTTCTTGGTCTGCCCCCACATGCCGATTAAGCCCCATGACCATTCGCTGCATGCTGGCTGAACTCTACGCGGAAAGTTCTGGAACAGGCCTCCCTGTGGGAGGAGAGTGTGAGTGAGACCCTAACACTGTCTTGCTGTATCATGCATCTCTCCATGCCGGCTTTGGGGTGAATGGAGGAGGTGTTTCAGTAGAGCAGCCAGAGACGGTAGAAGGAATATCAGAGACAGATAGATAGAATGACAGACAAAAAGAAAGAGAGAGTCTGTCAACCACCTTGTTGAGTCATTTCAATGCCCAAAGAATATTTAAGGCTTCGCCCTACTGTAATTGATCTCCTCTAGCGAAACAGACAGAGGGCCCCAAGTCACAAGTTCAGGGTTGAGCAGGGACCCGGAAACCCTCAGAAGGTTCCTCAAAAACTGAGAAGGATCCCTGAACACTGAGAAGGTTCCTTGAACACTGAGAAAGTTTCTTAAATACGGTGAAGGTTCCTTGAATACTGATAAGGTTCCTCAAACACTGAGAAGGTTCCTTCAACAGTACAAAGGTTCCTTAAACTCTCAGCAAACCCACAGTCACCTACTTCAGCTTATTTACAGCACCAGAGATGTGTTCGAACCCGAAACCCCAAAGCATACCTCTGTTCACACATCCCTTCAGATACCACCCCCAATTTGAAGACACAGTGGTGGCACATTCAGGGTCATGGCACCACCGTGGTAGCAATCATTGCTAGATAAAAAAAATAAAATAAAATAACGTGAGTGCTGTGTTTCAGAAGGGCTCTTGAATTTGTGAATAGGCCCTGAATGTAGCACGAGTGTTTCTGACGAGGTCAGACGGCCGGGGGGAGGGGATGAGGTGAGAGAGGGGACAAGTTTGTGACGATATCAAAGGGGCTCGCAGACACCGGATGAAAGCGGCGGCGTTTAGCCTGCGATTTAACGTGTCTTGAAGGATGAATTTCATGAGCCCGACGGGGACCAGTGAGGACGAAGCCGGCCATCATGCCGTCGCAGAACGACAACATCCCCCACCCCCTCTGATGCCACCTCCCCGCTCAGATATACCACACCATCGCCTCCAGCTTAGTGGGCTTCCTCCCAGAAGCCTTTGTGGGTGATTTTAAACTTCCTGATTGAGGTGTATTTAAGGAATCATCTTGAACTAGTTAGAAAACAAACTTTCGGAACTTGGTTAGATTAAGGGAATAGATTTCCATAAATCAGGTGTCATGTGTCTGTAAACCTGGGAAGAACAAACAGACGAGTGCAGGTGGACGGGCATAGAAATTGACTGCCCCCCCCCAGCCTCCGCTATCCAGCAGGCCTCCCTCCCACCTGACGAATGCCTGTCTGGGCATAACGAATGTGTAATTACCGACGTCTACCTGGGGAGGTCCACGGTGAGCGCCGGCTGGGGTTCTGCCCGAGGTGTTTGTGGATCTGAGCCAAAGACCTCGGGAGGATTGTCAGCCATGACAGCGGCAGGTTCTCCAAAGCTCCCCGGAACGCTGGTGGGAGGACTACGAGGAGACGGATCATGCCTGTGATGGCAGGAGAATAACGCTGGTGTGTCATGTCATCGCGTCGTCCCTTCCTGATTGATGAGAGACCTGGCTAACCTAAAATAGCCCAGCAGCTTGGCTGAAAACGTGCTACATTGTGAGCCACCACAAGCATAGAGGATGTTGTGGATAAACAAATCCCGGGTACACAAATTTTCTGTGGTGCATTCTGGGTAAAATACGAGTGAAGTTTGTTTAGGAAAAGGCGTAACGGCGCTGATCCATACTTTTTAGGTTGAGAAGCAATTCGGGAGTATTGGAGAAATTCTGAACTAGATATGGGGGGGCTTGGCTTTCTTTTATGCTAGGCCTCTCTCAAAAAAGCTTCCAATAGTCATCACCAAAATCAATGGGTTTATTCAGGGTCCGGGGTGTTATCTGGGCACCATGAATGCATATCAAACACTGCAGAACAGAATAGTGGACTCTGCCTCTTCGCCGTTCGCCTCATAACGCATCTTTTATCGCACATCGATCCGTGATGCGAGGTCACCCATTCAAATCAGCTCCAGGCTGATTTTTTATTTTGGCAGAAAAGTTCTCAGCATAAAAAACACTTTACTTATTCAAACTATTTCGTACTTATTCAAACTATTACTTATTCTTAAGGCTTACAGTGTTATGCTGATTTTCTGTGTTCCATGCTTGCGATTGATGGCGGCTGGTGGGGTGAATTTCCTCCCCATCCACAAGGGGGAGACAGGCCTGAAGTGTCCCTGAGCCCAAAATGAAGGGGGTAATTAAGAGGATCGATACTTTCCTTAAGAGGTAACATGCCCTCACTCTCTGGAGAGACACAAACAGCAAGTGTATCATGAGCGGAAGTTCTGCATGTTCCTCCCCTATGATATAAATATTGACATTTAATTGGTACAGAGTGTTTGATTTTGCCTGGCTCCGC
>JAODKE010000038.1:2002933-2023684 GCA_026779605.1 Mormyrus hasselquistii | reverse complement strand
TTTGATGTTGAGCTTATTGATCAAGGACCATGACATCATCTTTTATTTACATTCCACCCCTCCAGCATGGAATGCTCGCACTTCTCCATCCTCCATGAGAACCACAGAAGACATTGTGATTCATCAGGGATGGGGGGGGCATTTACTGTTGTCACGACAACAGTGATATTGCTATGATGGGCCCACAGTGTAAATGCTGGCTGCCGACACAGTACAGAGTGTCTGTGCATGTCTCTGATTCACAGCATCTTCAGAAGGGACCTTCTACACAGAATCACCGCACATCATTTAGTATACCACAAGACATGCTCTCACATGTTATTGACTGGCTCTGGTGTCACTCTTATCACTGACAACCCATCCGGTGTCAGGCATTGGACATCTCGGCTATGACATGTTTCTGAGGGTCCGCCTTCTCCTTCCTTGTGGATTGTTGTTTTCACTGAGATTTCAGGTTCAGACTGTGATGTACCGGCTGCTAACCTGAGCCTCTGCCTTATGAAGCGCAGAGGCGATGAATTTCAATTAAAGACTCGAGGACGCGGAAGAGAGAGTCGTCCAGGGGCGACGCCCGTTTTAAGTGCTGGCGTGCGGAGAAGGCACACTCTGGCTCCTCTGAGAGCACAGACACGTGTTTTGTCTAAGTGGCTGAGTTTCTGGGACTGGCGTCTGACGCAATCCCATGCAAGCCCACCGATCCTGTCATGCTCCCTCTGAAATGACCCCCAGAAGTGACAGTGTGTTTGTTTTGAACAGAGGTCCTGGGAACAAATAGGGTCCAGATTCCTGCCAGTCCAGCGCCCACCTCCCACCCATCCCCGCCAGGGGCCCACCCATCCCCGCCAGGGGCCCAGAGACAGCTGTTGACATCCGTGAAGCGTCCGTGGTGTTTGGACTGGGAACCATTTTAGAAACCGCCCTGGAAAGTGTTCTGGGGACCTGAGCGTCAGCATGTGACAGTCCTGTGGGATGGTCCCCATGGAGACGATGGCCGCCGGGTCCATTGGGATACAGATTGCTGTCTGGGTCTGAGGCACACCGTCCTGCGGCGCCGCGTCCACTAAGATGCTGGCAGGTGGCTCAGCAGAGGACAGAGAGGCCGAGGGAGGGGTCCAGCGGGAGCGTGACATCGGGACACCTTTATCAAGCGTGCACAGGCGGCGCCCCCCTCAAGGGAAAGACCTCACCCGCTCCCCCCGCCTGCACAAAGAGCAGCCAAGGGCACAGACCATAAAATCACTGGCGGGAAAAAGCAGGCTTTCAGTCTCCAATGGGCGGGACTGCAGCGCCTACCAATCACCTTTTTTGGTTTAACCACGTGGAAGCCAATGAGAGAACAGACAGGAAGTGTGTTAAGCCAGCTAATAACATGCAGTGGCCTGTCCAAACAACAGTGCTTAGAAGGAAATAATTTATAAAATAATTTATAAATGATTGTAATTATTTTATAAATTATAAATAATTTATAAAAATCCCCGCTCATTATGTATCACGCATCGTCATTTACGCATCATGCCTTTTGGGATAAACGGCGTTGATGGCTTTACACCATCAGTCAACATCTAAATGTTGGTGTGAAACATCATCAGTAATGTGCTGCATATCGTGGGAAGTGTATGTGGGGTGGGACGAAGGACGAGGACGTGTGTGATGTTATGTGCCGCCTGATTCCCATTCGTTTCCTCTTAAAGATCATCCCAGATCCAACGGAGAATGGCCCTGCAGGTTCAAACCTGTCGAGGTCTCTGAGTTCAAGCATGTGCGGCTACACGGAGATTTATAAAAACATCGACCAATGATTAAACATGCCCGTGAGGTTTAATAGTTATTATTGATGCCTGAAGGGGGCGCCAGAATGCTGACAGCATGAAACCGCCAGAACGTCCAGGTGAAATTAGCAGGCTGTTCAGAGCACCTGGGATACAAGCTGAGTCTGGATTTGGTTGGGACTGTGATCTCGGGTCCGGACCGGATGCCTTGAACATCAGACTCAGCTAATCAAAGCACGGTGATGCTCTCCCAGGGACAGGCTTAACGATGGGGTTAGCATTAAACTTTACGAGATGACCTTTAAAGCACAACCGCTAATAGGGTGTTAAAATAATATCGATCAGCACAACCAATTAGGAAATAATGAATGCTTTTTATGGCAGAAACGCTGAACTTTCCAGGTTTTGCTGTTAATTGATTTGGTCATCTTGCGGGATCTGAAGTTTTTAATTGTCCAATTACTGCATGTTTCTTCACGTCCGCAGAGGCTTCTCATCGTGGCGTGCTGCTGTTTTGGAAGCGCAAACGCGTTAGAGACACACGGGGAGTCAATTTATTGGCAGTTTATAATTTATAAAGCTCCGCCGTCTCATAATAGGAATCCATTCTGAACTGTTAATACACCATTATGGTGTCTTACGGAGTGTTTAGTGCGCCGTTTACACTGGAGAGGTGTGGCAGCTGATGAGATCACACCATTAATAGCATGAGATTGGACAGACTGCAACCCTGCCAATTACCATGCACAGCCACAGGGGACCCCTTCCAAAAGCCATTCAAGAACCGTAGAAAAATGCGATGCACGTTCTGGTTATAAGTTAATAGCTGGTTACTAGTTTAAAGCGGTTCTCGGATAATAGATTTGTAATTCATCGCTTCCCCTGCACGGCTGAGCCACGCTGTTCATCCTCTCCGTAATTAGCCATTCCAGCTGCAGGACTCATCTGATGCCTTTGATGACTGCGATAAATATCGCTTCCCTGGGGAGGCCAGGGAGATGAGAGAGACAGAAATGTACGATAAAAACCAGATAGTCACATTGTTTTCTAGTTTTGCAGAGCGCTGGATTTGATAACGCGCACGCAAATAAATAAATGGCATTGTCGCATCTCTTTCGGGGACCTGACCTTTGGAAGCGGAGAGTGTTAAACTGATATTAAATCGCAGAAGGTGGGGGGGTGGAACAGAAGATCATGCATGCTGAGGGTGGAAATAACAAAGGAAAACAAGAGAGGAACCAGCGTGGAGGAACACCAACTGCTTCAGAGAGAGGAACTAGAGCAGGGGCATGCAGAGACCTTCAGAGAATGTTGGAGATCTTCTGGGAGATTCTAAGATCTTCATACAACTTCAGGCAGTTTCACAGATCTTCACAAATTTCAGACGGCATCTTCACAGACCTGCAGGCAGCTTCAGTCTATTTCAGAGTGTGTCAAACTATTCAGACAGCTTCAATCTATTTCAGAGTGTGTCAAACTATCCAGACAGCTTCAATCTATTTCAGACAGCTTCAGATATTTTTTTACAAGCCTTCAGACGGTTTACGTCTCAGCATGAACCTGTAAATTACACACATTATTACTCTGTGTGAATGAGATGGTTTTTTGTTGCTAATTTTCACATTCTGTTCATAATTATGGGCAAAACCCTAATCCGAGCAACGACACCCTTAACCGCCACCCAGCCTAGAGTTTAACCGTAAGTAACCACAAAAAAAACAAGACTTTTGGCATTTTAGTCTCCGGCACCGAGAAGGATAAGCGGTTTGGACAATGGATGGATGGATGAATGGATGGATGGTTTTTTGATTGCAGTCACGGATGTTTAGAAAATGAAGTTTTCTTTGTGGGGACTGAAAAGATGGTCCCCACAATGTCAAAATAGCATGTTTTTATCGCATTGTGGGAACATTTGGTGCACACGATGTAATCTATATATGACCCCCCCTTCCCCCCCCCACACACAAATGACACATTGAGAGATATTTTCGTATGATTTGGGTGGAGGAATGACTGATCACCACACTGTCCAAAATCTCCCACGCACTCCAGTTTCTGTGGGCCCTTTATGAAATATTTAATGATTGACTGAGGCAGAATTCTCCGTGGATGGGGTTTAATCTGGGAGTGAAGATGCTGCAGTGTCTGTTTTTGTCAGGATAAGATTAAAGGAGTCTCTTACTTGTGTTCTTTTCCCTGGCTTCTCCTTCTCCTTCTTTGCCAAAGTGATGTTCACGTTTGCAGTTACAATTGTTCAGATTCTGTTCTTACTTTCGAAGCAGGAATTGGCTATATCGCTCTCATGTCCTCTAATTTGAGCCTAAGGGCCGCAGCCAAGCCTCTGGTCCCCTAGCGGGCGCCCTCTGCAGATGGTAGGGCTACTGGGAGTCAGCGATGGTTTGATGTCAAGCTCCTTCCCTCTGGGTCTGGGCATTGAGGATAACGGGGTGGCCGAGCCAGTGTGAATGTGTGTGATGGTGTGGTGTATGTGTGTGTGCGTCTGTGTGTGTGTGTATGCACCCATGCAGAGATTCATACAGAACACACAGCATGCACACACATGCGTGTTTTCATGAGCAAATATTACACTGTATTCTGTATCAGCAGTAACGTTACATTTCAAAAGAAATGTAAATGTTACTACAATGAATAAATGCATTTAAATTATAACTTATTTTTATTAATGCTGGGGTCAGTGTCAATTGTTTCGTGAAGTGTATTTTTATTGGAAACATAAATAAAATAACGGCAAAATCATAAACATGAAAATTGGCTAAGCAGTAATGGATGGATGGGTGATTATGAATATGACTTTGAATCCCCCTGGTTTTTGACACCTCTGAATAACCAATATGTTCTTTTGTCTATGGAAACGGAGGGGAATTCATTATTTTACAGCAGGGAAGCAACAGAATTTTAAGAAAGTTGTTTTCTTTTGGTCTTGCAAAGGAATCATTTTAAAAAGTAATAGGAAATGATGAAAATAATGATGAGGGTGAGGAAGCGCAATAACCCACAGAGGAAGGTGCCCGTTGGACGTGACGCACAGCACGCCAGGCACACCACGTGCGCGCGCACCCCAGAGCGCCCACTGCTGGTCATTCGGGGATTTCCTCCTTTGCGGTTTCATAGGTTCAGAAACTTATTTGCCTTAGAGAGTTGGTCTCTGAGGCGGTATGTGCAAAAGGCTGCCCGTGAACATATGACAGAAGATAAATAAAAATGATGAGCGATTTTTATATTATTATTTATTTTAATGTGTTATTTTGATTTTTTTAATAGCCACATCTCAGACTCTGTGCTTGCACGTTCACTCTGCAGCTTTCCCTTCGCTGAAGCAGGAGGAACGTAACAAGAAAATGAAAACAAATAACTGAGAGCGTCCTGAGCCGCAGGCTACGGGCTGTCTCAGAAAGGGGAAGTAGATCACTCATTCTGACAGCGCTATGAAGCCCAGGCTTTATATCGAGACAAATGAACCCCTCAATCTAATTTGGAATGAAACCGGGCCACCTTTACTTAAGCCTAAGGCGCAATATCGCGCACGGAGACTCGGGAGCGCGCCGCACACCTGCTGCGTGCGGGGAGCGCGCTCTTAATTTCTGCGCGTCGTCGAGGGAAATAAAAAAGGAGCGGATGCGCTTGTAAATACATCAGTGCGCTCCTCTTTCATTTCCCGGAATTAAAGTGGCGCCGCAGCTCAGGCAGGAACAGAAGATTCATGTGCGAATAACGGAGGTGAGATAAAATACGGTGGCGCGCTGGAAATTCAATCAGAGCAGCTGGGGGTCCGGTCCTCGCCTACGGCTTATCGCAACTAGAAAACCGTCACTCCGAGGCAGAAGGGATTAGGCCCCCAGACAGCACATCAGAAGGTTGTGAGTTTGAGTTCCCAGCCGGCGCCGTGCTTGGTGTGAATCCTGATGGAGCGGACTACTCTCCTGCCGAAGTGCCTCTGGATAAGACTTTGCTCTTGCAGTGGATTACAGAGCATGTATGAGACTAAATGTCAGTAATATAAAACTGCCCGCTCCATAAACACCTCTCGCTGCTCGCTGGTTTAAAGTGTGTGCATGAGTGTGTGTCACTGCATATTTCAGGCATCAGTACATCTCTGCTCCTCTTGTTAATCTCACAGTTTTGACTCATTTTGCACCTGCAGGGCTGTTCTCCAAATGCAAAAAAAGTAAACAAAGGTAGGAGCCTAAGGGAAACTTCAAACGGATCTTTAAATCAAACAGACTAACAAACTGACATAAACCAGTCCAGACAAGGTGATTAGTCCTTCCCCGTGTTTTTGGCAGTGCTCACGTATCGGGGCCTGATCTTCTGAAGTGTCACTGGGACGTTTTGATGATAAACATCTTCACTGCCTCTGACTTTCAGAGATGACACTAGCTTTTCTGAGTCTTCAGCCACCAAACAAAGGTTTTCAATTGCCCACGTCCCTCGGGGCCGCAGTCAGTCAGAGGATGCTGTGAGTGTCCAGGCCTGTGAAGGACCTTCCTGCAGGCGAACCAGGCACTGCCTGTCAATTTTTCTGACTATTAACTATGAATACCTGCAAATATGTTTAGGACACGAGTCTCATAAACAGCTAGTAATATACAGAATGCTTTGGTGTGACTGCTTAATGATGAGTTTTTATTATGGGTTTTTAAAAAAATCTATTTTTAAACACTGTATTTTTTCTTGAGCTAGTGTTCCTGTTATCCAAACTAGCTTCTGATGGATTCCTCTCCGGAGATTATGGGATGTTTAGCAGCATCGGTGAGCGGCTGTGAAATGACCTTCTGTCATCTTTTTCTGTGTTGCTTACCGTGTGTTTGTGTCTGCGTGTGTGTGGGTGTGTATGTATGTGTGCAGGTGTGTATGTATGGGTGCGGGTGTGTGGGTGTGTATGTGTGTGTGTGGGTGTGTATGTGTGTGTGCGGGTGTGTATGTATGGGTGCGGGTGTGTATGTATGTGTGCTGGTGTGTATGTATGTGTGCGGGTGTGTGGGTGTGTATGTGTGCGGGTGTGTATGTATGGGTACGTGTGTGTACATTTTTTGAAATTATTACATTGTGGGGACCTGATTTCACCACAGTGTGATTAAAAACCTACAAAATTTTACCTTGAGGGGACATTTTTTTGGTCCCCACAAGTATAACCTCATTGTTAGAAAAATCCATGAATGCATTTAAGAAATCAAAAATGTCAAAAGTCATATTTTGTTTGACTGCTTATGGTTTAAGGTTAGTGCAGAGTTGGGATTAAGGTTTTTCCCAAAGAAATGAATGGAGAGTCCCCACAAAGACATGCATATGTGGACTGTGTATGTGTGTGTGAGCATGTGTGTGTCTCCATTTTTGGGGACACCTCAGGCCAGATGTCTCACGAGACCCCACGGGGCCACCACCCCCTGGTGGGGGACAGAGTGCCAGAGCCTTCCCCTTCTCAGCTGCCCCCCCATCTCGGTCCCTCCTCTCTCCGTCCTGTCATACAAACAGCAGTCTGAGCGCCATGCAGGTAGCGTGCAATGCCATTAGCATGCGGGTGCCCAGATGCGTGAGGGGGAGAGCGCCGGAGAGCGCGCATTCGCCGCAATACAGTGCAGATATTATGGAGGAGGAGGTGGAGGGCGGGGGGCCGGCGCGGTGTGGTCACCGTGTCCTGGCCACTGTGGAGGGTGTGAGTTTTCACTCTCAGGGACGAGAGTCTTATGCTGACGTTTCAGCTGAATATTAACTAGATGGCCTGCCTGGAGGCTCCATAACGGCGTAATTAAGCTTCTCCTTTCAAGATCGCAAGGAGCTTGCTAGCCTTTTGTGCCAACCTGAGCATCTCCTTAATGGCCCCGGGAGGAGGTGGTCCGTTTAGCACCTGGAAGGACCGTGGGGTGGTTTAGGTTTGCACTTCCTGATGATTGCACCACTGGAGCAAATCAAAACATCTTCTTCCCTTCCTCTCTGCGTGAAAACGTAAATAAAAGTGACAAGAGAGAAAGCAGGCAAGAGGGGCCACTCTGATTAAGTGTGACACCTTTAATCATGTGAAGCCCCCCGTTACGTAAGCTTTTCGGTGGCGAAAATTAATAAGTGGGGGCCTGTAGGTGTCGCTGTTGCATTGTTTAAAAAAAATAAAAAATAACGACGTGTGAGGGCTGTTACCAGCAGATCTGTTGTTATGGATGTCTCATCTGAGACCACAACAAACAGAGCAAATGCTAGTGGAGGTCGCAGGAAAAGAGAGAGAGAATGAGTGGGTGAGAGACGGATGGAGAAAGAGAGTGGAGGGAAAGGGACCCGAACGCCAGGTGTGACTTGGTCTCGGCCCATGGGCCTGCAGTGTTTTGACTGGTTCTGAACACATCGTAGCGTTTTTCAAGGAGGACGCTGCTACGTTTGTCCCTGTGACTCCCCTCCAGTGCCCGGCCTGATTCCGTGTGGCTTTTAGTGCCACTGTACTGCGACCCCGCTAGCTGCCCTTCAGACTCAGTCCTGGGGGGCGAGACTTGGGGGGCCGGGACATCTAGCCGGTGGCGGATCGTCCTCGCGCAGTGTGGATGGGGGCGGCCGAGGGCTGGAGCCGTGCCAATGAGGGTTGGGTGTGTGGGGGCGCCGTGAGAGGCCCCGGGACCCCCCAGGAGAGCTCTCCCCCATGCTCACTCACGGTCTGAGCTCACAAGGCGACCGTATCCTTCGTCATTAAGGAAAAACACCAAGCGTGCTTACAGTGCAGTAATTAGCGCAGCTCCATGATCACCCTCGTTCATTGGAGAGCGGCGCTGCGCGGCTATTTTAACGAGCTAACGAGTGAACCGGCGACACGAGGATGGTTCCGATGGTGACGGGGAGTGCAGGTATCTGTGGCTCCCGGCAGGTGAGCGTGGGGGTGTCAGCGTGGGGGTGTCAGCTGGTGGCATCGCCGGGCGCCTGCTACCCTGGGAGCTGCCTGACATCAGTCACATCGCACCACTTATAATCCACCCACAGTTTAATCCTGGGGCTGCCCTGGACACCCCCCCCCTAACTTTCCCTCTCTCTCAGCCTCCCCCCTCCCCCTCCCCTGGATGGACCACCAACCCACTGCAGAAGCACATTCATCCATGGTGATAGGTGTAAAGTACAATTCACTGTAGTGCACTTTAGTGAGTCTGATAAACTAAAACCCCACGCCGGGTCAAGGCTGCGTGATGTTCACAGGTGTCAGTCAGCCTGCAAGTGTGTTTACGCGTTTACCAGTCTGCGTGTTTACGTGTCTACCTGTGTGTGTGTTTATGCGTTAACCAGTCTGCGTGTTTACGTGTCTACCTGTGTGTGTGTGTTTATGCGTTAACCAGTCTGCGTGTTTACGTGTCTACCTGTGTGTGTGTTTATGCGTTAACCAGTCTGCGTGTTTACGTGTCTACCTGTGTGTGTGTGTGTTTATGCGTTTACCAGTCTGCGTGTTTACATGTTTACCTGTGTAAATCATTCCACCTGGGCACTTTACGGGAAGCAGGCGTGTCAGAGCCATTCCGTTTTCCAGTGACGCAGCTGGGGGGGCAGAGCAGGGTGTTGCAGTGCTTAACACCGCTGCCTCACACCTGGATCCATGGGTCTGTGTGTGTGGCGTTTGCATGTTCCTCCTGTGTCTGTTTCCTTCAAGTGTTCCTGTGCCCCCCTCACAGTTTAAAAACATGCTGAGGGTCCCTGGAGCTAAGAGTGAATGGCGTGTGAGTGTACCCTTGGTGGGTCGGTGCCCCATCCCCCTGCCTTGCGCCTGTAGGCTCCAGACCCCCCGCAGCCTTGAATCGGACAGCAAATGGATGGATGGAGTATGAGAGAAAGGAAGGAAAGTCATTTTATACGAAGCTCTTACTTTATAAAATGGCCACATCTATGATTTATACCTTATCGCCATGATAGTGTTGCCATCGCCATCGGCTTCATGGTAGCGCTCTGTGCATCACCTGTTGTTGCTATGGAAATAGAGGTGATTGTGGGTACTTGTGTTTTGTTGCTCATGCCTTTTATGTAGACGAGCACACAGTGAGAGCTGGAAGTCGCACGGACATTTTCTTTGGCAAAGAGACGTTTAAGAAATCACAGCTGCTGTGGTTCCGACCCGCCCACAAACCCACAGTGCTGCTGGCTTCTGTGATCCATGAAATAAAGCTTTGCTGATTGATTTTGTTCCCCGGATCCAGCTGAACTCCCTGACCTCTGCTCCAATCCCTGTCTGGCCTCTCGCCAAACTTTCACCTCAGGTCCTAATACGTCCGTGACGTTAGCTTGTCTACACTAAAGAGATTTCGGTGCAAATCTCAGCCACCCCCAGTGCGTGGCGGATGGGCCAGTGGTGAGGCAGGACCATCCTTGATCGGTGGCTTTGCGCCAGAGAGCAGAAGAGGGTCCTCCGTGACACACTGAGGCTGAATCATTCTCACTATTCCCACCCTCAGTTCATCTCTGCGGTGAATTCAGGTAGCGGCAGTGCGGTGTGTGCTATCCGTTTTATTGAGGCCCTGTTGGCCTTTCCAATTACTGCTGGATATTGTACTGGAACAATTAACACGAGGAAACAAAGGTACCACAGCGCAGCCTCCACTGGCTCAGATCTTTTATCACGGCTCCCCCTGCTGGTCCGGTAGGGGTGCGTGGCATTGAAGGGGAGCGGGAACCGGACAGTGTAGGAGATGATGTGGAGGGCGGTTAGGGTCAGGTCAAAGGTCGGACGGAGGTCGGTGTCTGGAAGACGTACTTCTCCAGCACGGATGTGGTAGCGAGATGACACGGGAAAGAACTTTGATAAACCGGGAGGATAATATGTTTTTAATTCCTTAAATGATGAACAAAGCAGCTCTATAAGTGAATTACCCAGCTCTCCTGTCACCGCAAACAGCTTTGCCAGGAATCTTCTGGGCACATCCGTGTCCCCGTGCTGCGATATCGCAGTATCAGTGATGTAAACAAAGGGAGTGGATGGCGGGAGCTGCAGAGAGGACGCGTGTCCCCATGGGTGTGCCGTGGACTGTGAAGGACGGTGACATCACTGCCATGCCACAGCTCTCCTAGCTTTGCTGTTATCGCGGTGTCTATGTGAAGGAGCTCGGCTAGGACTCTGTAAATGCTACAGTGTGACGGTAGCGATGGCGTTCCTCTCCTCTGTGAGTGTGAGGGAGGTGATGTCAGAGTTAAAGAAACATATCGCTCTATTCCCTCTTCAGCGGCCTAAACATCGCCCTGTTTTCCCCCGTGGAGAAACTCAGTGGGTGTGAATGGCTCTTTCGCCCGTGTCCCAGGCAAAAAATTGCTCCCATATTTGTGTGGAAAACCAGACGTCCTTCTGCAAGGATCCAGATCTCAGTAAATGTTGGAAACCTCAAAGCAGCACATGGGGGTAAAGGGAAGATTAGCCAAGGAAGTAAGGAATTATTTCGCAGTTAGTATGAGTGACAAGGAGTCAGTCCCATTTTTCGGTGTGAATCGATTCACTTTGTTCACACCTGATCTTAATGATCGATTAGTTAATTATTAATGGATTTATTTATTGATTAATTAGGATGGGTGTTACCCAGCCCTGTGCTGCCTGGGATTGGAAATAAATGAGGATTATATGATAGAGATACCCTCTGAGGGCTGGGTATACCTCACATTTACATTTACTTTGCAGACGCTTTTATCCAAAGCAGGGTTAGTCAGTCACTGCAGCAATTAGGGGCTAAAGGTCTCATTCAGGAGCTCAACAGTGACACCACTCAGCCGACCTGGGGTTTGAAGCGGCATCCTAACCCGCTGCACCACAGACTGCGCCCCCCCCCCCCCCCCAAATGGCAAAGCAGTGCAGGGTCAACGTGACACCTGGTATCGGTGACCAAAATCACAGGCTCCTTGGTGCAGAAGTTGATCTTGCCGGAGACGCGTTCAAAGAGGGACGAGGTGCAGTGTCAGAGTCACCGGCGAGCTGGAGCGGCCTGTCGTGTAACCGTCACCCTCTGAGCGCGTCCTGTCTTCCTGTTCGTGGGGCTGGGCGGGGAGAAGCTGCCACACACGGCTGAAGCTGTCTGCGGACTGAGTGGCGATGTCTTACTTTCCCATTGGGGGGGGGGGGGATTCTGCCACTTCAAGATTCTGCTCTGGTGTGGAGGAGGATATCAGGATAGGATAAAGGCCAGCAGGAGTGGAGGATGATGAAGATGATGATGAAGATAAAGATGACTTCATTCAACTTTTCTGCAAGTGCCCCGCCCCCCCCCCCAGCTAAACATAAATCTGTAATCCATAGTGCAAATATTATTTTCCCTGAAGTGTTTAAAGATGCAGTAAAACTATATTTCTGAAATAAAGATGTTCAGTTATGTAACATGGCGGACGGGAGGCAGATGGTAGCTTCTGTTTAGACACTGGAAACACCCAGCTGTGCTGAAGGTAACCGCTTAAGGCAGCTGTATAAATATGAATGACTCACCCTCATCCCCTTACATATAACACCGTCTGTCGAGCGTCCGGAGAGAGCTGCTCGACCAGGGCTGGACGGGCTGTCCCAGTAGCTCTGGGGCTGTTTGCACCACAATGAAATCGATGGAGGGCGTTATTAAAGGCTGACAGGCCCTGGGACCAAGCTCACTGTGCATATCTGATGAAATATCAGGGCTGCAACCCCCCCCCCCCCCCACACACACACCCCCGGATTAGCAGGCGGTGGCTACTGTGAAAGCTATCTGTGTAAATACAGGGGTGAAAAGGACCGGCCCGACATGGAGACTGACAGGCTATATGGGTCCTCTGATACCCTCATTAAGATTCTTAATCAGCGTATTAATCAGGGAGCCCATGATGTAGACGGAGGGATTAGGCTGACAGACTTCGCTCTGCTACTGTCCTGTGTGTCATTGCAGAGACCTACTTAACTGACATGGTGCTTTTCCAGCAATCCTGTTCCTTTAGTGGCTAAAGGGAGTCTGTCCCTGCACTACCCACCAGGAGATTTGAACCCATAACCTCCCGGTTAGATGGGGTCAGTCTATGGCCCTCTTCCTCACATGTGGAAGGGGGCGCTTTTGTCCCGGCACTGCGACCTTTATGCAGAGCATCTGCACCCTGATCTCTGACCCGCTTAATGATGCGTTTGGTGGTGCTTTGTACACCAGGATGGGAAGGAGACAGCCACAGAAACAGGACTGTGGGACCCTCAGTGATCCACATCCCACAGAAACACAGTCAAAAGGGGAAGGAGCAGAACGACAGGCAGCGAGAGCTTCTTCCGTCCGTCTGCTTCGGAACGTAGCCTCATAAATTGCGAGGAAGCCAAACAGGCCCTCAGACATTTATCCACTCGTGTGAAGTGAGCACACGAGATCCGGGGAAAGTTCTGAGAGTACGCCGAGGCCTTCCGATGTGCGTCCGCGTTCCTTCCCGCTCGGAATACGAATTGGATTCCCATTTTGCATGGGAGCTACCAAAGCAGCACAGCAGCTGGGATTAAACAAAGGGATGGCGGCGTGTCTGTCGCGCAGGAGAGGGATGAATGGCAGAAGTGGAAAGACAGCTGGGCTCTGCTTTGATGATACTGCTAAAAAAAACAAAAGGCAGCCTTAGGTTTATAAATCGTGTCACATGACTGGGCCCCATAACTCATAAGGATAGGGGTGCTGCTTATGTCAGGGCGGCATGGAGAAGAAGCAGGGCAGGCAATCTTTGTCCTTTTTCTTTTATTTTCACCATATGAAATCAGCCCCCAACCAGAGCCTGCAGACATCTGCTTTTGGATCCCACGCAATCCTCTAAGAGACTTTCAAAAGATGATTTTTCAGGAGAAAATCTGTTTTTTTTTGTCTATAAGAAGGTCTGAGTAGTGCTGGAAGGGTGGCGGCCATTTTCCGCTTCCAGGCTGGAAGATCACAAAGCAGAACTAAACAAAGAGTGAAAACAAACAACACTAACCCTAACCCTAAGCCTAACCCTAACCCTAACCCTTCCAGAAGAGTGAAAACTAATACTGTATGTGGGTTATTCCTGACCTATGACCCCGCCTTTGTTTAATGGTGCCTGTACCATGTTCAAATGTAACACACTCACAAAAGTATTTTATACTTTTTCCCTTATCAGAGAAGAAAGTTTTTACTGATGTAAAACTTTAAACGTTACTGATGTAAAGATTTAAAAGGACCGACAGAACTGAAACCAATTTCTTCAGTCAAAATGTAACTGTCTTCTCCAGCTATAAGCCATGACTTTTCAGCATTTAGTCCTGTCCCGTGTTTCCTCCATTTTCATTACGTTCAAAATAACGATACCGATTTCAGCTGCCCTGTAGTTTTTTTTGGTTGTATTTACATGAACATTATACAGGATGAAACCTGTATAATGAGTAATATAGAATATAAAAGCTGAGTGGTAACTTAAATGAGAGCACATGCTAACATCTGCAGAATTTTAAAACACACTGAAAATATTGGAGGTGTGGTGGGAACAATCTTACTCCCTGGCTAATATGAATTGATTATGTCTCAGATTGTATATAGAAAGGGTATTTTCCAGATCAGTCAAGCCGGTAATGGCTACTCCTCCTGATTCTGATAGTAAGCCAGTCACACACTCTTCCTTGTCTTAATGCATTTCTCTAGGAAATTAGATACATTCAATTCTCCGCTGAACATTTTCTCCAACTTAGCCCAGGTAGGCCTCTTGTAGAATGCATAAGTGTGCATCTTAGTAATGATGTCAACTAGTCTGTGTCTTTTGATTACCTCTGGATCCTGAGACAAAATCATTCAGGGAACGGACTAAATGAACAAAATGTAAATTTAATTTGTTTTGTGTCTGCCAAGCGCAATGAAAATATTAACGCTCAACTTGATGGCTTGTTGACTGGAACACCTTGCCCATCAGGGTGTGGGTTGGATCCAGACCATCGTGCTGTTCCACAGACGTTACCCTGAGACGTTAGCGACGGTCTACGATCTAATAACAGTCCCGTCCGTGGGAATACTGTGCAGAATAAGCCAGAGAAGCCGTGTTGACATCCTGATCTAGGGAGATGAGAACGCCGCTTTGAAGCTGTTAGCATACGGTTTTTATTTTTCCGTATAGCCGTTATGGACACCTGGGAGCATTCGCCGTGATGCTGTTCGCTCTCCGAGAATCTTAACCGGCTCATTCTGAAGAGGAATCGCTGCACTTACCCTCCTGGCACAAAGTGGTTTAGCCGCGCCGACGAATTAGAGGAAGCGTTCTGTGACTTTAGTTCTCGTCACGGTTTCCCGTGAACGCCATTACCGGCGGCGCCTCTCCTGCCACCCGCTTATTGTGGCTGACAGCTGCAGCTCCGTCTCTCAGCGGAAGGATGCAGGTTTGACTGCAAGTCGATTTCAGGTGAGTTTCATGAGCTTGATCCACGTGCCACGTGGAGCCCCCTCCCCCCTGCCCCCAACCCCAGCGAGGGACTTACGAAGCTGGTTAATTTGTCTGCCTCTGAAGTCATCATAGTAATAGACTGGAGAGTCTCCCAACTCACGGCGAGAAATCAGCCCCCATCCATGTGGCAAAGGAGGAGACAACATGTCACTATGAATATCGCTCAAACGTGCTTCCCGGAGTGGTTTTGTTTCCATGTTTCTCTGACGTGGTCACGACAGATCCAGAGAAACACCCTGCAAAGCTCTTATGTGAATAAACAGCTCGGTTGAATGACTCGTTCCATGTAAAGACGGATACGCATTGCTTATTTTTATGTTTTATTTGATATATATATACCCATCGATTCCCGAAGTGAGTCATGGTTTCTGAACTCAAACTCATCCTTCAGTGATGCCTGCATGTAGCCTCCTCGCGCAGAAAGCGTTCGCTCCACTGTGAGCTAAGAGCTGCTCGTTCTTTTCTGTGGTTTTCTTTGCAGGCTTTTTCTCATTTCATCCGGCATCTCACAGGACACCTGAGTCTCCTGAGGAGGACCCTTCACCAGAAGAGAAGGACAGTAGGGCAAAGTCATGGGAGAGGAGTGAGTTGGAATTGACGCTGAGGCCGGACAGTCATGTGATGTTTATTTCGGGATGGAGACAGGGTGGAGAAAGGTGAGAGCGGAGAGCTGGGGCAAGGTGACAGAGATGCGTAAAAAACACAGGGTCTGAGAAAAGCAGATAAAAAGCAAACCCCGTCAGGGTGAGCCTCATGGCCTGCAGTGCAGCAGTGGCCCTGGTTGGTGCAAAACATCCCCTCCTTCCCTCATTATTTGCTGTGGCAGATACTCAAGATCTCAATAATCCAGACACCCAGGAGCAAACTACCCAGGGACGATTCCCCTCTTTCCATGCATGGACATTACTCTCCATTGTCTCTTTGCACTGCATCGATATATTTGCACAACAATGAACAACTGCTTTTGTTTGTGCACCGCATCAGGTTACTGGTTTGGTCTGCATCTGTGAAATCTGCCTTGCAAACGTATTTGTTTTAAGATGTCTTTACGCTGCGTTTTTATTCCTGTTGTGTTCTTTCATTTTGCGTATAATGTACCGCAGAGCCGTGACGGGTTGGCGCCCCTTCCTGGGTCGTTCCCTACATTGCGCCCATAGTCTCCTGAATAGGCTCCGGACGCCCTGCGACCCTGAATAAGATAAGCGGTTTCAGAAAATGGATGGATGGATGTACAAGTGATTCTCTTGTGTTTCCCGTAATATTGGTCTGTATTTCTTTTTTTGACGCTGAACCACAACCAGTTCTGGAATGTTTGCACATGCCAGCAATAAAGTGTTCTGAGATCTTCTGAACGGTCCAGCACGGAGGGCGTGATGCTTCTTGCTCAGGATTACAGGCTATCATCAGGCCCCTGTGATGGGGGAGAGAGGCACATCCCCCAGGTTCTTTACTGGGTGGAAGTGGGCCAATCTTTCGCTGCAGGGGAAAAGCTGCCATTTACCGCTGTACCTTTTCTGTGGCGGAGATCAGGTCATGCCTCCTGGACCCAAACCTCCTACATGCTGATGAAGACTACGAATGGGCGCTTGGCCTATGGATGAGGAGTCCTCTTCATCTTCCTCATAGGCTTGATGGTTCCTTCGTCATCGCTAATGATGAAGTGCTTCTCTCAGAGCCCCGTCAGTGATTTTCCGGCGCTTATTTAATTTGCATCTCCACGTAGCAAACACGGAATGGTGTGCTCCCCCAGCCTGCTGCCTCTCGCATTATTTTTCATTGCAGATGAGCTCCTTTCGCAAAGTGAGCGATCGTCTGCATGCTGTTAGTGACCGCGAGGGCTTTCAGCCTCTGAGTGCAGCTCCAGCTGCACTCCTTGCAGTTTAAGATGTAGAGAAAGGGGGGATAATTGAAGGAAAGTCCAAAGGAGAGGGCGGCAAGTTGCTGGGAAAAGCAAATCACATTTGCTACTGTAGTTTAACATTATTAGCTAACACCCACCTGTTTGCCTGTAGAGAGAATCATTTTGATGAGGAGAAAGCCAGCTCTGGGTACAGGGATATCCTTTTTAAGATGGATGTTACGGAACGTGCTGGAAAATGACAGCAGCTAACAGCTACGTCACTCGTGGTTAAGAACTTTGGGAGAAGGGCTAGAGTTGCAGCTAGTTTGCCTCACTGTGTTTCTATGGCAGAATTAACTTGACAAAGAGACTGAAGGGATTGTCAATATGAGGGGATCTCTACTGACAGGTGGACATAAAGCGTGAGAGGTGCTGAGAAAGCAGAACAATGAGGAGAGGAGATTCTTCCAGAATTGTTCTGGCACCTGTTCAGCCCTATTTGACATGATAGCTCTGATGCTATCTTTCCACCCCAACTTTCTGAGGCTTAAGCTGCTGTGGCAAAGTAAGAAGAGTTTTTAAAAAGTTTAGAGGTTCATCACATTAGCCTGGAGTCGGTGCATAGGTTCTTCTCTGAAATGTCTGTGGGTGTCACAATACAGTGAATGGATGGTAGGGCTTCTCCCCAGCTCATGAGCTTCGTGAACTTACAGCTGAGGGTCTGCTAGGGTGGGGGCCATCTACAGACACCCTCCCATTATAAGTTGAGAAGTCTCACTTTTCAAGAAACTGCTCTCTTAGATAACTCGGCCAATCCAGACCTCTTTCCCTGTTTTGTTGAACTCTATCCGATCTGGCACAGAGCTGACGTCAGAGTGCCTCAAAATTGTTGTTTCTCAATTAGGCCCAAACGGATGTAAGTCTTTCCCAGTAAATCTCCGTAGAATTTCAGAAAACAGTCTAATTTTCATCCATGTAAATCCCTTCAAAGTGTGTGGATTGTTTGCAAGCAAATTTAAGAGGAGCACGGTGGTAACGCTTAATTCTTTACTTCAAGGATGTGTCTGTTTGTTTCATGTTTTAACGTTGCATACAGATTCTTAAATGATGGTTGTTTATACTTCAAGAAAATCATTGCAGGCCCAAATAACAGATAAACTGTGTATAGATCAAGTCAGCTTGCTGAAATGACCTTTAAGAAATTGCCTCAAGGTGAAACTAAAGAAGAGATTTTTATTTCAGCCATACAAGAATTTATATATCAATGTGCTTCAGCTGCTGCGTGTTCAGTGTTGTAATTGATTTTTTTGCCAAGTAAACATTAGGCTGTCTACTCTAGCATTTCAATCAGAGATTACTGAGTGCATCAAAAACAAAGACCAGGATTTTAAGCCTGTATAAGTTTTTATATTTTTTATGTTTTTTTCCCTGACGGCTTTTCTTGGCACGTTAAAATTGCTGCTCAGGAAGCCACATGGACAGCCAACAATTGAGGAAAGCGGCATTCACACTGAAATAATGGTTCTTGTATATAAAGCACCGATCTGTGCTTTGTTATACGTCAATGTGGTGGAAGACCTTCAGTATAGAAGACCTTGACTATGTCGGTACAGAAGAACTTCATTACCGAAGGCATTCATTATAGAAGACCTTCTTTACAGAAGACCTACAGTACAAGAGACCATGACTATGGAAATCCTTCTGCACAGAAGACCTACGCCACAGAAGACCTTCACTAGAGAAGACCTTTAACCTTGCTGTCTTCTCCACTAACCCCTAGTCCTGCTATAAATTGAAGAGATGCCGCAGTTGGAGCAACTGGTGAGAAAGTATTCTTCCAGTAGAAACCATCATGAAGTCATGCTTCTCAACCGAACTAGACGCATGTCCGTGGTCTGTCCTTAAAACCCTGGAGGTCAGAGATGGGCTGCCTGAGACATAGGTGTCTATTGGTGCCTTGAATGAGAATGTCAGTAGCAAAAGCCTTAACGATGCATGATGGTGGAATACCTAAAGTAACAGACCGCGTGTGAAGGATCGTGCCCCAACCTGGTGAAGACGTTTGTCTAATGGGAAATAAAGCAGAGTGATGAACAGTAATATGCCGACAGAGTGACAATGAGGGGGACACGCCAAAGGAGCGTACAGTCATATTCTATCTCCATCGGCTGGCGCTCGTTGACGGCACGTTTGTCAGCATCTGCGAGGTGCTCATTTGGAATAAAATAACAAGCTCGTCTCCTGAAGATGATCTCTGACGGGGGGTGGAGCGTGATGCCAGAGAATTAATGATAAGGCTTCTTATGGCTGAGGGGAAAGTTCATCAAAATGTGACAAACAAACAAACAAAAACTCCTGGTGAAATGAGTCACTCTGTTGTCTGTTTCCTTACCCAGAATCCTCTTGTGTTATGCTGCTTGATTATATTTGAAGGAAGCCCCAAAGCATCCCTTTAATGTTGCTTATTTCAAACCCCAGGCACAATTTCTCTGTCCTGGAATAACTGACACCGTGTCACTTTTCTCCCAGCACAGGCTTGTTTGTTTTCTCTGTGTCACAGCGAAGGAGAGAAGCTGTCATGGGTAGTGGCCACTCTCACGTTTCACAGACGAGAGTGTTTTTATGGATCCATACATTCATTTGCCACAGAATGATGGGCTTTATAGCATGATGGTCTGATGCTGGACAGAGACCGTGCTGGTCTGATGCTGAACAGAGACCGTGCTGGAGGGCTTCAAGAAAGTATTTTTATAGAATGAATCAGTGATGAAACAAAATGACCATGAAAAACTAAAATTTTAGAAAGCGCTACAGAATTATGGGTATAATTACATGTTTAGATCTCAGGAAAATGACTGTGGTGGTAATTAAAGAGGTTTGAAAAGTAGTGCTCATGATGCAGCCATAAGCGTCCTTCTGACAGAGGTTTTTCTAGTTTGTTGATATAGTGTGTTGGGGAAGTCCAGTCCGTAATAGTGGGTGAAATCCTCAGCTACATTCTGTGCCCAGTGAATTCATCAAAATCAATACTGCTGGCCGTAGGCCAAACATTTCTCTCACCCGAGCTAATATTTGTATATTTAGCTTGGCTCGGCATTTAATCACATGGCCATGAGGCACTGCTGTTTACAATATTCTGTAGGAAGAGAGAAAGTTGCAATAAGAAAGGCGGAAGGGAGAAAAGCCAGATCTCTGGGCACTCGATGGCTGCCGTGACCTAGATGCAGAAACTTAATCGCCCGTAGAGAGAAAGTGACCCAGGAGATTGAAATTGGGAAACTCTGCAACATGCAAACGATACCTGTGAATGCTAAACAACTTTGTCTGGATGCTGCATGGACAGGACCTCAGGACCTCAGGACACTGAGGACATGTCCCCCCCTCTATTGTTCTCTGGCTTTATAGTTGTTTTCCTTGGGCTCGTGGGAGGTCTACTTAGAACATTTTTGTGTGAGGGCAGAATGAAAAATGACTGGTTCAGCAAGAGAACCAATCAGATTGTAGAGGAGGTGAGTCCTCTACAATCTGATTGGTTGCCTCTCTGAACCAATAATTTTTTGTTCTGCCCTTAGAACTTTTTTTCGTAAGAAAAACTTCCATGATCCTTCCTTGGTCTCCCTGCGCTAACCCTCTTTGGGTGAAGGCCATGGAACTTCTCAGTTACCGGGGAGATGGCTACAATTCAGAGATATGGTGTCAGCAACAGAGTAGGCCGATGAATCGGGTGTCACGGCAGATGGCTGGGGGGCGGGGCAGGGT
>JAODKE010000038.1:1988898-2000634 GCA_026779605.1 Mormyrus hasselquistii | reverse complement strand
GGGGGGGGCAGGGGGGGGGGGGGGGGTGGTCGTTTGGGGGGGGGGGGGGGGGGGGGGGGGGGTGGGGGGGGGGTTCTCATAATCAAAACCAGCAAATACAACCTCCCTCAATAATCATGTCTCCCCCTAAATGGGTGGAGACCTCAACCCCCACCCCCCCAATGTTCAAACCAAAGTTACTCCCTTGATCTGTTTCAATTTGGAAAACGTAGAAGTTCATTAGGAGGAAGGGAGGATGAGAGATGGAGGGAGGGAGGCAGAGCGAGAGAGAGAGAGAGAGAGAGAGAGAATACAGATACAAGAAAACGCAAGAAAGATGAGAGGAATGTAAAAACAATGGTGGAAGATCAGAGATGTAAGTGTGCTGATACTGGACATGGGTGATGAATGGGGGAGAGTGATTGGCTGGTATAATGTGGGCAAGACAAGGATATTTATTAGGCAGACCGTAGTTAACATTTGCAAAACAAGAAGTGTAATCCCCACACCATAATGTCAGTTCTGCATAGCAGAACATCACGTCTCATTACTTCACACAAATTTCACACAGATGTTTTAGTACATATATGCAAATGGTTTTTTACAATTGTCACCACTTGGCACAATTTTCAGGTGCTTTATTATTGTTGGTTAAAATAGATTATGTAGTTTCCCAATGCAATAATTTTATACCCAAAACTATGTATGCATGTGATTATCATGTGAGGCACTACATACAAAAGAATTACCTAAGCATTCAAAATGATTTTAACATTTTTGTGTTTTTGATTCCCTTTGTTGTTCTTTTATTTGCATTTTCCTTTTTTGTATTACACGGAGCTGTGTGATTTTTTTTGTTTACTATTGTACTTGAGATCTTAAGAACTTACTTGGGTTCAGGGAAGACATGGGACCTAGAATGCAGGAGACCAAGAGGTTTATTTGGTAACAGCAAACAAGCAAAGAATAGTTGGGGTCGGGAGTCCTGAGGGTTCAGTAGCCAGATCAGTCCTATATGGAGAGATGAGACACGGAGACAGGACCACCAGAAGGCACAGGCAGGCAGGACGGGTAACAAAATGTACCTGCCAGCAGAGGGCGCCCTAGATGGCTGCCTGTGCTGCCTAATGGGTTGAATAGCACTGACTCCATGTGTCGCTTTATTATTGTGAAGTCTTTGCTGCCACTGTAGCATGCGGACAACGGCACGGAGCATCACGCCTACGTTTAAACACGGCACTTATTCACGGAGATGAGCTCTCTGCTGGAAACTTGAGTTCCTCAAACAACGGGGAAAAAAAAACACTTTACAGGAATGTTTTGTGGGCGAGGAGCAGATAAGTGGACGTCAAGGCGAGAAGTGGCTCCACGCTTGGGGATCCTATGAAGACTGACCTATAAAATGAAGCTCTGTGTCCCTCAGAGCCCCATTACCACCACGGTTCATTAGTGTTGACGACTTGCAGATTTTAAAAAATGCAGAAGCGTGTTTATTAAAGCACCAGAGAGAGACGGATGTACATCACCGTGCAAACCGTAGTGAGATGTTCTTCAGATCGCAGGATAGGAGACCCGATTTTTGTTTTTTTTTTTTAATGGAAAGTGGGTCGCTGGTCACCTGATTTGTGGCCTTCTAGACCTTCCTGAACCCCAGTATACTTCAGATATGGGTAGGCTTCTCTGGTTTGACACTTCTTATAGCCACCAGGGGGAGACTTTTTGGGTTTCTCCAGTTTGTTGGAGGATATTTGAACAACACGATGCTGACAAGGTACAAACATCTGTGCGTGTGTGTGTGTGTGTGTGTGCGCGTGCGTGCGTGGCTCTGCCAGTTAGCCTCGCAGGTAGCGCCGACCAGCTGTCTGTTTGCTGTTGGATGGCGGCTGCTCCATATGGAACGTTTTGTCAAGATTTAGTCACTGTTTTTATGAGCCGGAGCCCAAGTGGCCCCCCCTCGCTGCTGAATGTGTGCTATGGTCGGTGTCGATGGTCCTGCCCTCCATCCGACCCGGTGGTGGGCACTGGGCTGCAGTGCGCACAGAGAGGGGGCCAGCCCCCCCCCTCCCCACCCCACCCTCCCTCAGGAATGACTGTTTACCATCTTGTTAATCCTGACTAGTAAATACAACAAGCCTGGGCAACTCTGCCTCACATCCACCTGCTTTCAGACGGGGCAGAAGCCCCCCCGTCCGCAACTGGGGGGAAACCTTCACTGATGTGGGGGGGGGCTTGGTTTTAAACGGGCATAAAAAGGCTCTTTAAAGAGCTTTATTTGTACATCCAGAATGATGTGTAACTCATATAAATATGGTCTTGTGTACGTGGGCTGAGAGGGAGAGTAAAATGAAAGTGTAGGAAACCGTTTATATATATAAACCTAATCTTATATATATAAATTCAATCTTATACAACAAATGATTTCTGATTTATGTTATGTTTGAGATGAGGTTCACCAGCCGGTTCTGACCGGCGCGGACTCCGTTTCTCGCTTTTATAGCCGTGAGAGCACATTCCTCCACAGCCCTCTGCTCCCATGCCGAGTAGCTTCTCGCCGTTTACGGCCTCGGCCGGCAGACGTATTTACGGGCCGGGTGAGTTTCTCTTTCCTGCAGTGAGCGGCTTCCCGGCTCTGAGTGATTTGCACGCGCTAACCTTTCCTCCATAAACTCGCTGCTCGCCACGCCGAGCCGAGGGGATATTTCATTACCCAGGCATCGGACGTATAAAATGGCCCTGGTGCTAAAACCTCTAGGTTTCCGTGGCAGCGGAGATATTCCAGCACGTCACTGGGCTGGGAGCTGCTCAGCCATAAGCAGCGCCCGTGTTTTCTGTGTAAGTTAGTATGTATATCATTTGTCAGTATCGGTTTTTCTCCTGAAAATAGTAGGGCTTTGCGCACACTAGTTTCTCGGGGACTTAAATGTGATTAATCTGCTACATTTATTTAGCCCCTGACAGACATTCAAGCATATAAGCTGTAGAGAAGAATGTGGAAAAAGGCCCTTTTATCTGTCTTTTGTTCCCAGGCGGCCATCTTGTCTGGCGGTTCCAAGCCGTGAAGTTTACAGCGGAGGACGGTGGGTGAAGCCATTGCTTCTCCTACGAGTGTTTGCCAGGGACGAGAAACAAAGACGACAGCAAGAAAAAGCCAGTGTAACGACGCCCGTATGCTCTGCTGATGGATTGATGAGGCACGGAGAGAGAGAGAGAGACATTAGTCTGTCCAGATGAACGCTAGCAGTCGAAACAGGGACAGATGGGAAGCATAAAGGTCACTTGGGAGGTGTTTTGCACGCAGGTGGTACGAAGTATGGGGGGGTACGCGATACGTAGGTGGTGCGTGGCATGTGATGTCGTCGCGTGGATGTCATGCTGGCTGCTGCAAGTCATAGCAATCATTAGCAATGTCAGCAGCACCAATGTTCCTTACAGGTTTTTTCGGCATCGAGCTCATGGTCTGAACACTGAAACCTCTGAAACCTCAGCACCGTGAGCGATTTGCGAAGCGTGTTTCCCGCCGCAGCCGAGCAGTAGGTCACCCTTAGCTCTAAAGTGGGGGTGCAGACAAAATTAACACCATGGTAATAATCACAGCGACATCTCTGTAATGATATATTATATTTATTAAAGTATTGGATGTCTGACTCTGTTGTGTTCATGTTTTTTTTAAGGTACAACACACTTTAGCGATTGTATTGTTGACCTTGTGCGGGTTTCGATGATACTCTGGCTCTGAGTCATCTTGACAGGTATGTGGATGAGCTCTGTCAGAGGACCGTCTGAAGAACACATATAAACCAATTTTAAGTTTTAACAAGTACAGCAATCCCTTCACATTCATACATTCAGAGTTGGCCATGAACAATTAAATGGGAATATTTTTGGCGATCAGACCGCAGAGACTCGCAGAGGACGCGTAAGTTAAAAAACAATACTGAAAATGAAGTGGATCACATAGAATCATGTAATATACAAATATTACTAGTACGTAATATTTGTTAGTGTACATGCATACCGTAACTTTAAATGGATGCACCACACACCTTTGTCTCAGCAACCTGTAAGTTTCGTTGCTGCAAGGTCTGCAGCTGTTTGGCTGGTCTCCACACACATGGCGCTCGGAGGGAACGTCACTCACCAGCGCTAGCAGCCGCGGTGGAGAGTGGGCGCATGGCTGGGCCGCGGAACAGCATCACTAGCATAAACGGTATATGGTGTATATTTGTGAAAGGGTCTCTTACAGTGGCAGGTCCAGGAAGCTTTAGCGTGGGAGGGGTCAGCAGGGGCCCCGGCTGCCGTCTGCCCCGGTGAAGTGTACCCGCCCCCCCAGTGAATCCTGATGAGCTCTCCGGGCTCGGATCCAAGCCGGATCGGATCACTACAGAACTAATTCGCTCTGACAGAACATTAATCATCGGCCTTTCGAGATTCCTTACGGTGACTGAAAACCGGCTTCTGAGGGGAATAAGGGCGGCAAAGATCCGGAAGTCCGACTGCGCGTGAGGCTGCTTCGCTTACAGAGCGCGTCTTTGTCTCACGCAAGAACCATCACCATTCTCTACACGTCGGGAATTTTGTTTCCCCCATCAGCGAGAGGTTCATCTTCGCGCTGATGGAGCCGCGTTATACACCAGGAGAACGGCATTCAGTTGACAAACTGGCATTCCATCTGGTTAATCGTTACCGGAGCCATATTCGAAGGCGTCCTTGCCGAGTGCCGTTTAACACCTTCTCTATGATTATGTGTTTTTAATGGGGCCCATCGCTGCATGATTTATTTACCATAATAAGCATTAAGCCAAAGACCAAAAGAAGTCAACGTCATGCAAAAATATGTGTTCATAAAGACCGGCTACATTTGGACCATTGTGTTAATCGCAGTAATTCTCTGGTAATGAGAAATAAAGTGCTTTTATTTTTGGTTGAAAAACGGATGGGCTCTTTATAATCCTGTCTGTACAGGCCGAATGAAGGGCGTACACAACTCAGGAACCACAAGTCCCAGTGTATCGCCCCCTAGTGGCCAAAATCCATTTTGCGTTCAAGGGCCGTCGAATCCTCTCGTGCATAATTGCTGAGTGTAGGACAAAATTACTTCAACTGCAACCACCCCCACCCCCCTCAACTGGGCTCTCTTCTGGGCCCCCACTTGTCCCCCCGAGATGGCAGACCTGCTTCCGACGTTGTTGATAGGTGTCGCATCACACAGATGCTCTTCCTGTGTGATCTGATCCGCTGTCAGGGGACGAGATGGGTTTCTGGGTGTCCTCTGGAAAGTCGGCACTTGGCACCTTCAGTGTGGCTCCGCCTCCTGCTCCCACTGGCCTGAGAGTCCTCCATCATTCCTAGCTGTAATTACATTGAGCTTGTCCATCTTCTTTTACTGGAAAACGTGGACAATGTAATGGAATTAACCTTCAACAGGATGCAGAATTAATGGAGTGTAGGGCAGGAGCGGCTCAGCCGTGCTGAACGAACGCTGCTTACCGCCTCTGAGTTCACCAGGGGGCATAGTGGTTAAGATCTGCAAGCTTCAAGCTGAAATCTCAGTCGTGGCACGGCTGCTGTACCCATGAACAAGGTGCTTCTATTTGTGTGGTAAATATAGGCTGTGAAAAACAGGGGGAAAAAAAAACAGGACACACTGCTGTAGCTGCACTTTCTGCTGTTTTGATGTGGACAGGAACAGCCCAGAAGTCCTGCCTTCAGAACCAAAAAAAGAGAGAAAGACAAAACAGAAATAAAGCATCTGACAAAGTAAGAATATTTAAAGCACTTGTTTAGCTTCTTGGATTGTTTCGGTAGAATAAATTGAAAACGACTCATTGCTGATTTTAACTAGATGAGAAGGTCAGCTGGGGGTTCCTGGGCTTTTTCTGAAACAGGGAGAATCAGCCAAGGAGTGAATTAGCCAGCGAGAGCAGTCAGTCAGCACCTGGTGACAGGAGCGGTGGCAGGAGTGAGAGTGAGTAGCACTCCTCAGGAAAAATGCAGGCCAGGGTCCGTTGGTCTGTCTGACAGCCACACAAGGAAGGTGTGAGAGGGAATGAGTGAAGGTCTCAGATAACAGACACGGAACTGTCTCCAGACTCAAAGGTATACATCTGTGCTACCTGCCAGGAAACTGCTCCTATGGAGGCTTGCTGATGGATCCCCTTGGGACTTGAACCTATGACGTTATGGTTGTGTGTCACACACGGGCAGCCCCCCCCCCCCCCTCACTGTGTATTTATCTAAAAGAAAATTAAGTGATAAAAACAGAAATCTAATTAAACCATGAACATGTCCCTCACTGCCTCATCAGACACGAAGGAGAAAATTGGTCACATTTGTTTTCATCACAAAAAGCAAAAGAACGAGATACTGAAAATGGCCAATTTGACTAGGAAAAAAAAATCTGGTAGAAGGAAAACAGCTAAATCACTTCTGAGCTTAAAAGTTTGAAATCTGCAGGGTAATCTTCAGGGAGCAGCCCTGCATCGCTCAGGGGAGTGTGGTCGATGCATTGATTCGATCGCGGTTGTTTGTAGACAGATTTCGCTGACGATGGATGCTGTTATTTTCACTGATTCCGTGATGGTAAAATAACGAGTGTAAGAAAATGACAGAGAAAACAAACCTGGGAGCAACGAAAGAGGCAAATCTGACGTTTTTCTGTGCCATGTTCCTGCATACTGCGTGTTCAGAGCCTGTGGAACAGGACATATCTAGAACCAAACTGCACATTCCAGGTACAGTAAGCTATAGAAGGTGGTTGAAGCTTGAGATGTGCAACATGTTTACAAAAGATTCCAGTTTCAAGAGTTTATTAAGTGTTCGGTAAACAGTCGGTTACGTCTATCCAGTGAAAATCTGACACTTGGTAACACCTTAGCTGACAGGGCATAAATAATATAATAATTATGTGATTACTAATGAAGCACAAATCATAAACAAATCATGAAAAAGATACAGTCGCTACATGACATCGACATTCATTACACAAGTCTACAATTTTTTTTTTCAGGTGCCAAGGTTTTTTGAATAGATTTAGGATATTTTGAGGGTGCGGAATTAAAAAATCACATTGCTTTTGCTAAATTGGTTCTAGTTTTTGAGATAATGGACATCCATGAAAATAATGCATTGCGACTTGTGTGTGATAATAAATGAAATAGCTGTTGGTCTGTCTTTTGACTCTTTAACGGTGTCTTAGGTAATGAAATGAATGATGAAGCGTTGAAGGAGAGTCTGAAAATAAAATTAGAGTTAAGTTCACATGTGCGTGTTTGCATGGTCATTTATTGCTGTTGTTACTATGGTGGTGAATATTTACCCAGATCAAATCTGTCAAGTCCTTCATAAGAAAGGGCATCATGGGAACACCTGTCTGGTATTTAGCCAGAAATGGTTGAAATGCTCGTGATAGGGGCATGAAAAAATGTAGTTTGGCCAGAAGAAGGGGATCAAAAGAAGACGTCCCTGGGGTTTTCACCCATTTTGACTTCACCAAGTCCACATATTTCACAATCGAGGGCCAGACTTCCAATGCTCATTTGACCGTTGCCAAATTTTCGAGCCACCGATGGCCACAGAGAGGGAATCTTGAGGATGATGTTGCAGCTGTGAAGTCCTCTCTTCTGCCTGGTGCAGAGTGGAATAGAAAATGCAGTGCCTTGAGCACTTTCTCCACCATCCACACTTCAAAACCAGCCTTGAATGAGTTGTGAAGGGTATGTAGACCACAACTTCCTACAATTACTAACTGCGTCGCAGCAAATTGCTCACCACAGTGTGAATGTCATGATTGGACGTATAGGAGTGATGTCGGCTAACCGTTTGCAAAGCCCATAGCACTTCTGCCTTCAGTGTGTCAGCTGAAGAGAATGTACTGAAGGCATTGCTTGTCGTGGGATCTGTAGGTCTATCTGTAAAGGTTGTACTTGCAGGACTGGCAAATAACTGAATGGGGACAGTTTTTGTCAGACTGTCGATAAAACTCTTATGCTTCTCTTCCCTGATATGTGAGTTGATGGCTTTAGAGTCCATTGTTCCCAGTTTGATGACTTTTTTACAAAGGTCACATCGCACTTCGTAGACATTAGTCGTCGTTTTCAACCAGTCACAGTACTTTTTTTTGAAACATTGACATTAATAACAATTCATAATTAATTAATATTCTATTATTTACTCAAATCATACATAACTTTTTCCTGTCACTGTTAGATATTTTTAATTTGTCTTTTGTATAATATTAGACTGTTTACTTACTAGTTGAAACTAAAATAAAAATATTCTTGCAATTCTGAATGCTTTTCAAATGTGTTGCATAAATTAATTAATTAATTAATTATTCAATTATTAAATATCTCAGAAACTAGAGCCAATCTGGCAAAACTGAGTCATATTCTTAATCATCACCATAAACTTAATATAAAACCGTTCAGACATTGTTGGCACCAAAATCACTATATACCAGTGTTAAACGATGTTCTTTCAGTAGTTCCTTCAGTAGTTCACAAAGGTTTACAGAATTCACAGACATAGTAACTGCTTAGGATAAAAGATGTGCCATTAATGATGAACAAACATAAAATCTGTATGTAACTAAAACCTGGTTTGTGGTTAATTAATACACAAGTAATAGCATAATACTAGATTATTTGTGCCCATTCAAGAAAAGTATTACTGAAAATCTTACTCTGCACGTCCTTCCTGCCAGCGGTAAATACCAATTAAACACAAACACAAATTAAGGCGCTTCAATAAGACAATAAAAAAACACAAGACAGTAAGTAGAATAATGGCAAATACATAAACACCGTGCAATGGAAACATTTCATGCAAATATTGATAATGTCGTGAAAAGTGACACAATGACACAGCCATCTGAATTTGAGGGCCACGGGTCCTTGGGACAGACGACACCCCATTATGACCGTCCAATAGGAAGGAGCCTCGGGTGCCCAAAAAAATGGAGACAGCAGCAGCAGCGTCTGTAACATGTGTGAATCAGCTACGTATGAATAAGGCTTCACGGTGCAGGCGGCGCTCCTGCTTAATTCGACTGCCGAGATAATTAGAAATCTTTCATTACTTCAAACTAAATGCTGTGTCAGCGCCGGTCAGGTTTATCTGATGTACCTGCATTGAGGCCGTCAGACGTCAGCCTGGAACCCAGGTGCACGACATCATGCCAAAATCAATGCCTGGGGGCCCCATTGTTGTTTGCGGGGTCCCACTCATACACTCACTTCAGGGCCCTCCCTAGTGTAGTGACTGTTTGTGGCCAGCAGGGGCCCCCACATGAGGTTTGACCCCTTTTGGGCAGCTGGTTATACAACTGGAATGCAGAGGAGCGGGTTGCGCAGAATCCACGGATCACGGCTCACTTTGAACTGTAAAGTTGCGAGAGAAATGTTTACTTTTCGATTTGCGTTCCTCTGAAGTTTGGCAGAAAATCACTGTGGCGCGCCTGTGTGGGGAGGGAAAAGCAAGCAGCAGTAAGCTCAGATTGCTTTCTGAAGCGCTTACACCCAGCGCCATGATGCCTGAGCAGCCCGCTTGCTCTGCTCCCCCATGTGGCGCCTGCCTGCTTGTTTCCCTTGCTCTGCGGGAGCACCGTCTGACTGTCTGAGTACATCAACCCTGCGAGTGACATCAGCCCTGCGAGTGCATCAACCCTGCGAGTGCATCAGCCCTGCGAGTGCATGAACCCTGCGAGTGACATGAACCCTGCGAGTGACATCAACCCTGCAAATGACATAAACCCTGCGAGTGACATAAACCCTGCGAGTGCATCAACCCTGCGAGTGCATCAACCCTGCGAGTGACATCAAACCTGCGAGTGACATCAACCCTGCGAGTGTATCAACCCTGCGAGTGACATCAGCCCTGCGAGTGACATCAGCCCTGCGAGTGCATCAACCCTGCGAGTGACATCAGTCCTGCGAGTGACATCAACCCTGCGAGTGCATCAACCCTGCGGTTGCATCAACCCTGCGAGTGACATCAACCCTGCGAATGCATCAACCCTGCGAGTGACATCAACCCTGCGAGTGACATCAACCCTGCAAATGACATAAACCCTGCGAGTGCATCAACCCTGCGAGTGACATCAACCCTGCGAGTGCGTCAAATCTGCGAGTTACATCAACCCTGCGAGTTACATCAACCCTGCGAGTGCATCAACCCTGCGAGATACATCAACCCTGCGAGTGACATCAACCCTGCGAGTTACATCAACCCTGCGAGTGAGTGCCGTTGTGCACTGGCAGGACTGTGCTCGTCACCTGGCAGATGGCCATGTGTGGGACGCCTGGGGTATAGAAGGCAGTATTTCATGGTGCCACCTAGTGGTCTAGTTTGACTCCTCGCTATCCGCTAATCTCTGAGCTCTGTCTCATTTCCTCATTACATCCAGTAGGGGGCCTCGTAAGGCCCCTTTGCAAGAAAAACCGCCTACTGTATCTCCGCCAGTCATTAACAGAGGTGGGGGCTCTTTGACTCTCTCTGATGGACTGCTAGCTAAGGATTTCCTCTTTGGAAAGAAAGATCAGACACAAAATGAAGTTTTAAGCATTTAGTACACAAAGAATTGTGTATATTGTATTATAAATTATATAATAGCATGATGAATATTTTACTGATATTTATTAATATTTAATCAAATTGAGTAATAATTGTTTGTTGAGTGGACCTATTGGCCTGGTGCATGTGATCCTGCACTCTGGAGGTTGAATAAAAGGGAGTTTGAACTCTGACAGGACACAGAAGCCCTTGCTGTTGATCTTATTCTGACAGCGTTGGGTTTTCTCTTCAGGGTTTGCCATGCCGTCACATACCTTTAAGGAACTCCACGGGCCTGGAAATGTGCTGTTATTTACCCCGGAGAAACACAGAAGCAGGAAAAGCATCCGTAGGTCTTCATTTGTGCTGGAGAGTGCAGCATACGGAGTGCGACATGCAGGAGGAATGTGAGTGATCTGTCTGCTGCGGTTCCGCCTTCAGCGAAGCCCGATCCACGGAGAGCGAGAGCGGACGTCTCCCATCTGGCATTTCTGCCAGTGATGTCGCTGCCTTGCCACGCTGTTTCATCCATGTATGAGTGTCACTCTTGCTTTGTTGTCTGGGGGGGGATTCTCTCAGAACGCCCCTATTTCAGTTTACCTGCTGGGCGTTCTGTTGTTCAAGACTTCCCACCCCTCTTGTTCTATTGTTTGGGAGTTCCAGTCACTCTTATTCTGTTGTTTGAGACTTCCTGTCCATCTTGCTTTATTTTGGTACGTCCTGTTCCTCTCATTCTGACTTTTGGGACCTCCTGTCCCTCTTGTTCAGTTTTTTGTGACTTCCTGTCCCTCTTGTTCTATCATTTGGGATTTCCTGTCCCTCTTCTTCTATCGTTTGGGATTTCCTGTCCCTCTTGTTCTGTTGTTTGGGATTTCCTTTCTATCTCATTTTGTCTTTGGAACTTCTTATCTCTCTCGGTCTATTGTTTGGGAGTTTCAGTCACTCTCGTTCTGCTGTTAGGGATTTCCTGTCCCTCTCGCTTTATCATTTGGGATTTTATGTTCCTCTTGTTCTGTCGTTCGTGATTTCTTGTCCTTCTCGCTTTAATGTTTGGGACTTCCTGTCCCTCTGTATTGTTGATTGGGACTTCCTGTCCTTCTCGTTCTGTTGTCTGGGTCTTCCTGTCCTTCTCGTTCTGTTGTCTGGGTCTTCCTGTCCTTCTCGTTCTGTTGTCTGGGTCTTCCTGTCCTTCTCGTTCTGTTGTCTGGG
>JAODKE010000038.1:1959285-1977857 GCA_026779605.1 Mormyrus hasselquistii | reverse complement strand
GATGTGGATGTGGGGGAGAGGAGCAGGAAGATAAGGGGGACACTTCTCCCCTCGATCCAAAAAAAAAAACCCCCCCCCCCCCCCCCCCCACCGCATACCCAGTGATTCCATGGCGGTATGACGGCATGGCGAGAGAGCAGCTCTGGACATTGCGGTGTTGATTATTTCACTGCTAGTTGCCTGATTCAGTGAAAGACCTCTGAGAACTTTTACGGCTGGTGTTCTGAGGAGAACCGGCGAGGCAGGCGGCGAGCAAACCTCAGCAGACGTTCTGGCAGCGTTAGATACGTTTGTGCCGTTCGATGCCGAGAAGGTGAGAGGCAAAACGTCGGCCAGCGTCAGACAGCTGAGATTAAGAGCATTCACACGCCGGGGTACAGAATATTTACAAAGCTGTCGCAGGGATGACAAACGGCTGCACTTAAATCGCTCTTAAACCGTACTTTGGGTGCTCTGAGCTGCCGAGGTCCCAGCTCATTTGCGGTCAGTGAAGGGGAACCGGCTGGTCTCTATCTGAAACCTGGCGCTTGGTACCTACCTATACATTGGTTTAGTCAAATAAAGCGAAAGGAGATTAAGCTGCTCTGTTCAGACAGCGAGTTGCAGCTCAGTCCTTCCAGACTCTCCACAGTTAGCATTAGATTAGAGGGTGAGCCACAGCATTCACGCCTCATCAGCTCCAGTGATCCGAAGGCGGCCTTAATAGTGCACAATCAGGCTCCAGTCCAGAGCTGCTGGCCAATGGACCATTCAGCATATCCATGTTCATATTCATGTGGCTCTTATTGTATGTATTGTTCTTAATTTGCACACTGGTCCTCATTTCTATACTATTTGCTTTTATTTGCATCACTGCAGTGGTGGGACTTTGCACTCAAGTTTTTTTTACCAAGTGTCTAGTAATGTGACAAATAAAGTGATTTAATCTGAATTTACCAGAGTGCCTCATCTAGGGACAATTTTCCCATTTGATGTTCTGCGAAGTCCGTTCACGCCGATTCTGACCCAGAGGTTATGTGGGACCTCGCTCCAACGGCAGGAGTGATGGCCCGAAAAGCTTTGCCCGTTTGGGTGAATGGACCCTATTAAGAAGGCGAAGTCCGTGGTCCAGAACTGGGTTAGTCTTCTGGGTTGGTCACTTCAGAGAACCCAATTTATCCATTTTCCCAAACCACTTATGCAGTGCAGTTCCTCCAAAGTACAAGTTTCCTTACTGGTATACAGTGGCAGAACCCTCAATGGAGAACCCTCAATGGAGGACCCTCAACGGAGAACCCTCAGCAGGGAACTCCCAAGGGAGAACTCCCTTGTACCCGAAACCTCCCATGCACAGCTCTTGCAGTACCTCCAACAGCCTGCGCCCTCAGACAGAGTGGAAACTATTTCCTGGATCTTTTAATGAGCGGTTGAGCGCTGCCATATCGGCTCGTCCCCAGAGGAAAATCGATGTTTGCCTGGTCGTGACCCTAGCGGCGTTCGACCGCACCGGCTATCAGCAAACCAAAAGATGAATTGGGCCGCGAGCTCCGCCTGCCTACACACTCTGCCTCTGCTAAGAGGTCAGGAGACAAATGGCGACAGGAGCGTGCGGAGCATTCGTCCCCTCGGAAACCCCGGACCTCCTCCCAGTGTCCCAGGAGGACTGGCCGTCTGGTGTGATGGATAGACGAGGCAGGGAAGGAGAGGAACCTACCAAGAGCACCGCCACATTCCCAGTGAGTCTGCCACCCTGAAGAACTCTAAAGGTGATCAGAAGACCCGGTGACTCCAACAGCATCCATGATGCATGTCTTTGCTTTGATTACCCCTGTGAGATTAGACCAACATGTGCCCCGAGCATCTCTGTGAGAGGGCTCTGGTCTGTTTACGCACAAGGGCAAATAAATAGCATCCCTGCGGAGACTCGCAGGATGTCGGGCGTCACAACCGGACTGGGCCGAGAAGGGCAAGGCGTGCAGGACTCTGACGGGGATGAGCCCGCTGTCACAGCCCTGGGGTCTGGCTGACCCCGGTTATACAACACCCACTGGATAACACGCCCCTGTGAGTTTTTTTAAAGGGGCTGTCAGACTGATCATTTTTAATGCCAAGCCTTGCGGTTCTACAGAAGACTGGACTGCCTTTCTGAGAGCACCGCCAAGTGGGGACAGCCACCCCCCTCCCACAGCCAGATCCCATCTGCCAGTGCGTTCTTTAAGTTACAGGCATGGATTTTGCTCCCTCTCCCTTCCACTGGGGAGGGGGGGGGGCTCCAGGAGGTGCCGCTGGGCAAATGGCAACAAGGAAACAACCATGACTGCCCCCCCCCCAAACACTAGCCCCCCAGCCCCTGTTTTTAAGTTCAATCAAGACTCACAGTGATGAGTGATGCTGGTTGGGTGGGGGGGGACACTTACTCCTTGTCATTTCGAGGGAATGTTAACATGTCCCTAAAGCCAAATCTGAGTTCCTCTAAAAGCTGGAAGAGTCACAACCTCCAAGAACTGAAGCTCCTGACGAGACAATTACAGAGTGTGCTGATTCAGACTCTGAGCAGAATGTCAGGATGCCTTTTCTCTGCCTCAGTTCTGAATTTAAACGCCATGTTTAATGTGTTTATTTTAAAAATCCTTCAGGAATAATAATAAAAAAAAAGCCTAAGCATATAAGTATTAAAAAAACAGTTACACAAACAGGTACATTCGAATCCAACTAATAGACGTGAGGACCCCTTATTCAGCCATCCACTTCAATGGCGTACATTTGAGCTACTGAAGCTGAAATTACGTCAAAATAAGCAGCTGCAATTGTCACTTATTAATACAAGTGTTCAGTGGGGGGGGGCATACAGCCCATGGTAAATGGGCAGGTCCTGATGCTGAGAAAACCGCGCTCTGTCAGCCCTCCAACAGGAAGAGGGCTCTCCACCAGCCGGCCCTCTCGCCCTGCTACCAGTCGATCCCCCTTATGGTTCATTTCAATAATGAATTTAAATGACAAACAACATCCTTAAGGGATCTGAATAGAGGGGGGCATCACTAAAAAACTCTTATTATTGTCAAATTTCACCCACTAATTCAGAATCAGTCAGCAGCATTCGTGAGTATTTGTGCGTGTGTTTGTGTTCGCGGTTGGAACGAAAAGTCAGAGGTTAAACTGTCACTGCCAAATGTACCATGTAATGAGTGGAATAATCTGTTGGGTCAGCTTTTAATTTTTTAACCTTATGTACTGTTTTTAATTGCGCATCCAGTTAAATAAAAGAAATATTGTCAAATGAATCGCTTTGATTAAACATACAGTTGAATAAAGATAAATAATGACACCTTAAGCAGCTTAAGTGAAACGTTGATTCAGAGAAAATCCTGTCGAATTGTGTTTCCTCTGTTTCTGTCTTTAGTATAAACTCTGTGGCCAGTTAATTAGGCACACCTGCTTGTTAATACTAGACAGCACACAGGGCCAATTAGGGAAAGAGGCTAAGGGGCCTGATCTAACAGATTTCAAATGCTGTGTGATTGCTGGTGCCTCGTGTGGCGATTCCAGCATCTCAGGAACAGCCGCCCTCCTGGGATTTTCGCAAACTGCAGTGTCTAGTGTCAGCTGCATTTTTGTGGCTTGTTAATGAGAGAGGTCATATGAGAATGGTCAGTTAAAGTTAACGGGAAGTTCACAAGTACAAAAATAACACAGCACAACGGCATACCGCTGTGGAAAACAGCTTCTCCGAATGCACACCTCCGCTGCCCTTGGGGCAGTTCTGCAGGCAAATGTGGGTCCTGCCCAGTTCTAGCTACATGTACCTAATAAAGTGACCACTGAGTGTACATCCATCATAGAAGCTGACAAGCTCTTACAGACTAGGCCATCCTGCCAACCCCAAGGCCAGAAGGTGGCAAGGAGCAGATCCAAACGTCAATGTCGAGCATCTAGCCCTCCCTTGCTCTGAATCTGCTGCTGTCTTCACAGGGGGAACCAACGAACAAGAGCAGGGGAAACGCCAGTGCACGGCGCTCGCTCTCAGCTCTGTAGGCAGGCCGCGGCCTCCAGCCTCCTTATTGTCAGCTTAATCAGCCTATCGATCGCAGCGCTGCCCAGCGAGATGACAGGCCTGACATCAATGGGATCAATGGGCTCTGATTTAGTACAATTCTTTTCAATCTCCCCCTTCTTTCCATAATTCCCAGTGAAAAATAACATCTCCTGTTGTAGGGAGACTCGACTTGAAATGGGAGATTGAAGGGGACCTGGGTGAAAGAAAAGCTGTGGGGCTTCAGTCTTGGAGATGCACACCAGGAAAGAAGCGGCAACCAAGGAGACTTGAGTTTCAGATCTGGAAAAAGCCAGGATGAGGCGAGACAATGCGATTAAAACGGAGGATGTTCTGGGTTTCAGAAGGGATGGTTGTGAAGTGCAGGCAGCTTTTAGCACCTTTGCTCAAAGGGGGTAGAAACACTGTAATAAAGCTGGTAAAGGCAGATCTGGGCTGGTCATGGAGACGGCATGAAGGGAGAGGGAACAACAAAATGGAGGAGTGGGATGCAGCCCCAAAAATGGATGCTTGGGCTTCAGGATGCAGAAAAGCAAAAAGGTGTCAGAGGGTTTGGAGAGGTTTTCTGGGGGCTAGAAACAGAACTCGGGGTGCATCCGAAATCGCACACCTAAGTCTGCATACATTCAGATACACCGCAGTCACCATCTTGCACCAAATGCAGCATGTTTAGCGATGATGCAACTCGACCCCTGCAAAACTATTCAAAACTATCAAAAATAAACACATGTTCAGTATTATTTTCTGCATAAATTTGTACAGAGACGCACTCCCGCTGCCATCTTAACCAAAACTGTCGAACAAGCAATATTCTTTGTTGCGCCAGTGGCCTTGTGCGATAGCGTAACATCCATCGGTCACACATTTCGGAATTTCGCAGAATGCAGTATGTCAGCTGGGTACCGTTCACCTAATGTCTCATCTATACTGAGGTGGAAAGAATGAATGTGCTCATTAGCTGTCTTTGGCCTGCAAGGAATTACATGCCTCCCTGGTCTTAAAGACACAGTAAATAATTAAGGACGATAATAAAGATACAGTGTTGCTACAGGTTATAGACTTATAAACTGTAATGTACACAGTGTCACATGGGAACAACTAACATTATGAGTTTGCTGTCACGTGTTCACATGATGAGCACTGCCAGAGGTGCACACACACACACACACACACACACACACACACACACACACACACACACGTTTGTATCCATATCTTTGTGTGGACCATTCATTCATCCTTACACCGTGATCCCTAACTTAACAATCCAGCTAGTTTTTTGATTGCAGGCCCAGATTTTTCTAAAATTGAGTTTTAGAAATGAGCTAAAATACAGGTTTTTATCACACTCACACACACACACACACACACACACACACACATATGCACACACACTGCTTCCCCCGAGTTCCCTTTCATTTCTAAAGTCCTTAATTGACAGTCACTGCATAGTTCATTTTTTCAAAAGTGATTTACATATAGATTAATCAGTCAGAGGTGTAATATTTTCAATATAGGAGAAAATAAAGACAAAATAAATTAAAATAGTAATCATGTCAGGGAGCATAAACACCATGATGTAAACAATAACAGTAATAAAGATCATAATACTGAGCGGCATGACGGGTTCTATTTTCTCCCGGGTTCCTCTCTGGTTCCTCTGGTTCCCTGCAGTCTCCTCCCACCAAACCCTCTTTGGGTTTTCATGTTTATAATGATGCCTGCACAGCCTCCCCCGTTTCATGTATGCAGACACAGGCCAAGATTGCAGAGGAATAAGTTATCGGGACCATTTATTCTACACCTTCTCCTGAATTTTCTCCCTAACTCTGCACGTCTCGTCATTCTGTGAGCACAAGTGCCTCTGCGTGTCCCCGTTTCCGGTCTCGCGCGCACGACGAGCGAGTCGGGGGCTGATTTCCATGCTCGTCTTTGGTTCGAGGTGATAAATATGTCTGCTGAGACCGCAGAGGTGCCACTTTGACGGAGTGCTGTCTCCTTCGGCGAGCAGATCCAATCACACCTGTCTCTAGGGGCAAGATGACCCGCTCTGCAGATCTGAGCGTCAATAAACATTTATTTCCGTTAGATGTTAATGAACCAAGGCAAAACCCGTGGCACCCATTTACCATGTAACATGATATATTGGCATGTACAAATAATTTTCAAGAGCTTTTATTTTTACTATAGAATTTTCATGATGATATTTATAATGTGCATAAATTAAATCCAGTGTTTTCCCTTTCAGGATCTAATCTAATAATAATGATCAGTAATTAATAAGAGCTAGATTTGGATCACATGTGACAACCCCAACCATGGTTTTGGGTTTTCTGGCACTGGGAGTTTGAGCCTCCATCTAAGGCTCTAAAACAGTCATTTGATCAACAAAGCATTCATAGGAACCAGGAGCGTCAGGCGTAAATGCCAACGTAGACTCTGGACATTCTGTGAAATGTCAGGCCTGGCTCCCTGCCTCCTCGACGCTGTCCACTCTGTTTACGTAGTATGTCTCCATGCTCATTTTTGCACTGCCAGGAGCAGTAGGGGGCGTGGCTCTGCTGGACGTGTCACTTCCTGTGTTTGTGTCCAGTGCTTCACCGCATGTGTGTGGGGTCAGCCCCCTGTCCTAGCAGCTTGGTGCCAGGGAGCAAATGGAAAGGCAGGCTGAGCAGATGGGAAGCAAGCTGAAGGGATATTATTCAGCCTGGGAACTTATTAAACATGACAGTGTTGTGAGTGATGTGTTCTCTGCAGTGAATGCCGGATGCAGTTTATAGACCCCCAGGGTTCTCTTTATACAAATAAAACAAAGGAAGAGTCAAACACATTTTAAGAATGAGTAAATGTGGAAAAACACAAAACTGTTCTAGAGTTATGCAAGTGTCCTTAGCATCTTAAAGGCACAGTGTACTTACACTGCCTTCCTGCATGGCTTATTGGTTATTCAGGTAACTAAGCTAATTTCAATATTCAAAAAAATATCTTTCAAATGGCACAGTACAGATAACTGAAGCTAGCTAGATAAGCAGTTCATGAAAAATATGAACTGGGTGTCCTGCAAACTGACACTAACTGATCTGAAGTCAGGGGAGCTTAAATAAATATGAGGTAGTTCATTGTCTTAGAGACAAAGCTCTTTCCTTCACCCTCTCTCTTTCTCTCACTCCCTCCATCATTTATTCTCCGTAGCCGCAGTGACGACAGCTTGCAAATGCCTTTCTGAATTCCCATTTCACGATCTCACACACGGCTGGCCGCACTTTGATTCACTTTGCCGGTCAGTGTGCGTCCCCCGCAGTGAGCGAGAGGAGCTTGTTCGCCCCTGGCTGAGGAGGGGCTGCAGCCGGAGCGGTCCCCTAATCAGATTATTGGGTATTAGTACATGTTATCTCCTGTAATCTTTCACCGGGGCTGGCAAGTGAAAGAAGCAGGTCCAAGCACAGGGTGTGCAGGTACTTCAGGGATGGTGGGCAGCTACGTTTGGGGGTCTATGGGAAGTAAAATGAGAAAAGGGTGAGAATAAACCAGGTCCAAGGTCTTCTCCTGCATGGTAAATGGCTGGAATGCTGACCTGCTGGCTCAGGGGACTTGCACAGTCCAAACAGATGCACAATATATCCATACAAGCCGCAGTAGGAAGGACCATTGTCTGTTGACAGTTGTGTCATCAATAATGTGGAGACTGGAAAGACTGACACTTAAATATCAGTCCCTGCCGGGTGAATGAATCGACTCTGTCACTGCATGGTTCGTACTTGCGGGTGTCCTTCTGCAAGCCTCCCGTTATACCATTGCTTCTCTCCAGTTCATGCATTATACATCGATCCTCTTTGGTTGTCTCTACAGTTTCCCTCTCCCCGTTCCTTCCCTCTTTAATCCTCCTCTCCTTGCAGCTTCCTGCCAGAACCTGATTTTGTTTCTCATACTGTCTGGACATGACTGGCGCCATCTTTTGATGCAACACATACAAACATGCCACAGATGGGGTGCCCAGCTGGCTCTTAACTTCTGGCGATGGTTTTCTAACCACAGGGCTCTCTGTCTCTCAGCAGGGTCTCCTGGAGAGTTGCTCTTCCTGGGCTTTAGCCTCGGAACACCCTCTACCGAAAGAAAAAAAAACCCACTCACAGAAACTAAAACCTCTCCAGGGAAGACTGAATCACTGCTCTGTACCACTGTGATAAATCAGGAAAATCCCTGTCTGTGCATGAATTTCTCATTTTAATTCCTCATTTGATCATGTTAATGTTAATGCTGTATTGCGGTTTTCAACCCAAAATGTACATTGAACCCATACACAAAGTGATTTCAGTGTCCTTTTTTTTTTATTTCAAAATATTTTGACAGGGAAATTTTGAAAACAAAATTTCAAAATAATAAAACAACAAGACTGACAGTTTTTGGTAGAATGAAACATCACAATGACCCAGCACACGTGAAGTATTGGGACAAGGATCAGTCTGAAAATTCAGATTTAGGCTTTTTGTGCAACAAGTTTTCTCCTTAAGATGCATAGATGGCTTCCTGACATTTATAGGCAAGCTGATTATTTCATTACTGCAGTCTGAAGTTTGCAGAGAATCCAAAAAAATCAGCCTAGACACCCACTATATGCAGAAAAGAAAAATATCAGAAAAACTGGACTCAGCATCTGAGTAAACAAAATTTGAGTATAATGAGGAACTTGCGTTAATATGTACCTGTCAAATTATAGCCCCGCTGCTCTGACTGTATTTTAATAACATAATTGACTTTCCAGAAATTAATTTAAAGAACAAGCAGATAGTTAACAGCCACGTGAACTTCTAAGAAAATGTAAATGAAGATCATTCTTTGTAGCAATCCTAAGTAATAATTCAAGTACTAATTTCTACAAATCTTAATAGTACTACTGATATTAATAATACAACTTGTTAACATTGACAGTTTATGAAATGTGGGTGCTATTTTTGGTTGCTTGATGCATCTGTGTCTTACGGAAAGGGAACCCAGGTCCCAGAGATGTAATAAAACAATCAGCCAGACCAGATGGGTTTAGGTCGGTTACCCAGGCTCAGCGGAGATTCCACGGAAATCCAGAAAGATCTGTGTTCATCTCCGATGGGAGTAGGAGCAGGTGTTATAGACAGGGTTTTTTCTCGGGAATTCATCTGGAATCGGACATGATTCCATTTCCATAAGGTATCAGCAGGCTTCCACTCACTGGGAAGGCAGTCCCTTGGCACTGAGATGGCAGTAATACGATATGGGAGGGGAATCGCTTTTAAGTGACTGAGGTAGCTAAACATAGAGGAGTAGCAGTACACATAACCCCCCGTGAGGGATCTGCATGCCAGAGATTAAAAAGCCCGTAATGAACGCATTCTTATTACCAGAACACCAGTCCTGTAATTTTATTGCAGTGAAAACTATTCAAGAAATAATTAAAAGTGTGTCTGCAGTAATTTATACCATGCAAAGTGTGGGGGGGGGAGAGTTAATTTACTTGTCACTTATTTGCCCCTCCCTTCCCTAAACCCTTCTTTACAAAGATAATGCGATGCGTTCATTTGTTCAATTAAGCACGTGCCTCGGACCGGAATGAGCACGCCCAAGTGCGTTTCTGATGCTTTAATAAAACTTTTAATCCATATGACGGATCTTGTCCGGGATTCAGATGGAGCCATCATGAGGAAGGTGGAGCTGAAGGAGATTCATGTTCTCCCATGGTTCCTGTTTCGTGCGGTTCACCTGTCCCTCATTCGCCGGCGGGGGGGGGGGCGCCCTCCAGGCCAATAGCGGCACTGCGGAGCTCCCCGCTAACTGGGAATGCATGCTGTTCCGTGGGGAGAGTGCAAACGTTCCAAGCACAGCTCGATTGCTTTAACCGCCGACGTCACACAGGCCAGTCCGGGCCAGCCCTGCCATTACTGCGGCTTTTCACGAAAGACAATCATCTCAGATGAACGAGGCAGAGAGAGCTGGCGGTGCGACTCTGTGTGACCACAATCAGCATCTCATTCAAGCAGCATGGCCTCTTCTGCGGGTTTACCATGATGACAGTGTTTCGATGACGAACTGAGGCGTTGTGGGGTTCGAAATTTGAAATTTAGATTTATTTATATAAGTATGAGACAGGTACTTTGGAATGTGTTGCATTTTTCATATCCCAGCATGCTCTCCTTAGCATCTGAGTGCAGGGTCACATGTCCATCTAGTCCCCCAGGAACTTTTTTCCAGGGGCTCAGAGTCTTGCTAAAGGGCCCAACGGAAGAGTACTGTAGCTGCTCTGGTGCGTTTTAGTTCCACACGCTCAAGCACTTGCAGATGCATTTCTGTGTGGGACAACCTGGTCTTTGAGCGCATTCTCTCTCTTTTTTAAGAAGGAGGCCCCAGCTTCCCGGGGGTTGTGTGTGTGTGTGTGTGCTGAGCTCCCAGTTCTCCCGCCTCTTTAAATACAAATGCCGCAGGAAACACACACGGGGACAGAAGATGGCACTGGTGCCTCATACATGACATTGTGCAAATGAAGCCGCAGCTTTAGCACCGGCTCTGGCCGTCGCCCTTGGCGCTCACTGCATGCAGATGCGCATTGGACCCCAGGAGGTTCTGCTGGGTGACATCACGGGGCGCCAGTGGGACGTGCCGCTCAGCTGTATGTCTTCTGCTCCCCCGCATTTATTGCCGCCTGGACAGGCGCATTACGTGTGCACGCAGATCTGCATCAGGGTACAGGAAAACACCAAAACGCGCATGGGCTTCTTGCTTCGCCTCAAAAGGGTGCTTGTAGGGGCGTGCCCTCCCTTCCTGCCCATAAGTTCTTGCTTTCATTCATCCCACAACAGCTGACTGTGTCTGCCTGTCCCACCTTAACCCATCTATTGATCATTGTTTTTATTCGGTTTCTACGATGTGGAGATATGGAGGATGTGAATGCTCTCATCCGATCCTGCGGCCCCCTCTTCTCTGTAGCTTCCTCTCTCCTCTCTCCCTCACCTGCTGGCTTTCTTGTATTGTGTTTTTCCTAGCATTCTCCTTTACGGATAGCGGTAAATGTCCACAGACCTTTTCACTAACCTGGTTTCATAATTCATGATCCTCTTTCGTATTGGTTTTCAGGCAGCTGTGATTGCTGTTTGGTCGCACTTGTTAGGAGCTAACGATGGTTCTGTCCTGGTACTCGAACCCCTTGCCCTGCCCCTTCCTCACTGTTAATGCCACTTTGTGGATCTCTGGGTTTTTGCAAATGGCAGCTTCACACTGGCCAAAGCCATTCTAATAACTTCTAATAACTTCCTTTTGAAAAGATCAAAGGTCATAATCTGGCACTTATGTTTGTTCCAAGGTGCAATTTATCACGGATTGGTTTTCAGTACAAGTCATTGTTCGGGGACAGCGACTATCAATAATCTGCAGTCATGTTTGCTGCCTGTGGTCTTTGCTAATGACTTTTGAAGGTTTACAGAAGCCTGGGTCAGGAGGCTATTGTCAATAATTGACAGTTACAGTTGCATGGAACTTGGGGTAGAGCGTGCAGATCTTCCGTTACCATGACAGTAAATTGATTTTTTTCCTTCAAAACTTTTCATTTGCAATTTTCATTCGTCTCATTTGCCCTGGTCCAGGGCTCAGTGGATGAGAGGGTAATATACAGTGATGTTGCCTGATGGTAGGGTCACGCAGGGGTCAGGGGTCACAGAAGGTGTCTGTGATTTCGGAGTAGTCCGGGGGCTGGGTCGCGCCCATGGAAGGCATGGTGAAAACGCTGCACTGATGTGTATGAAGGTGGATCACGTTAGCAGCTTTTTAATCATTCAGTTTTCTTAACGATATAGCATTTCTTAATAACTTTAAATGACTCCTTCGTAAGGGTCATTATTTTCGTATTAATGTAAATATCTGGCTTGTCCCCAGAGATCTTACCTTGTTGTGCACAATTATGTTGCAAGTCCACTCTGTCGAGGAGGAATTTTAATGAAAGGAAGGTGACCCTGAACTCGTGAAGTCATTCAGGGCATTTTGTGCCTCAGTGGGTTAGGACACTGTGCCGTTGAGCGGGAGGTTGTTGATTCAAATCCCAGGATCACCTGAGTGATTTACACCGTTGGGTCCTTGAGCATGGCCCCTAACCCCAGTGGCTCCTGGGAGTCCATGACCCTGCTTCCTCAAATGTGTGCTGCTTTGGATGAAATCGTCTGCGAAAAAAATAAAATATAAGCTCAACTCTTTTTCTTAAAGTTTGGGCCTAATGGTCCTAAAAATAGCCCCGTCAAACACCGCAACAACACCGGTTCTAATAGGCACCGCCTGGACATATTCAGGGCCAGAATCCGTGACGGGCGTTGGGGTGGTGGCTGCTGTTTCCTGTCACGCCAGCTGAACGCTCCAGGAAGAGGCTCGCCGTTGGAATAATCTCGGAATAACTCCCTAGCCGTCTGCCTTGCCGTTGACCGGTCCTGTCCCCGTTATGGGGGACGTACGGCGGATGTCGTGAGCCGCCATTCGACGGTGCGTGTATTGCCTGCCGAAATTGCCTGTCGCCGCCGCCGCCAGGGATGACGGTGACATTTTTGCCGGTGGGGAGGGCCGCTGAGCAGCCAAAGCAGGAAAGCGAGCTGCGGGGAGGAGGACAGGGCTGCTGATATAAATGGCAAAGTTAACCTGGCTGGACCAGGCCTGGAGAGGCTGCGGTGAGCCTGAGAAGTTCAGTGGCATCATGTCGAGCCTCCCTTCGTGTGTGGGATGCGACAAGTGTCTTTAGTTCTGGTCGCTTTTTAGCAGCACCTGAAAGAGAGGCTGAAAGGTGAATATGAGGGTAATGGCGGCCGCGGTCCCCAGAAGGCCGGGTAGTAAGGACAGACACGTCGGAGTACCTCGGCAAGGCGGACAGTGGGGCGGAACACGATGTAAGAAAAAAGCAAAACTCCGTGTCTAAACGCTCAAGGTCACATTTCCGCTGTTCAAAATACAACGTGAATTAAAAAGCTCAAGCAGTAAATCATTATTTTTCATTATTACGGTGCTTCTCCCTACATGTTACGGCGGCACATTGTCCCGATACACTGTTCCCGTGTAAGCGAGGGAATCAGGTTGCCTGCTCTGCGCGGACCTTGAACCCCTCAACACCGAGGTGAATGTTGTTTTTTGAAAACAGAACAATCGTGTAATGAAGAGCGATGAAGGTCACTGTGAGGCATCACATGGCTCTTACTTGCTCTCGCCTCCGAATTGCTGAGCCTGACGTCCGTCACACCTGGAGGAACACGCACACTCTACTAGTATCTGAAAGGGAAGACGGAAGAGTTCATTTCTCTTCCCTGCAGAGTGGAGGCAGCAGACACTGGTCCTACAGGTGCAGATATGGAGATGGGGGTGGGTTTAATGCCACCCCCAAACTCACTGGGTCTCAATCCCCAGCTGCCACATAGCCTCGTTCTTGAAAATAACACTGAATCTAACTGGAGGAGCCACGTACCTCAGATTCCGGAAGAGTCTGCAAAGGGAAATTTATATTCATAGATTTATAATTTATAATATACCATTTAAATTAGTGGATTTATAATAGAATTATACCGTAGATTGCTTTACTAGATTTAGATTTTATTTTATTGTGTTGCTGGAATGAAGCCATTTGGGAAAAAATAAAATTAATGGTAAATTTGATTTGAAAATGTAAGTCGCGAGTAATATGAAGATTACTACGGGCTGCAAAGTCATCATTAATATTTGATATGACTAATTAGACTGTAAATTAGGTGCAGCTTAATTGAAAAGTACATAAAAACACATTGAGTGTGACCTTGTGAGAGGACAGGGGGTGCAGGTGTGAATCGGTATGTTTCCTGGTGATGACGATCGGTATTGATGCGTGATGTGTGCCGAGTGTCACTCCGCCGCCGTATCTCAGCATGTCAGCGGCGGAAGAGCCTAATATCATCCAACAACCATGATTTTGGAAAATGTCAAATGAACGTTGTGGACGAGGACCAAAATACAAAATTCCATGGTGAAAGCTATGTCTGGCCGTGTTTTATCAGTAGATAAATGGACTCATTAGTGTAATAATGTCTGCTAACTACACAACACAAAACCAATGACTTGTAATCAGTTGCCTTCTTCCTTCCCTGATTTCCATACTTCCGCAGGGAGCTGCCCGTGCTCCGGTCCAGGTCTGGGATGACTGATGGACAGGAATCCGCTTCTGTCCCGCTGCACTGTGCTGTGCTTTACACCGGCAGGAAGGGAAGGTGAGCTCCTTCACCAGAGGACTGCTACAGGCCTTGTGACTCCTCAGCTTCTGTCTCCCAGTTTGACAGCTGAGCCGGTCTCTGGAGTTGCTGGTCCGTCTCAATGCCGACAGAAGGCTAAAGTGCTCATTAAATATCCGCGGATTTAGACCGGACCTTTGGACTGAATCCAGCGCTTCACCCACCGACTGATTAGAATGCGATGCCCTTTTCGGTTTTAAATTCTGGGTAAACATGCGAACCCATGACACTAAGCCGCTCTAACAATGTCTCAATCACACGCTGATGACTTATTACATTTAATACTTAGAGATCAGCCATTTTCTACATCTATAGAATTCTCTGTCAGGTACTGGCACCTAAACCAGGGACAATATTGAGTCTCATATGTGATTATGCTCTGCACTCCAAGAGTGCAGATATGTAGATAGAGACGGCTCACAGCGGCTGTCACAGATGCCTTCTGAGATCTGCTGCAGACGGCTTGGGGACGTCACAGACAGTGAGTGGCCGGGTCTCCGCAGGACATCGAGCGGGCTTCTGCGCGCTTTTACCCAGCATGCTTCTGAGCCCTCTGGAAAGAATGAGGCGGTTTCCGTGGTGACCGCCTCGACACCAGCTTAAATTAAATATCAGCCTTCTTTGGCTATGGAGAATAATCAAATTATTTTTTCCTTGGAGAAATCCTTTGATCAGAAGAAGGGTTATAGAGTGAGATGCGTGAGCTGCCACCGTGCCACTGCATCTCCTCCCTCAAACCCCACCGTGCCACTGCCATCCCCTCCCTCACCCCCCACCGTGCCACTGCATCCCCTCCCTCAACCCCCACCGTGCCACTGCCGTCCCCTCCCTCACCCCCGCCCGTGCTGCTGCATTTTCTCCAAAGAAACATAGTTAAGAGCCGATATGAAGTTTTTTCTCCTCATGCTGTTCGCAGCAGTAGATGGTGAACAATGAGTGACCTTTAATTAGCCCAGTGCTTGTGCATAACTCACTTTATAAAGATGTCCCACGAACCAGAGCAGATCTGCCAGGCCGGCTCCGCCGCTGGAGGTCGGCGTCAGCACACCGTCAGCAATCAGTAACTACGAGGAGCTGAGAGTCACGGCCCAGGCTGTTTGTAACGTGGGCTTGTGTCGTGAAGGGCCAGCCCTCAGAAAAGCTGTTGTCGAGCTGACAGAGATAGTGAGAGGACTAGGGGAAGGAGAGGAGGCGCGTAGAATGCCATACCGCCTCCCACTCAGCTATCGTCACAGCGCCCCCACCAGGGATGCGGTTCCAGCGCTGCCCACGCGAAAGGATCATCTGCCCATCCGACAGAAGGACACCAAATTTCAATTAAATTAGCCATTGGGTAGAATCTATACATTATTCAATTGAAAACTTTGCTGTCACCATTCCAGCATGGTTAACAATTTTTCCAGTTGCTGTCTCCCCTAATTTGAACACTGGTGCCCACCTTAATATCCAAGTGCCCTCCCCGGCATGGCATTTCTGGAAATACCACTGGCCCCCACCTGTTCCAGTCCCCAGTCTTTAAAGGCAGGACGGAAGCAACAGGGGTGGGAATGATGCTGACATACCATTTCAATTAACCTCACGTTACACCCGATGAGTTGGACACTATTCATGGTTCATTTGCACCATCTCGTTACGAGCAAAAATGCGGGCCAGACCAAAGAGACAAGATTGCATCAAACCAGCATCCCCTCCCCCAACTTCCTCCTCTCCAGCACACCCCCCACCCTTCACAGCCCTGTTCACCTACCCATTACCACCCAGAGTTCAGCACAGTATAACTGCTCACTGATGAAAGAATCGCTGCGTTAGCGGCTTGAATGCTAATTATTTCAAGGTGGCCCTCTGGAACTTTCGTCAGGATGAGTCCGGTAATTAAACCGGCAGCCAAAAGGAAGCACTTTCCACACTGTGTGAGCAATAGAAATACACTTAATGTAGCGGCGGAGGGCACAGAAAGATCCGGGAACCTGCAGTAGGGCCCTAGTGGATTGAGCAACAGAAAGTGACTGAGTCTTCAGCACACCATCAAACAGCCATCATGCCAAAATCTGGGCTGTCAGAAATGTAAAACAAGGCAAGTTTTACGACAATCTCTCCTCCATAATCACGTCAGCGCCCCCTTCTGAGGGAGCCAGTGTTTGTGCTTTGGTAACTATGTTAATTGGCAATTTTCTTTCTGCTGCACATTCGTTTCGTGAATGCCAACTATTTTCTTGTTTTAATACCTAAAATGCATGCATCTAATTTCCTCCAAATTGCACTATGATGACACAAATGGGTACATTACAATAATCAGAAATCAGAGCTTTCTTGCAGGCAGAATTATTCTGTTTTTATCCAAAGGCCCTGCCCTTCTGAATGAATGCCCGGTTGGTTTGGCACCAGGTAGAGGTCTAATAGGACCCAAGGAACCCAATGGAGGTAAAGGTGCATTTTGTGACCTTAGTGAAACGTCAATGGAAGCAATAATTAAGGTTCATTCGGCATGATAAGTCTCAGTTCACTGTCTGCCTAGACACCGGAGCATCTATTGATAAATGTCCATCCCATGGAGTGGCTGGGGGGGGGGGGGGGGGGGGGTGGGGCAGGGGGCCCGGGGGGGGGGTCGGGGGGGGTGGGTCGGCGGGTGGTGGGAGGGGGGGCGGGGGGGGGGGGGGGGGAGCAGCTTAAAAGCATGTGCCTTCAGCTGCAATATCAGCTTCAGAGATGAGTGAGGTGAAAGCCTGGCCACTTCACATCACAGAGTCCAGAGTCAAAGCGAAATATAGGCTTAGTCATCAGAACTAATATAGCCAAATATAGCAGTACCCAGCATCACCCTCTTCACGCAGGGACACTGCAAGACAGCCGGATGGGTGTTTGTTCTAGGCTCACGGGAGACCATGCCCTTGTACCTGATGTACTTAACCTGATTGGCTTCACCAAGAGAAGCCAATTTATAACTTGCGAATTGTATAAAATCATAGCTCCCTTTGTGTGAAAGTGCTACCAAAGCAACGTAATAACAGTAATAATACAAGTAATTATTACCAACTAATTGCAGTTAGCCTCTTATGTTAAAAATTAGTAAATGTTCTGTAGATACACATCCGCACCCATTTACAGCTGCTCGGATGGCTGGAAGTCGATGATGAAAAACAAGCTGTTAAGTCATAAAAGGAGAACAGCTACTCCCAGAGCCCACAATACATGAATATCTTCATTCCTTTCCTATTACTGTAATAAACAATGTCATTTCAACTTTGGACCTAACTCACATTGACTTAAAGGCTTTTCTTGGCACTGCTTTTGGTCCCTTTGAATAACCTGTGCCAAACCGTAGTATTTTCAGCATGAATAACAATCAGAGACGGATTTCATTGAAATAAATGGCATGTTATTAGGGCCCCTGGTTACATTTTTGGTTACAAGGCATTCATTACCAGGTATATTATTCTGTACAAGTAACACAAACTCGAAAATGCAGCTTCGGTTTAACTATGCAAACTGTAGGCAGCAATGTGACGTGCTCATTGGTTGAGGAGCAGTGCATCCACTTTAATGCTGCACTGCAATTCTAAAATCAGGTCATGGCACTGTGTTATACTGAACCAACACTGCAGGCCTGCACTGCAACTCCGCTATGTCCAAAGTAGTCGTTTGATAATATCTCTTCCTTTATTGTCAGCCTGTATCATGAACTCCACCAATCATATGATGCAAGATGAAAGCTCAGAAACAAGATTCTCCACGATCTGTCTTACTTGCGTAGCTAAGAAATTCGTAAGAAGAACAGATAATACACAGTGTTATCAATTGATGCATAATTTTTTCATAGATTGCTTATTTCAGTGTGCCAGTGTATTAGTGAAATAACAGTTCAGCTTTTCCTTAGCTGTGCAGAGGCTGCTTTTGGGTAATTTAATCGGCACAGAAGATAACTTTCACCATACTGTGAAGTCATTGTATCAATGATAAGGTTATAATCTAGTTATATAGTGAATATTCATAATTTGTTCCTTTTTTCGGCACCTTTAGTGTTAGCAGTAAGGATGAGCCGTGGCAGACACAGCACACATCTGGAGGGAGACACAGCACACATCTGGGGGAGACACAGCACACATCTGGGGGAGACACAACACGCATCTGGAGGGAGACACAACACACATCTGGAGGGAGACACAACACGCATCTGGAGGGAGACACAGTACACATCTGGGGGAGACACAGCACGCGTCTGGAGGGAGACACAGCACACATCTGGAGGGAGACACAGCACGCATCTGGAGGGAGACACAACACGCATCTGGAGG
>JAODKE010000038.1:1910256-1923700 GCA_026779605.1 Mormyrus hasselquistii | reverse complement strand
ACATGGGGACTCTCCATTCATTTCTATGGCAAAAACTCTAATCCCAACATGACGACCTTAACCCTGACCCACCCCTAACATTAACCATATAAGACTTTTGGCATTTTTCTTTTGTGATTGCATTCACAGATATCTTTGTGGGGACACCCCCCCCCCACACACACCCTAAATTGCACACACTGACACTCCGCCATGCACGGGACCCAGGAATAGAGGAGTGTGGTCCCACCAGCAGAGGACTGGGCTGGTTTTCACCGTGATGCCATTTTGTGATGTGACTCCCATCCGGATCTGGCAGGCAGACGAGACAGATTTACGACAAGGAGCCACGGGAGTTTGAGCCGTCCCCCAGCCCTTCTGCTGGCTGGCCGGTGTTCCGGAGGGACCTCGCCGCACTTCATCCTTTGCCACGACTTTTGGTTTCCGCTTGGGAACCATCTTTCCATGCGTCCGGCTCCCCCACCTTGGCACGCACGCCTGTCACATGCAGGATGCTTGTGACGTAACCAGCGATCGCATGAAAAGGCAGGTCATGAAACATTAATCTGGGTAATTATTTAATCAACCATGCTTCGTGACAATTGAGTATTGGGGACATAAGCGGGGAAGGCTTATCATGTTGAGCTAAGAGTTAAACTCCAGGCAAAATGCATCAGATCACATTCAGCAGCAATAATCACTTGCCTCAGGCTGATATCACAGGGAAATAAAGGGAAACGAGGTTAATCCAATGGTGTTGTCTGCATGCTGTTAGCCCGTTATTATTAGACCCCTTCTAAGAGCAGAGATCGCATTTTTAAGTAATCTAGCAGCCTGAAGAGCACAAAAAAACCATGTGGTTAGTCCCAAAAAATAAATCAATATGAAAGTTCTCAGGGGATGTTTGCTTTCATCTAAATTTTATATGATTTTACGGTACAATTTTCCACGGATTCAGGTAGCGCAGCAGTTACAGAAACACGTATTTCAGTGGGCAGAAATGCACAGCCCAGGTTCCGTCCTGCGAGTAAATAAATCTGAGTAATTAGACACTTGTTTTCCTTCAGAAAATAAATGTGTGAGAGCAGTTTGGGGCTCCACCGAGTAGCATGGGGTTCAGCCAAGCAAAGAACGCACACAGGAAAAACATCTTCTTGGTGGGGATGGGAGAAAATCCAAACGTAGGCATGCGGCGGGAACGGGAAGAGAGGGAAGCCAGCTGCTATGCTGGCATCAGGACTTTGGTCTGGGTTAGTAGGGCCGAATCGAAACAGAATCGACCACAGGAACGAGGGCCAAGTGAACTGAATTAACTGGTGCACTGTGGACAGCTGGCTCTCCCCATGCGATAAACAGCACCCCCTGCAGGAAACAAGCAAGCACTACAACAGTATGGTAGGAAAAATATATGCATATTGCCCTGAAAAAAATATATAATGTCTTTGTCAAACTTGTCTGGTTAATACTACTCATACTGCTGAAACTCAGATCTGGATGTATTCCCTGGATTGCAAGAGAATGTTTTGAAAACAGAATGAACAACGAATCCAGCTCTATACGCTGGGTCCTCCACAGCGGCTGCTAATAGGTTCCTGGAGCTGCGTGTTAATGCTCAGTACCATCTTGAGGGTACAGCCGATATTTCATTTGCTGCACCCTTTGTTTCTGAAGCAGGGATTCGGGGCCCCGTGTGGACTCATATATCAGGCTGGGCGGCGCACACTCTTGACACACACTGATTGATCGGCGTCCGTTTGCGGCTCGACGGCCTTGACGGTGTTTAATTCGCCGGTGGTTTTGACAGTCAGGTTGAAGGATCGTTGATGGTGCCTGGGAGTTGAGACGGCTCAGATCCTTCGTGGAACGGAATGGACTGAGCAGAGCGTTTGGGAAACCGGGAGAGCCCCGTTATGGTCCTGTAGTCTGAGCTCGGTGACCGTCCAACACACAGCAAAACAAACAGGCAGAGTGGGAGTAAGCGACGGACTGGCACCTACTCATGTGCTTCTGGGCACGGAATCGAGGGTTGAACAGGACTCTCGAGTGGGAAGGGGGCAGGCGGCTGGGTGAGAGCCAAGCGTGGGGGCAACCTTCAGCTTCATCTGGCTTGGTAACAGGAGAGGCGGAAACCTCCAATGCAGGCATGCGTCAGCAGCAGCGCCAGGCACGGGGGCAGTGTGTGACTCGCCGGTTCAAATCCCGGGGTTGGCAGAGTAAAGATCCTTAACCCCCATTGGCTGGCAGATCCCGCTTTCTAAAAAAAATATGTAGGTCGCATTGGATAAAAGCGTCTGCTAAATAAATAAATAACTTACCGATTCTTATAGTGCTGGTGTGATGGAGGCTCCTCATCTGTCAAAGACGGGGGGGGGGGTCAGGCGAGTCACTGTCCACATGCACTTGCATGCAAACCCCGTGTTGACACATGTAGCGACGTAGCCTACCTGTCAGCAGCCGCATCTGTCTACACTGGAGTGTCGGTAACAAACCCCTCTCTGAGTTGCTTCAGAGCTGCCTTGCCATTAGACCCTTTAAGTCAGGGTGGGGTGGTGTTGTAAAAATGAAGACGCCCCCCCCCCCCCATCTACAAGCAGGTGGACACTTTACTGTAATCAGCCAGAGTTGTCTGGTTGTTCCACCACGTCTGCAATCAAGGGCCCTCATTTGCAAGACCTGGGGAGCGGAACCGGGTCTGAGGGCCTGGGATCGTGTCGAACGACAGAACCGTGACAAATGCGAGACGCGGAACAAGCGGAATCTTTGTTTATTTCTGTGTTTATTTACTCTTGCTGTGGAAACAGCTCCGGCTCGCGAATACGGAGCCTAATAAATGTCACCGCCGCGTTTACCGCCAGCCCCAGTGGCCGAGGAGCCAAATTGCATGGCGATCATTTGCAGGTGGGCCCTGATGAATGTGGATTGTTCCACGCTCCTTCTGACATGTTTTAAATTGAGTCGAAAAATGGGCCCGTTTGGAGACAATTTGCTCCATGGATGGGGTGCAGATTGCACTGGGCTCTCTCGGCCCGTAGGGCTGACATCCATTTCACGGAACCGCTCCCCCCGGTTCCCATCATGGGGCCGTCTGCTAACTGGGTCAGCACTGGAAGGAATGGGGGGGTTTGTTTCCCCTCCTCTCGATCTGCCGCTGTTGGTGTTTGAGAGTTGAAGGGATGTCCTGAACAAATAAACAGATGCAAGGTGTGATGTTTGCACAAACGAAGCATATCTACAGAGAGACGGGGAAAGAGACACGTTAGAGACAGAGGGATGGATGGAATCACTGATCCAGTAGATGAGAAATGTCTGGATAGCTTTAGGTATGAAATGGAGATGAGTTGAAGAATTTTGCTGGCCCTGGTGCTCCTTCCCTTTGCTTCGATGTGTGTGTAGCACTGTCACTTTAAGGTGGAATGATACAAGAGGAAGGCTCACTGTCTAAGGTCCTGTAGCCATCACATAACACACACCCCTCACGGTGTCACAGACTAAGAGCCGCTGTGATGCTGCATATGGCCCAAGTACAACCGCCCTTTTATCACTCCGCCATGATAAGTGTACACTTACATTGGTTAACTACCTACCCCAAAGCCAATGTGGACATTCTACTCCTGAAGTTTCTCAGCCATCAAACACTAAGACCTGTCTTTATGGATAAGAGCAGAGTGATTCCTAGGAACAGAACTATTCTGATCTTTCAGAATAGAGTGTGTTTGTGGATTCCTGAAGAGTGATCTTTCCTCATGGGAGTTTTACACAAAAATGACTGATTCAGAGAGATAACCAATGAGATTATAGAAGAGGTGGCTCCAAGCAACTAGGAGGCGGGCCCAAGATGTCTGATTGGTTTGTCCTGCCTCCTCTAGTTGTTTGGACCCACGTCCTCTAGAATCTGATTGGTGATCTCTCTGAACCAATCCTATTTAGTTCTGTCCACAGAAAATGTTTGTGCAAGTACAACTCCCATGAGCGTGATCATTCAAAACAGGGTAAGTTGTGGATTCCTCGAGAGTGATCTTGCAGAACAGAGCTGGTCAGAATGTTGCTGGTCTTTATATGTTTTCGCTGACCCCCCAGAGCACGGTGTGGGGAACACGGGAACCTGGAGACATACTGAGAGTAACATCACTGTGGACCAACCTCGAGGTACAAAGGGGACATGGTGAATGATGCTGCCCTTTACAGTCCAACATTCATCCCCTGCAGAAATCAGCATGACCTTTGACCGGTTGATGCAGCTAGCAGGCAATTCCTCAAAGCGTCGTCCTCACTGCTTTGCGGCGTGTTAAAAATGGCTTTCAGACATAAATGCTATTGGTGAGACCAAGCGGAGGTCACTACTGAATCACCAGGGTCACACGTAGCGTCCTCAGTGTGTCTGCACTGACAAACGTGAAACAGTTGTCCCTGGCTCTCTCCAAAGTCATTTCACGTAGAGATCTAGCCGATAGAGAATCCCCAGGGAGCAGCAATCGTGTCCTTCGAGCCATACCTGCTGGAAGCTTCCCCTGTCCGCACACGTCTCTGTCCGCTGCCCGTAAACAATCCGCGGATGCCTGCGTGTGCACCAATTATTTAGGGTTAAAGACAAATTACCAACATCCTCTTCAAAGCTGAGTAATTGTCTCAGGAAAGATTAATACCTAAAGACTTCCAGAACGAGGGCCTCAGAGAGGGTAATTAATCAAAACTGATTAGCTTTAAACTCAGGATTCCGGCATCGTGGCCACACTTGACCGCCAGCACGCCTGTGCACACGCGCTATCTTGGCCCTACAAAGTGTCTTTTGTCGCGAAGGCGATTTTCTAAAGTCGCTCGAGCGCAATCCCGTAATCCTGAGAGCCGGAGTGTCCGTGATTGTGCACTCATTAAGCGGAGATGTGTGCAAGTCCATAATCCAGCCACGGTATCAGGAGGGCAGGCTGGGAATTTGGGCTCTGGTCGTATTGTCAGGCAGAACTTCAGGACTTGTTTTCTGCGAGCCGACTCGATGCTGGAGGTCAGTGGCCTGTCACGCAGAGCGGAAACTCTTACTCATCCAAGGCCAGGGAGAACTGCTGAACACGGGATACTGTGTGAGAATCTCAAGCGGGAAGAGGGGGGGGGGGTGTTCCTTCTCACTTACTTTTTTATTTTTCATGAAACTGTATTGGAAATTCATCCAAAGTTATGGGTAGGGGAGGGAAGTCGAGAACTTGTGAAGTGCTGATTTGTTACATGCCGGGGTTTGTGGTCAGGCCAGATATACTGACAGATCTACTGAGGCATGCAGCCGTTTCATCTTCTCCCTGCCGCCTATTGTTTAGGCTTCTGAGAGGAGTTGGCAGGACCTGAGGCCCTCAGACTTCTGTGTTTCATCCAAAACGAATTTTCATTGCAGCGGTCAAGGGGCACATTTTTGGGGATTCCCCTGAGGCTCCTACTCCCACTCAGTGACACTCAAACCAGGCATTTGTGTTGGGCCCCCAGGGTTTGGGGACCCCCTGTTGGCCACAAATGATCACTACACTGGGCAAGCGGATGTGGGCGGTCCCAAAGTGCCTTTTTGAATATGGCCCCAGAAATGACAAACCTGTCTCTATACACATCAGTCCAAAACAAAGACTCTGACGAACCTCTGACGGAGATAAAGGATCGAGCCAGATATATCGGTGACACGCCCACACACAGCGATAACTTTCAGCGTGCAGTGCTGCTATGTCCATATGGCCTTATTAAATACCTTTAATAGACCTGTAAAGTAAATAAACCTGTCTATTGATCTCAGAGATTTAATATCATTACTGATGCAAGAAACTAAAGGGCAGAAACAGAAAATTGCGTGAAACAGTAGTTAGTGTAACTTACTGCAGGTGATGAATGGGATCAGGGCATCTCCTGTGCTGAATATAGGATTAAGCAGAGAGTAGCTTGGTAATGTTATTAAAGGCATTGATCTGTCTTTGCTGAAGAGTGATAATGGCTGTTTTACCAGGCCAGCTCTGCGCCGGTGGCCTCATACCTGCGGTGCTTATCGGGCAACATGCTGACAGAGAGAACGGGTCACCTGGCGATCCGGTCCGGCTCCAGCAAATGAGTCCCCACCAAGCGTCACACGTGGGCTGATCCACGTCTTTCTGTGACACCCCTGATTAATTCCTAATGCAGAAAAGTGGAATTCGGTCCCTGTTTGGCTCAGCCGAGCCGGAGAAAACGCACGGAGCCGAGCGAGCAGGGCCGGGAGAGATGAGAGGGGGGAGAGGAGAGGCGGGCCGCTTTTTGTGCTGACTGCGTACCCGAAAGCGGCTGCGTCCCCCGGGGCCGTCAGAGCGAGTCGGGGAACCCGTGGGAGGCCGATGTGCCGAGTAAGCTCTGCACAGCGAGCCTGACGGCCCCCCCTCGGCCTCACTAGCACCGCAGCCACTTTTTCCGGGTCTCCGCGGACGCTCGTGACAACGGGGTAGGGTTAAGAGACGACGCCGGAAAAAACTAAACTCAGCTGGAGTCCGGTAAAATCCCTGCAATAATGAAGAGCGCTGGGGTGTTTTCTCTCAGAGAGCGTGTCCTCGAAGGTGCAGGATTTACTATATATGTCCGAGCAGCAGTTAGTAATGCTGCTATCGTGGCTCCTGTTCCAGCTCACGTTACGCAACATCTGTGTTTCACAGCCTCTTCCTGCAGGGCGACGTTACCATGCAGGAGGATTTAAAACGACAAAAAAAAAAACACTCGTGTCTCCTGCTGTTTTTTTTTCCAGCACATCATCAGCTAAATTGGATCAATAAGCAATTAACACTTAACTCTGATGCGTATACTGCCCCCCCCCCCCGTCTAAGTACACCTAATTTAGCTTACACTCTAGGAGCTACATAGTTAGCTAAGCACTTTCAATCCCCTCCCCCTCCAAACACACACACACACACACACACACACACACACACACACACATGCGTGCGCAAACTCTAAAAAAAGCTTCAGAAATATCGATCCCATGAACAGTGGGAGAGCATCGCGACTCCAAACCCCGCATCGCATCACTGACATTATCATGGGCTTTTTGATTTCTTTTATCTTGGAGATAACTGGCCACTGGTTCTCATTTCAGATGATACCACACTTCTGCTGGGGGAGGGTCTTTGCGGTCTGTCCTGACGCGCAGAGGCAGCGGTCGCTGTGAAGTCGTCGGTGGAAGGCCTCGATCGGCCATGCTACTGTCATGTGACGTTCTGTCACCTCTCTGTTTCGCCACGACGTTTCTTTGCTGCTCCATCTGCTTCCAATGTCACATTCTCACCATGATGCCACGGCTAATTGTGCACTTTCTTCTTATATATGTGTTTATATATTCTACACATCTGCATACATGTTCATCACCCAGCAAGAGGCAGTATCTGATTAAACACTGCAGCGGTGTTGGCTGGCACACCCACAGTCGCAGCTAGGTGGACAGCCAATCGGTGTAAGTGACATGCAGACGCAAGTATTTTTGTTTATTTTCTTGGAGATTGTATTCATAGAGTCACGCAACCATATTTACTATGGCAACATGGAGAGTCCCAGGTGGGTTGGGGACTTGAGGTGTACCAGACAGATCAGTAAGCTCAGGCAACAGACGCCACGGCGACCCCTCCCCCCAGAAAACTGCCCCCCACTCCCTTACATTACCCTTCTGCCCCTCTATTCCTCCCCCTCATCCCCAATGCCTCGCGGCCCCCGCCTGACATGTGGAGAGCACAGTGTTTTCCTGACAGCGCCACAGCAGAGTGTAAACGGCATGAATGATTTACTGTTACTGGTAGACATTAAAAATATATCGACGTGCATCATCCACACAAGAGCACGGCATCATCTTTGGAGGAGCAGAAGTTTTCTGAGTGACTGGCCAGGGGTGAAGTGAAACTTGGGCGAGCGGATTTGAGGAAAGGGGCAATACGGTTACTTAAAGCAGATAAACTCATTTTACCCATAATGCATGGAACCTGCAAATACGTTAATGAGCTGGAAATCAAATTAATCTCAATGTAGGCATTTCTGTGTAGTCATCATGTGTCGATTAATGACTTTATATGAAATACCTGGCTACCCCCACCCCTCACTGAGTTCACGCTGACCTAGCTGCTCCCCGCAGGTCTAGCTGAGGGCAGCGTGATGTCCTTCACCAGGCAGAGAGGGATTCCTCAGCTGATGAGAACATCTATACTTCCCAGGGTTTCTTGACGACCTGTACTTGACACTGAAGAAAGAGAACAAGGGAGAGCAAGAGTGGAATGCCCTATTTGGACTTTGGCTGGTAGATACTACTGTAGCGTCCAGTGGCCTACAGCGGGCAACAGGTGGCCCAAAGATACTGGGTACAATTACATTTTCAAGTAGATCCAACTGTCTCAATGAGACTTTTATTTTGAAATGTTCTTCAGTCTTTTTTTCCCAAAACTGTTCCCTCTGCATCCCCCACCGTGGTGTCACTTGAATTTTGAAAAATGGGCTGTGCAGAAAAATAATTAAGAACCCCTGGCGTGGAAAAACATAGATTCATAGCAGGGTTTGATTCCGAGTGTAAGAGCGGAGCGTCACTAAGAGCTCATCATCAATCCAATCAGCTAATCAGACACGTGGCTGAATTATTGATGGCTGAGCCTCATCACTTATGCGGGGCTCATTTGTCTGAAGGCCACGCTAAAGGGCTCCTGCTCCAAACATCTGCTGTGTTTGTCTTCATGAGAAAGATTACAGGGGGGATGTCACGTCTTTCTATACATGCGCATGCAGCCCCCCCACTTTGCCTAATGCTAACACACACGCTATCACTTGCATGTGAAAAATGCTAGTGCGCCATAGTCACAGTGCTGGATGCTAACGCACATGCTAATGCTCACATACGGAAAATGCTAGCGTGCCCTAGTCACAGCACACGGTGCTAACATGCTTGCTAAATCTCACACGTGGTAAATGTTAGGGTGCCAGTATCACAGACAAAGGTGCTAACACGCATGCTGACGCTCACGTGTGGAAAATGATAGTGTGTCTAATCAGAATACATGATGCTAAAACACATGCTAAAATGGTACTGTTCAAGCCTTGTGTCGTCTTGGACATCATTGTCCACTGGAAAGGACAGGGATGCTGGGGACACAGTGAGTAGTGCCACTTTGATGTGGGAGTAGCAGATGGAGGTGGCGAGGGGGCGTAATTGGATTGCTCCAATGTCGCAGGCCGTGGAAGCTCACCCTGGCACTCAGAAGCTCCAGGCTCCAGGCCCACCTTGTTATTAACGCTAGGCGAACCCTTGCACTAACTCTCTGCATCCTCCCAGCCATGTCGTCCCCTCGGCACCCTCATTTACAAAATGCCACGATTGCTTTCAGAGACAGAGAGCCGGCGTCTCTGAACTATGCCTTAAAGTTTAATGGGAGGTATTCCGGAACATTCCCTGGGATGGTGGTGAGCAGCAGATACCAGCGAGGGATTCAGAGAAGAAGACCTTGTGCATTTTTCATCACAGGAGTAATGGGGAAAGGCAGCAGGCGGCAGGCCTTCAGGGTGGGTGGAGGAGGACAGCCGCATGTGCCCAGAGTATATCGCGGTCAGTAACTCACCAGGAAGAAGCAGCTTGACCACCATTTATACAAAATATTACCCAGAAGTCTGTGCACCTTGTAAGGGATCCCCTGATTCCACTTCCGTGCCCTTAAGCTGAAGACAATACACACCTTCTTCACTGAGAAAAACGGTTACATTACTGTTAATTAATGAATCCCATTACATCGTTAATGACTGTACCACAATATTTAGTCCTCCATAACATTATCTCATCCTGCACATGGATAAGAGACAGCCAGGCTTCACATGAAATCGTGGGAGGTAAGGGAACTCTGTTCCCAAAGACGTGGCGTGCAGGCTGATGGATTATATTCTTCACCTGTCAATGCATCCGAGGGGAGATGCTGTTGCATAAAGGTGCTGGTCTTTGCAGAAACTCAGCATTTCTGAGGAGAGGCTGGAGGCCTACCATCAACAGGGTGGACAGGAGCTGTTACCTGTATCTCCAACTTCCATTATTCTGGAGAAGCGAAAAAGGCACCGAGAGGCTATCAGAGGGGATAGTGCAGCACTGGAGATCCTGCAGGAGGCGGATAATCAAACGGAAGAGCCTGTCATTTTCACCAGGACGCCAACGTCCTTCTCTGGAAGAGCGGCGTGTGATTGAAATTCAGCTTATCTTATGGGAGATAGTATTCCACAGACATTTTGAGTGGCCAGTCTGTGACTCTAAATGGCGGACTGTAACCCACACTTAGGAGGGGCTGGTGGGAGGGGGGTGTGGTCAAAGATTACGAATCACTGTTTTTCATGTGTCTCAGTCTCGCTGGGTGCACTATGAGTAAGGACTGGCCGCATCATGGATAGGCTCCGCATGGTTAGTGGCTGAAAGCCTCTTCCAACCCAAGATCTATAGCCTTCCAAGAAGTTCATCGATTAAATAGATGCACCATTTAGCTGACCCTGAACCCTTTATAGTGCAGCCTTTAAGATTAAATCCCACGACAGAGTAAAAATCATCAGAGGTATCATCATTCATATAAGACAAACTCGCCAGTGGTACAAACCGTCCCCACAAAGTCAGCTTTATGGGCGTCAAAGGGAGCTGAATAAACTGTCAGTAATAACAGAATCCCGGTTCCTGGGGGAGAAGGTCTCCATATTACTGTGTAAAGACATCTCTGTAAATCACCAGTCCAAGAATAATCTGTGTTCTTGTCATTGTCACGCTTGCCTGGCTTTGTCACCAGGGGATCCACACACCCAAATCTCTGTTATCTATCTGGCCACCAGGGGGTGCAGTAGAACATCATATTCCACCCAGGAATATGGACACTGGTTTGTTTGAGATATTCCTGGTTACTCAATTAATTAGTCACACCCAGCTCTAAAAAGGCCATTGGACTTCCTGTTGGGTAGAGGGGTTGATGCCACTCTCCTCTGATTCCTGATGTTCCCTTTCGCTAAAGGGTTTCTTTCTTCTCTGTGTTCTCCTGCTGGAGCCCAGCATGGTTGACGGGATCTGCAGGGTCCGCTGGAAGCTGAAGGTTGAGGTCGTGTGTGAATTCAACAAATCTGAGTCCGTCTGGTCCTGGAATCCGTAATTTCAAGTACATGTCAAAGCTCGGTTTCCGCGCGTAAGGAGATTAGAAGCCTCGGCTCCTGATGGTGATCTGCCGGACGCTGCGTTTTGGCACCTCTGACATGTGGTTATCGCCAGTGTTTGAAGCAGCGCTGCTGTTATTTGGCTGTACTCTATCAAATGAGAAAATAAATGCCAGGCTTGTAAGGAATGTCAGACGCCGCAACGGGAAGGAAACCCGTTTTCACAGAAAGAGAAAGCTGCTCACATTGTTTTAGTCTCTTTCTTCAGGCCCCAAAAAGTTTACTTGGGATGCAATGATGGGCTCTTTGAAGCATCAAATATCTACAGACGCGTGTTATGTAAAATTAGAATTAACGTCACCAAAAACCTGCTTCTGTTTCCCCTCAGCCAACTTTCTGCTGTATCCAAATACTTCTGGGTTTCTGGGAATGGGAATCCATCTTCCAACTGCTTATCAAGCACTGGGTCACTGGACAGCCTAGTATCTATCCCAGGGAGATTTGTAGACACCTGCTTACCTGCTATGTCTTTCCAATATAAACCCCCATTCTTTTCGTTTCCTACGATGATTTTTCTTGCGCTCTTTCTCACGCTGAGTGTGGAAATCAATAATGGGCGGACCTAGTGGCCAGCTGCTCATTTGCATAATAAACATCTGTCTTGATGTCATTGGATCTCAGGGAGAACCTCCACTGATTACTGTGCAAAGTGATTGGAGGGCCTTGGTCAGCTTCCTGAAGCTCATATAAGAGCCATATACAGAAATGCATGATGAGAAAAAAAACGAGACATTAGGGTCTGAGCTATAAGAGTCATTTTATTTCGGAATAATTTGGGGGGTCGTGATGAAATTTTTCAGAGCGGGTCTGAGCACGGGACCGAAAGCGATGCAATCATCTTCGCATTTGCTACCGCCCGCCGCTGCTGTTTATGCAACGCGATACACATTTTAAGCACACAGTCGGCAAATTGGAATGAAACTCTGGCGTACACTTTCCTCTCCGGAGCCGCCAAAGATTAAATATCCACTTATTTAAACTGAGAACCTGAGATATTTTTTCCCCTTAGTAAATGTTTGAGTCGGTAAATAAAAATTACATGCTGAGGGGGGTTCATTTTAAAGTGGTTTGTAGATACGGATTCCCTCGAGTCAAGGGCCAGCCTGACAGTGGTGTAAATGTTGCTTTTCCCAGTCCACTCCAGTGACTTGCTCATGTTAACGACTGGGTCCGGCCCCTCAGACGCTCTCACACACTCATGCGGCCCACATCAGTCCTGTAGCATCTCGCTTCATCATTAACAATCGTCCAGAAGGAGTTTAACTTCATCGTCTTTGTTACTGTAATTCCCATTACTTGCTACCCCAGGCTCATTACAGTGCCTTTTAGATGCCGGTGCTGGACTCGCGCACGGATATCAGGGCCGTCTTTGGGCCCAGCCGTCACGTGGCTCTGGCTCGGGAACGTGCTGGCTGGAAGCAGAATGGAACAGCCGTCACATCCCTCGCTCCATTCCCCAAACATCGGGTCTTTTTAAAGCTGCGCTCTCATTCAGACAGAGCACAGGATGGATGGCGTCAGCTGCAAGGCGCCGTATGGGCGGCTAAAATATGCCTGTGTTTTTGGTAAATATTGCACTCTCTGCTTCCAGAAAAAAAAGAAAAATAAACCCACTAGGGGGAGAGTTTGGGCAAAAATGACCGAGCAGCCAGATGCAGGTGGCAGACCGCGCACTGTGTCGTGGGGGGGGGGGGGGGGGGCGTCCCTGCCCGGTTTACTGGAAGAATACGGCCCAAAGAACTGGGGGTCAGAGTAGGACACACCCACATGCATCCCAAAGAGAGCTATAAACCGTCATATACAGAGTCACACCCATGTATACAAACATGTCTGTAGACACGGCTGTTTCTCAATATGCATACTTAATCTTACTTGTGCTCTCATATAGCCGTTTTACACCATCGTCCATTGTGGAACAGCAGCTCCAGTACTAAAAACAGAAATACACAGGACAGTAAAAACTCCAGATGTCATTTTTGCCCCGTTACAAATATCAAGGATACATTGGTTGCATCACTGTCAAACAAAAGCTTTGCCAGGATCCATTGCATACCACGTTCATTCTTGGGAGGAAAGTTAGCAAGACTGCTTTTGCAAAGACCATAAGTATGATCTTTGTGTTCTCAATATTGAGAAACAACCCAAGGACAAGCCTATACACAAGGACACACCCACAGGTAAACATGCTCCTATACAGAGACACGCCCACTTGTAGGGACACACCTATATACAAGGATACAGACATGCACAGAGACACACCCACTTGTAGGGACACACCTAT
>JAODKE010000038.1:1873524-1901564 GCA_026779605.1 Mormyrus hasselquistii | reverse complement strand
CTGGCGTGGGTGGCAACCCCCCCCCCCCCCCCCTTACCACCCCCACCTGCTGCCTGTGGCCTGGCTGGGATGAGCCACCCCCCGCCCTAGATCGGCTGGGCACACAGCCTGGGCAGGCGATTAAGTCCAAAGTGCTTTTCCCAGCCTGGGCTCTTGCTGTACTCCTTGTCCTGCCCTGGTTTTTTGGCACAGAGGGAAAAAGAGCGATAACTGGGAGAATGAGACCACAAAATGGATTTCACATCATCAGAGCGACTCTATTACCGAAACAAACTGTTTCAATTACGACTCTTCAGAATGTATGAATCTAAACAGTGCGCTAATTATGTCTGTAATTACCAGGCACTCTGAGCTGATGGCTGTCTCTAAAAACAACCGGCACGGTTAGGATCATGTGACCATGGTTCGCGGTTTCCGAGTTGTCAGGAGATGGATCCAGCATGAGGGGGTGTGGGGGTGTGGGGGTCCGGAGCACTTGTCCAGTCGGGTGACCATAAGTCGGTCGCAACTTGTCACATCTTGTTTTTTGTAACATCAGGCATTGGCTATAGATATTGGATAATTGCTATAATTTTACTCTTTAATACTGATATTTATTTATGCTAATTAACTTCACATGTTAGCCACGATCCAAGAAGAAATCACTCAGTAGTTGGTGTGGCCTTTCACTACACGCTGTCAGGACACCACTTGCTCTCTGCCTCCTCCTCATTATTAATAATCACACGCAAAATTAACGCCACTTGCCAGTTTAATGATGGCGAGGTTTTCAAAGTGGCAGGTCGTGAGCTCGCTGTTAGTAAATATAATTTAGCCAATAATAGTCAGAGTGCAGCATGAACAGGGTCAATGTACCTGTGAAATCAGGCCTTTGTGTAAATGAGGTCAGAAGATATCCCAGAATGAAGTGGCCCTGTTTCGTGTCCACCCTGTCTCTACAGCGTTCCCCTGCACTCTTGTCAGCCAATCCGCTCGCAGCTTCATTTGCTATATTCAGTTGACTGGCAGTGAAGTCAGCCAGTCAAGTGGCAGTACACGTTATGATTTTTGATATCCAAATACTTCCTCTCTTCTGCCCTTCATCTCTTTATTTTTATGTACTGAAGTCAGAAACTTGCACAGGTGTGTCAAACTAACAGCATTGTTCAGAAATAATGTTCTAATTCCCAAGTCCTGCTGGGTCTCTGCCTTTGCCTGTGGGCCGACACCATAGAGAGTGGTGTTTAGCCTGGTGAGAGGTAGCTTGGCTGTAGGTTCCCACTGAGTTTGCTGTACAAACGTGCAGAGTTGAGACAGAAGAGGCCCCTGTGATTTATGGGTAAGCAGGCACACCTCTGTTGTCTTCTGCTAAACACTTAAAAATAAACAGGCAGACGGCTTAGGCAGAGAGAGACACGACTGCCTTTCATTATGGGTGCTGCAGGAAGCGAACGAGATCGTTTGATCTCACAGGTTAGGGGGAAAAAAAAAAACCTGTTTGATCTAAAGAATAACAAGTGTCACAGGTTCAGACTGAACCTAATTTTATTCGGCTGAGATCCGTGAGGATGATTTATCTGAGCTCGCGGCCACTGACACGTCCCTGCTGTCGATTCTGTGCTACATCTTTTGTGGAGTAGAAATTGATTTGAATTGATTTTGGGGTGGGGGGGAGGGGCTCAAGAGGGATGTTATGTTATGAATTTTTCCTGTGGAACGCTGTTGACAGTCATCAGGGCGCAAACTAACAGTAGCTTCCGGTTTCAGGCAAAAGAAAGACGCAGCCTATAGGTTTGTTTGGCCCGTATGTTTCAAGTTGGCACCGGGGTGTTGCACTGCTGTGAAAACTCAAGCTCCACTCCGCCCATGTTGAACACACCGCAACAATCTGGCAGCCGTAGCCCCCAAAACCATCCAGTCTATCTGTTGCTAATTTTCTATTCTTTTTTCAATTGGCGATAACCCTTAAGCTTGATTATATAACATTTGTTGCTGGAAATCTGCGATTTTGCCGGGGTATAATTATGTCCCGTTTGCATGTAATTAAACAATTCAGAAAAGCCAGTGTGACGCTCAAACACGGATCCCCTGCTTCGAGGGGACAGAGGCGTCGTGCCTCCGGTCGGATTCTGCCTCCTGTATTTTAAAGTTCAGTGTTCTTCAAAAACACTTTAAGATGTGAGCGATTGTCAGGGATTTCACTCTCTCCTGCTGACATCAAATTTCTCAAAGCAGTGAAACAGTGGTGGTGGTGGTGGGGGGGGGAGAGCAGAAAGGAGTTGAGAGCGAGGGAGATGCTTCCCAACCCCAGGGTCTTATCGAATGGCCCTGCCAAAACCCGTGCTACCATTTAACACTTCACCTCTTCCTCCTTCCTCTGCTCCGCCCTCCTTCTGGAGCCTGGAGATTTCAGCTGCCCCCCACTTCAGATCATGAAATACAAACACCCATTATGATGTCCTTAAAATTCAGTCGTCTAAGCATCCATCCTGAATTGAGGGAGCAATCTCCATGGCAAAGCACCCCTTATTCCCACTGGTCTAATTTAACACTTCTGTCATTAATGACATAACTGGGAAAGAGATGGGGGGAGGGGGTTGGCTGCCCAATCAGACAGCTCCGGTGGCTCCAGCAAGCAGACTGATGAAATTTCTCCGGATCAGTGCACTGCCACCCTAAAGGACAGGGCAGCTCACTAAAAACATGCCTCATCTGGACTGGTTCTTGCTTGGCTATTCCAGCTTTCTTCATGTTTCCTGCATGGTCTTGTGGTGAGTCTGAGGCATTGGGAAAAAGGCATAAGAAAGTGAGGTCAGCTAGCATAAGGTATCATAACTCAACATTATAGTTACTGTGACTCTATGTAAATGAGTCTGACTCAATATGAGTTAGCCCGAGAATATTGTAGCTCTATAAACACGAGTTTTAAGTAGTGTGAGCTGGCATGAGTTAGTGAAATTTGCAGTGAGATACTACCGTGTTTCCCCGATTATAGGACATCCCCAACAATTAGGGCACCCCCCATTTTTTAAAAATTGGTCAGAATAAGGCACCCCCCGCAGGTAAATTGTCACCCAGGCTTCTTCTAGCATAGGTTAGCATAAGTCAGTGTGATTTGCAATGAGTTACTGTGACTAAATGAATCTGACGTGGTATGAGTTAGCATGAGTCAGTGTGCTTTATAGCGAGTTACTGTGACTCTGCGTAAATGAGTTAGAAACAGAATGAAAGAAACGCCTGCTGACAGCAGGGCTGTATGTGGCTCCATGGCCTGCAGCTATGGAAACTCAAAGCAATATTACTCTGCCTGAATAACAGCAACACTAATGAAACAATAAGAAGGCTAGGATGCCCTGTTTTATTCAGAGAGCATCTACACAGCCATTCATTTTAATCAGCCTGTGTCAACTGAGCAATATCGAGTTTCATTCCACAAAATCTGGATGAGGTGTGAGATATTTACACTGTTGGTTATTAGAGGGAAATGGAGAACAGGAGAGACCAGAGAGTAGGTAGGGAGACAGCAAGAGCAGAAGGAGGAGAGAAACATGGTGTTAAGGCCATGAGATGAAGACTACGTCAGTCCATGAACGTTTTACAGCAGAACATGAGGTTGATTGCCACCCATATTTCTTCCAGTATAGGTTAATATTTGCATGTGCAACCATTCAGATAGAGAGATTGTCGTATTTAAGGATGGGGCTGAAACTCTCTTTACTCACAGGGCTATAACCTTCTGGCACATGTCCAGACTGCCCTCTTATCTTGTAAAAACCCAACCCCCCTCACCCTACCCACTAACCCCAGTCTCCTCTGCAGGCAGTGCTGCTGGTAGGTTGGGTTTGCCCCTGTGAAGGTGAGATAGATGTAGAATGAGAGGATACAGGCAGACTGTGACGTGAATTGATGAAGGAGTTAGAGGCGGATTGTGATGTGAACCAATGGAGAGTTTAGAGGCAGACTATACTATGACCCGAATGTGATGTGATGGAGAGGTTAGAGCCAGACTATACTGTGACCTGAATGTAATGTGATGGAGAGTTTAGAGGCAGGCTGTGATGTGACAGAAAAATTAGAGGTAGACTATGATGTGAACTAATGGAGAGTTTAGAGGCAGACTATACTGTGACCCGAATGTGATATGATGCAGATGTTAGAGCTAGACTATACTGTGACCCGATTGTGATATGATGCAGATGTTAGAGCTGGACTATACTGTGACCTGAATGTGACGTGATGCAGAGGTTAGAGCCAGACTATACTGTGACCTGAATGTGATGTGATGCAGAGGTTAGAAGCAGGCTGTGCTGTAACCTGATGGAGAGGTTAAGGACAAAACATTACTCCTTGTTTATGGTTGTGCTATGAGCGGCTCACGCACTACTCTCACGTGTCCTTCTAATGTTTGATCAGCACGTGTGTAATAAACGGTGGCGGCTGGAGATCAAAGTTCAGCCTGACGGCACATAGTCAATGAAGCCGTCAGATAGTCAATGTTCTAACGGCCCGGTCCTCCTCTCCGTCTGCTACCTCAGGCTCTCTAGAGTGTTTCTTCAGTGACTTTTCATTTGACATCGTGTGCTGGATATTGGGTGACGCAGCCGGCGGCGGTGCAATTCCCAGATCACATCCTGGAGCTGAGGCAGAGTTGTTTTATCACCGTGCCGATCACGCCCTGCCTCGGGGATGTCCGTAATCCACTGTTTTCTTCACAGCTGCTTTTGGTTGCTCACAATCTAATCAAGTGTGTTTAAGCGAAACCCTGAAGGTCGTAGAGAATTTGTCGCTAGAAACCCGTCGGGACCCAGTTTGCGGGGGTTTATGGGAGTCATGCCATCATTTCTCCAATGGCAAAGACACATGTTTCAGAGACGGAACTTTGGGCTCATGCTGTAAGGTTGAGAAAGATGTTCAGGGATTCAAGGTTTCAAAAGGCAAATCATCATTTGTACAAGTACAGATATACTGAAATCCTTGCTTGTGTACCGCCCTGCAGCATTGAACACCAAATAACAATAAATAACAATTAATAGCAAATAACAGAATACTGAGAACAATAACATACATACAATACACATACAGTATACCTGCAATATATACAGTGTACATACAGTATACCTGCAATATATACAGTGTACATACAGTATACCTGCAATATATACAGTGTACATACATTATACCTGCAATATATACAGTGTACATACATTATACCTGCAATATACACAGTGTACATACAGTATACTTGCAATAATACAGGCAATTAAGATCATTAGACGCTGCCGGCTTCCTGGCTGACCTACCTCATGCTGCCACTCATCCCTGAGATTTCTCTAATTATACCAGCTTAAGTAAACACCTCCAAATAATCACGAATGAAGGATTACAAACCTTCACGCATGTGTAGAGAGATTCCTGGTGTTACGGATCTGCAGCAATCGGTCCAGGACTGTGTCTTAAAAAAATATCTGAAACCGAGTAGCTTCTGGGAGGAGGGCTGGAATTCTGGGACAGGGCACAGGTCAAGAAGTTCCGGGAGCTGATAGTGTGCGGGAGTGACCTGGGGAGCAAAGGGTGAGATCGGGAGACAAAGCGGGCCGATAAAAAGCTGGACATCTAGTGGCGACGAAAGAGCACGGCGAGTCACGTGACCCGGCTGGACGTCTAGTGGCGATGGCCTGGCATTAAATACCTAAAGCTGCAGAAAAAGATCGGCAGGGGAAAGGTCTGGAAAGTGAAGCTATTACACACAAGGTGGCCCTGGGTGCGATAGCATCAGCATCCGCGGTGAGCGAGTCGCAGCGCTGAGGTTCTGATAGCACATGCAGGACGTGCCCGGAAACGCGGTACCATCAGATACCCAGGTGCCCAGAAGCATTCGGACTGCGTGAATCACCAGTGGCTGTCTGAGGGAAGACCTGATCCTGACAGGTGTGGGACAGGGGGAGGCGGAACCTGCTGGTACAATCCGGGCATGCCTCTGTGCCTGGCGCAGGCACTTTAAATAAAGCCTCACTTAATTACAGATGTAATATGTTAAATGAATTTTTTATGTGTGCAGTCACTCTGTGCTGAGAATGATGTCCACAAAAAGGCAGCCGCCATGGCAGGCCGCATTAATTACCTCATTAGCCGAACATGCTGAGCAGGTGGGTGGGGAGGGGATGTGGGAGGGGAGGGCACCGGTGCTGACTGGCACCTGGGTCGGCCAATCGGTGGGGGCCAGGTTTCTGTTCTGGCTGCTTTGATCCATTTCAAATAATACTGAGGATTTAGGGGCTGAGCGTGAAATGAGGTCCACGTCTGTTCTCATTTCCTTTATTTTTGGATTTTAACAAGGATTTAATCACCAAAATTTTCCATACTCATGTACCACTGTGAATCAAGCCCATTTGGATTCGCACGTGCACACCCACAAACACACGCATACACACACACACACACACACGCACGCTCAGTCGGGTAAACATATCTTTATGGGGACCGCTTATTAATTTCTATGGGAAAAATGCTAACAACCTTAACCCCGACCCAGCGCTAACCTTAACCATAAGTAACCAAACAAAATACAAGACTTATGGCATTTTTGGTTTTTTGATTGCAAATGCCGGCACAGATCTTTGTGGGGACCTGTGTGGGGACTTGAAAAATGCTCCCCACAACGTCAAAATAGTTTTATTATATTGTGGGGGACATTTGGTCCTTGCAATGCAATATAAACACAACACACACACACACACACACACACACACACACACACACACACACACACACACACTCTTTCAAAAGGAGCACCATGGAGCTGATGGTCACTTAACCACTCAAGCTCTTACCCACATCAGTGGGAAACACAGAATCTCTCTCCCTGCAGCTAAGCGGTTTGCCACATGACACCAGAGCTTCCATGTTTTTTTCTGTGAGAATGTGCTGCCGCCCACCGAGGGTGAGGGGGACAGGAAAGGGGGGAGGGGGCGGCCAGCCGGTCACCTTCGTCCCAAGGGGAGCATCCCCGTCCCGCTAATTAATCGCCGCCAAACAGATTAATACATCCTTATAAACCTCTTCATCCTCGTTATCGCCGGCCGTACAATAACGTCATTCAGATTTATTTGTGGTTTCGTCAGTCTTCTCCTCAATAATCTAATTAAACAAGAGCCGGGAAACTCATCATTGAGATTAATTTCTGAGTCCTAATTAATTAACAAACATAAACAAGTTTGCTTTTATATCCGGGAAGAAGGGAGGGTGGCCTTAGGTGGGGAGGGAGCTAAGGGACAGTATCCACTGTAAATCCTGCAGGTGTTACGCTGCGATGGCTGAATGTGACCTGTGGCATTAATTTGGGTGGGGAGGGGGCATGTTAAAGAGCAGCTCTTCATCATCTGACCCTCTAAAAGCTATAAGCTCTATAAGACGCCATGAAATGGTGATTTCGGCGTTCCGGAAGGGGGGCCAGCAAGCTGGTCAGGGTGTCTCCATGTTTAACTCCTTGATGTGCGGGACACACAAGGTGCGGCTGTGCCGCGCGCGGCAGAGAATCTTAATCACCCCCTCAGCCCCCAAGAGACGGGTGTTAATGATTGTGCAGACTGGGGCTTAAGCGAAGCCGGCGTGACCTCGATGACCCCCCCCCCCACCCGCATCATTTTAATCTGAGAGTTCGTGTCAGAAAGAATGAGCAATGGTGCAGTCGGCTTTCATTTTGAGAGCGAGGCTGAGGATGGGGAAAGCCTTCCCCCGCTCAGAGAGCGATCCGTCACATAAGCCCCCCCCCCCACCCCCTCGGTCCCCGACACCCAGACAGATATTGACAGATGGCTGTGACCTTCTCTGAGGGTTGGGCGAATGCAGACTGATGGAGCGTGGCGACTCCCTTGTACCCCCCATCCCCCCCCCCGAAGACAGCCGTCTGTTCCAGGAAAGAGTGGGACCCTGCCTAACATGTGACCCTGCCTGTCACCTCCCCAAACCCTACAGACCACAGCGTGACCCAGTCCACCCTCCCCCCCCAGCGGCCACACCATGCCATCCACACTGCTCACAAACCCACCTCCTTCCTGGCCTTAACCCACCCCAAGCAGAAAACGCAGCCCTTCTCTCTGATAGACAGAGTCACGTGCTTCAGGGGCCATAATTTACGACAAACACGGAATAAAAGGCGCTCCTATTAAATGCCGGCACGTGAAGCCTTCATATTAACACGCCTCATTTCCCATCACGGTCGGCCAATGACAGCAGGCGTATATCCAAGCACCGTGTTCCTGCTGGACATGCTCCTATACACAGTTGCATGTATTTAACCTTTATCCCAAACTATGTACATTTCTCTTTGAGAAAGTTGGATCCAACACCTCAACCCCCATGCTGGCCCTGGGATTTGAACCGGTGACCTTCCGATCACATCACCACACCAAACCCCACACCGGTCCCCAAAGGCCTGTACCTGTGCCCGTCAGTGCCACCCGGCCCTTTGCCGTGGTCACGGCTGCGAGGCGTGCCATGCCCGTGTAGGACATGCAGGTAGTTCTATAGCTCACAGCATTCATCGGGGCAGGCCGTACTCGTACCCGAGCCACTACGACGGGATGAGGGAGAGCTACGTGTGCCATTCACTGCCTACATCCAGCAGAGTCAGCGGAGATTTGACCCAATATGCTTGGCCCCCGCTTAATCACGCTTTCGGCCTGGATCTGCCGCGTTGCTCCCCGTGCTCGGCCCGGCTCCCACTGCCGTTCCTGCTCTGCAAAGCACTTGCCTCTTACTCAGCGCCCCCCCCTGATTCATCATCAGAGACTCTCAGCAGTCCTGAGGGGGAGGGAGGTCGGGGATGACAGAGCACCCTCTGGACGGTGGGGCCGTGTGCTCCCCATGATAGGTGGAGGGCCCCCCCCCCATCCATCAGCTCGCCGCGGATCGACGCCGAACACGCCGTGCATCTCCCTGTCAAGGAAAGCGATTGTCCTTTATCGCCGCGGCGACCGGCTCCGACCTTAAAAATAATAATATTTCTGAGCGGATTGAAATGATGATGGTGAGTGTCTGGGATGCTCGGTGCCATGGTCCCCTCTTACTCTCTCTGCCCCGAAGAGCGAGGTGGGGGGGCCGGGCTGCTTTGCTGGAGTTATTATTCTGCACACGCCAAGTAGAACTTTACCCATTGCGAGGATGTATCTCGACTGATGAGGTTAGATGGTCCGTGGGACATGCCACCCTGACGACCGCTGTGTTTACCACCACTCAAAACCATGTATGGCGCCCCCTGTTGGCTTCAAAGAGTCACTTCACAAAATATTCAACAAACGCCTTCCTTATTTTGGGGATGCTGAAGCAGCATCTTCCTTGAACTGACTAGCGAGCTACGATTTTCAAAAAAAAAAAAGCTAGGAGCTCTCTAAGCTGACCACAATTCTTCACCACAAACAAAGAAATGCCCGGTGTAGCACACGGGGGGGGGGGGGGGGGGGGGTTGGGCCCCAAAGACAAGGAGCCAACTCCCATCCCCCCCATGGGGGGGGTAGGCTGTGCTGGCCAGGCCGGGAAAGGGGGCCCGGGGGGGGGCTCCGGGGGGGGCCGGGGGGGGCCTGTAAGGCTCTCAGTGACCGTGTGGGTCTCCTCTACCCACTCTGGAAGCCTCTCAGAGGCATGTACAGATTGGCTGAGGTGGATCCTGAGTCAGCTTTGGTGTGTGTGGTGTGTGTGTGTGTGTGTGTGTGCCCGCCCACCCGGCCTGTGCTGGACTGATGCTAACTCTTCTCCGTACCTCCTGAGATGGACTAACCGTGACCCTGAACAGAATAAGCAAATATTTTATACATGAACGCTCCTGCACAGGAGGTCGGCTTTAATCCTGATTTTTGAACCGTCTCTGGTTTCCAACCTTGGCGTTTATCTGCACCTGTAACCTCACCCGTCAGGCGAGTCGTCCAGCGGAACAAGCGATGAGAGAAAGGATATGGAAACAGCCCCTGTTTCCCTTTTGATTGTGACCGGAAGTCGTTTGATGTGTTCCTCGGGAACAAATGTGCTTAGGGTTTCACGGCAGCAGCATGACCCTGGGGGCCAGGGACTGAGGAAGGATTCCGCTGTCTGGCTCACTAGTACAAATCCGCACAGTGACAGTCTCTCTCCAGGGTCTTGCCCGTTCTGTGACGCTGCCTCACCCTCGTCCCTGCAGAGTCTATCCCCACACGGCTGTCACTTTCGCTCCCGGCCATGATCACTGCACACAAACCACTTCCTCTGCCTCACTGGTTCTTTATTTATTTCCTTTTCTTAAAAAAATTGTTGTTCCTCTTAAGGCTTTTGTCAGCTTCCTCTCAACTGTGTAATTACCCGAAATCCGACATGAAATTAGGTGGTATTAAAGACATTTCGGCACAAAAGCCACCCCCACCCCCCCCTGACAAGTCTGCCGCTTTCAGAGCTCTAATCAGGTGACTAAGCGATCGCGGTAGGCGTCTGCATGCCACAGGGGCGGGGGAGGAGGCGCTGCCGTGGAGACCAGGGGGTGCCATCTGCCAGGTTCAGGTAAGTTCGTCAGCATCTCAGAGCTCCCACCTGGACACAGTGTCAGAACAGCGCCCCCCAGAGGAAAGAGGAAGAGGAAGGAGGGGCAGATCTACAATGGCTGAGATGCAAGGGGCTGGAAAAAGAAGAGCCAGTGATATTCATGGTAACCTGGCCAGTGGTAATTCTAGGATTTTTTAAGGTGGGGGGACCATAATTCATATACTGTAGAGGGGTCAACCTTTCATTAGCCAATGATATGTTTAGAATTGGTGAGTGCGAGAGGATGGGGCACTTCGGTGGCCAATAAGCTTTCAGCGTGACATGGTTACGTCATCCATCATGCAGTTTCATTTTAATAATAATAGGTAGACGCCCTCTGTGGCTGCGAAACACTCAGAAGAAACACTGAAGATTAAGGAGCAAACAGACCTGTTTGGCAGTGTTCTGTCCGCTCTCAAGATGGATCAACAGGAGTCACTCAGACACCCTGAGTCTGAGTCATTCCCGCTCACCCTGAGTCTGAGTCATTCCCGCTCACCCAGAGTCTGAGTCATTCCCGCTCACCCCGAGTCTGAGTCATTCCCGCTCACCCCGAGTCTGAGCCATGGGCCGTGTCCGTCCAGTCAATGCCTGACATCTGCACATGCTGCCACGTGGACACCCCCAGACAAAGCCTGCAGCAGGCTGAGCGATCCCCCCTCCCAGCTGGCGATGACTCGCTCTGTCAGGGCAGAAGTCCTTTGGGGTTCCCATTTATATGTGGCGTGTCCTCAGAAACTTTAATTCCCACACAACAACGCCCATCTCCACAAAACCACACCCCTCTCCACAAAACCACACCACTCTATGCATAACCACACCCCTCTCCACATAACCACACCCCTCTATGCATAACCACACCCCTCTCCACATAACCACACCCCTCTATGTATAACCACACCCATCTCCGCATAACCACACCCCTCTATGCATAACCACACCCATCTCCACATAACCACACCCCTCTATGCATAACCACACCCCTCTACGTATAACCTTGCCACTCTCTACACAGCCAAGTCCCCTCCATATAATTACACCCATTTTACCACACTCATCTCTGCGTAGCCACACCCCCTTATATAGCCACACCTCTCTCCACATAACCACGCTCATCTCTGCAGAACTACATCCATCTCCATGTAACTACACCCATCTTGACATAAACACACCCCTCTTCTCGTCTCACACCAACCTACCTCTTTGCCTCCACATGTTGATGGATGAAACTGTATTACAGTTAAATTATAAACACAATAATTTGCCCCTCTGTGCATATAATACCTCTGGCGGTTGTGTTTACCAAGAATCAAACCATGTACCTACATGGGGCCCCTAAGGTCTGCACGCTAATATTCAATAAACACATTCCTTATTTGCGAGAAGCTGAAGCAGCATGTTCTGCTAACTAGCTACCTATGATCTTGTGATTCTACTTGCTAGCTATTTGGTCTTGGAATCATCTGAAGGGGGGGGGGGCCCGAATGACTTTTTGAGTGGGGCCCCAGGAAGAATAAGAACAGCCTCTGGGATAATGGCTCACCTCTGCCTCCTAAAGACCACAGGGGATATTTAAACTACATTCGACATCACGAAACGCCGAATCGTAAGACGTCGTAGGTGGGCTAGAGTGGGAGAACCCCTCCCCCCCACCTATATGTGTGAGGGGGTCACTGTGGTGACACAAGCTCACACAATCCCTGCACCTCTTTCTCATGGAGGCCCCGGCTGATCAATACTATTTGCAGGACCCCCTCCTTCGCCCCACCGTCTCAATCTCAGAGCTAAGGAGCAATTTTTCCCGGGCTGCTTCTCCAGAGGCGAAGCAGGCTAGTGATTTGACCACGTGTGATTCGGGCCACGCCGACTGCCCAGCGCCGCAAACCGGGCCCATTACCACTCGGGGGGACAGATCGCAGATATGACACGCGGGGATGAGGGCCCTACTTCAATCAGGGAAACTACAGCTGTTACTGAAGGGGCATAAGGATTTTAATCTCCACTGGTTACAGCTTGGGGTCCAGCCCATCGCCGCGAAATAGCCGCGCAGCAGAGCTGTCAGTCCAGGGGGAGGCGAGATTGAGAGGAGCGGGGCGGACGGGGGGATCGGGGAAGGCAGGGTGAGAACATTGGTTTTCTGCTAAACATGCTATTGATTCGCCAAGACTTCAGCTGTCCATCTTACTCAACGTGGTGTCCGGACCTGTTACTTTCACTGCCATGAGAAACATGTCTGATCCCTAACCGGGGAAACAGATCACGGCCTTGAGCAGATGCGTGACTTTCCAGGGCTGCTTTCCCCATCAAAAAATATCACAGGCAGCTCCAGACGTCATACATAATCGGCAAAACAAACATGAACGCGGCAGAAATCGGCGTTGATTAAAAGCTGAGTGGGTGCCTGGGCCAGTCGGGGGCGCCGTGAGAGATATCTGTTGTCCGGGGCAGGATACTCCGGTCAGTGCACTTTATCAATAACCCTGCACTGTTTTCTGGAGACAAAGGATATTGGACTGCCAGTATGGCTTTGACGGGACTTGGCGGTGCCTTTATTTATCGATGACTTTCATGCAGAGTCAACAGCTTTAAAAAACGGACGATCGATACATTTGGCAAAGCTGATAAAATTGCTACTTTATTAATTAGCTAAATTGAATCGGGGAAGTCCATTTAAGTTGCACATTTATGTATGTGTGTATTGATTCAGACCTGATTCACATGTTTCTCACAAGCCCTGGATGTTTGATAGAGCGCTTATTGTGTAATACTGTGAACCTAGCACTATACCATAGGATATATATGTTTTTAATATACAAGAATTCAATTTATTGAAACGATGTACGAGGCTCCGCTGGGCTGATTAATACATAAAGCATTTCTAAAAATATATTTTTCATTTCCTGCTGAACTAAGGTCTTGCTGAAAATTAACGGTATTAGCGGGATGCAAAGGTGAAATTCTTGGTTACATATTGGAACATTAATCTTTGTTTACACATGGTAAACATGCTGTTACATTTTTTAATTATGAAGAGACGGCGATAAATCTTTTTTTTATTTCTTTGTAGTTTTGGGTACGTCAGTGGGGAAGCGCGTGCTCCCAGCTCCCTGCCGAAACGCACAGGCCATGAGCGGATGATGCCGGCCGCTTGGCCGCGCTGAGAGCAGATCAACATGGAACGGGCCGCACCACTGCTCACTGAGGGTGGGTCTACAGGCCGAGAAGGGAACAGATTCCTTTCAGGAGGCCCTAGGCCAGTGGTAGTGATGACATGACAGTAACACACCCCACGCGATTCATGGCGTACAGAAGGCAGCGGACAGACTTATGAGTCAGAGTACATTTGTTGGCAGCCTCAACCATCTTCAGCGCCATATAAAGGGGTGGAGCGCTGGCCCCAGCTGAAAGCTGATTGGCTGCTGGAGTGCCTTCACCCCTGTCACTCACGGATTCAAAACATATCATTGGAGATTTGATAAGGTCGGCCCCTCTTTACGAATTATGGCCCTGCTATTGCCCCCTACTGTAAAAAAAAATCCTACAATTGAACCGCAAATCTTAAGGCAGAAAAAAATGAAAAATATGCCGACTCGACCGGGCCATAGTCACCTATAGGTGAAATTTAACTTTAAGAGAGCTGCCAATCATCGTCGGGACAAAAACGACAAAAACAAAACAACAGGAGCTGGGGGAGAGAGGAAGGCGGCCCTCACAAGGCTCCAATGGCCCCGGCTGATTTCCTGCATATTGCAACTCATTACTTTCAATCCAGCAATAATTGCAAATGAAGCAATTAGATGTGCAATTTGCCAAAAATGTCTCTGCCGAATACATGTTGCGTCAATTCATTAGTGTCAGGCGGAGAGGTTGCTGTCAGCAGAACGGGCCTGACGCCGGGCCTGAGGCCACGCCCACCCGTGCCTGAGGCCACGCCCATCCCGTGCTGTTAATGCCCACCTTCTGCACCAATATAACGACGTCTTTGATTTGTAATGAGATTGCTTCGCTCCCCACGCGGCTGACATTTACAGATTCGGATAATTGTATTTTATGTTAGCGTGGTGTAACATTTCTGAAGTTAAATGCTCTGATTTTGCAGTTAGTTATTACATTCATTCGGACCCGGGCCAAAAAACCAACAGCCCAAATTAAATGGTAACGGATTAAATGTTAAAATTTTAAATATTGAATAGACCGCCGTCCGCCCACAGCCCTGTTTTTAATCTTCTGCAGTCCCCAGGTGACCGTGTTCGGATCACAGGACCATGAAGCCCCAGAAATTAAACTGAGATGAAATAAAAGGTCTTTCAGGAAGGAAAATAAAGGGGAGAGGAGAGTGGCAGGAAGGCAGAAGGGCTAATGCTAACGACATAGCAGCACTGTGCTTTCCCTTCTGTTTACAGAAAGAGGCATGGAGTGTGTCCGGCTGCCATAGTCTGTGCTGCGGGCAGTTTGCCGAGGGAGGGGTCCCCTTACATAATGAACACAAAGAAGCTTCCGCGGGTAAGCCCCACCCCCTCCAAATTTTGCGGAGCTGATTAAAAGGCTGCAGAGTGTCAGTGATCGCCAGGGGATTATACTTAGATTCTACCCTGTATTGATACCGATTTATCTGTGATTTTAGGGATTCTCCCATAAATGATCGAGGGATAACAAGCAATCTGTCACCTAAAATGAGATATGCGCTGAACTCGAGCCTGTGAGTAACTGACGGTTCAGACTGCCCTACATTCTGGAAGAGGTCAGAGGTCACTGAAAAATGGGGTGGGTTGTGAGGGGGCAGAGCCTCTGACATACTGGCAGGATGATGTTTAGGGATTGGGTGTGATGGTTTGGGGATTGGACTATGGAGAAAACAGAGCTGGGCCATTCCTGGCCATGGGGCATGTTTGAGCCCTGAAGAAAACCAGAACACAACTAATCTCATCACACACATCTGCGTCATTATGAGATTTTCAGGTACTAAATACATCTTCTTGTGTTCATTTTTTTTTACCTACAGGTGGGACCACAGAGTTAGTCAGTCCATTTCCCTATGGGGCTAGCCTACAGCTAACATTTTCCTTGATCTAGCCTAGCGTTTCTTCTTTGGAAGTAGCCTTGATCAAGCCTAGCAATTCTCCTAGGAGATAGCCTTGATCTAGCCTAGCATTTTCATGTCACAGCAGTACCTGCCGTTTCCATCTCAACTGCATGCCTAGAGCATGCCCAGAGTTTCTTTGGATGATGATCATGATATCACTGTTAACTGGGTAGTGCAAACCCTGAAATTACACTCCATAAACAGCTGTATGTGAGAAGAAGATGTATATGTTCTGCTTCGGTTTGAGTTTGTCAGAATTGGTGCTGAGCATGATAATGCCGCGAGTTCACACCGCGCGCGAGCGTCGAGCCTGGGGAATGGCACCTGAGCATTCTGTGACGTTTCCCTCAGACGGCTGGATCGCCGTTTAGGCCAAAAGCACCGGAACAAAAGGTCACGGAAGTTGCCTTTCCCTGGCAAACAGCGGGATGCATAATTCATGAGGAAGAACAGGTGCTTGACAGAATCAGGGCTCGGAGGAGAGACCCTCGCCTGCATCCTCACACATCTAATACCCTAACTCCTGTACCATTAGCAGCCGCTGCATTTTTTACGCCGGGTGATAAAATCAGCCGTCACTCTTCTTTCTCCGAGTGACGGAACCTGAGAGAAAACATCTCCCTCATTTGCAATGCAGAGCAGGAGTAATGAACCCGTATTAGACATCTGACTTGGGGGATTTGCATTTTATTTGTAGGTCTCCTACCTCATGTATACAAGCCAAACTTTTCATCTGGACTCTTATCCTAGCTCTTATACCCCCCCCCCCCGATTATGTATAGGGGTATAAACAAGAATATGCATAACCAGGGGGGTGCTGAAGCGGGGCATGTTCAATAAGGCCCGTGTCAATTGGCTCATGGTCCCACAGATTCTTAATAAGCTATGTTTTATTTGGATAAGCTTCACGGTCATGTGATGCGTCGTCTGCACTGTGATCAAACATTTCTAATGTGCTTTTAAAAGCTGCAGAGTGACTCTTCCAGGCTCACCAGACATGACGATGATTATCATTACTATTAGTGTTATGACTAGCAGCGTTGGGGAGACAGACTGGACTACCGAACAACAGATGTCTGCACAGAATAGCTGCACAGTGTTTTCCCTCTCGATAAGCGAATCTTAAATCCCACTGCCCAGCCAAAAGTGGGCAGGCTTATACAGTATGGTAACACTCCAGAAATATGCATTTTTCATTTTATTCTACTTATGTAGCAGATGCTTTTATCCAAAGCGATGAGCATTTTTTCAGAAAGCGGGGTTTTGCTGGTTCTGGGATTAGGGTTGCCGCCATCGTCCCACAAAACGCAGCACGCACCAATGCGGGATTGTCCCGTACTGTAAGGGACGAGTGGCAACCCTACCTGGGATTCAAAGCTAACCTGCTGCACTGCACAGCGACCCCCACGCAAGGGTGGAGATAAATCTTTTTATAAACACACTTAAAATGACCTCCCACGTCAAAAAATGCTCTAATATTTCCATCGATACCTTCAGCACATTAAACAGCTGTCGCAGTAAATCTGCACGGGGGTGGGGTGGGGGGGGGGTTGATGCAGTTACTTGACAGCCACCGTTTGCAGATGTCATGTCATATAAAACGGGCCGCAATATTTTTGCAGGCCGTTGGGGTTTTCGTGGCATGCATGCGCAGACGAGGCACGCAGGCAGATAAACGCTGCAGCGGCCCTCCTTGGACGGGACGGGTTGCCTCGGCAGAGCACAGGCTGCTTTCATCTGCACTCATTTTATCAACGCAAGAAATTATTAATCATCAGTAAATGATAGCACCTCTTTTCTGGAGGGGCTGGACCACGCCGCGTTCTCATTGCGCTCTGTTTGTCAGGCAGGAAAGGGGGGAGCATGCAAATTAAAAATCAACACAGGCAAACAACGAAAACTAACAAATATTTTCGTCACAGCTCCTCGGTGACAAATCAAAGCCTTACTCTGTTTATCTTATTTGCTTTTGGCTTCTTTAAAAAAGAGCCTTTCTCTGGCATCCTGGTGACAAACAAGCTGATAATTCCTTATTCATTTAGGGCCGGTTTACATGTAGAGCGTGCTCTGCAACTCCGAGCAGTGTAATTAGCGTCTCGTCATACTGCTTCCGTGGAGTGACCAGATCTTGAATCCTTACACAGCTCCTGTCACTGTGAATGGATCCCGTTGTGGCACAACACAGCCAGCAGGGTGGCGCTAGTGAGGCCTTCACTAATGAGCTCCAAGCTGAGCTCCGTGTATAAAAGACCCCCGGCTCCCTGTTTTGCACTGCTCAGATACTGGATGAAAAAGAATATAACCCATATGCAGTTGAAAAAACGCAGTGCTTTTTAAAATCTATCATAAAAAACTTGCTTGTTTTTGTTCTTACCCCTTCAGCACATTTTACTCTAACTTACTGCCCCTCACACCAGCACCCCCCCCATCACAGCCATCACCCCCTCATACTGTCCTTTGCATTGCCAGTTGGGTTTGCAGTAATAAAAATAATTGCCCCCTATTATTTGAATTGCACCCTGAAGTGAATATGCCTCACGGCTTAAAGGATTTCAGATCTTCCTGCTTAGCACAAACAGATGGGAAACAGCTGTAATAAACAGTGTAAATGCAAATAAAAGCATTTATGGCTCTTAGTTCATTCTGTATTTTAAAACTACCCTTTTTTCACATTGCTGCCCATTCCACTGTACTTTCTCTGTCAAAGGCTTGAACAATCCGCTCCATTATTGCTTTTTAAAGGTGCTTTTCAGCTTAAACCAGTTCACACACATTTCTCCCAATTTGAAAGGCCTATAATTGCGTTGTTCTTTGTCAGACTGAGACATATGGCATCCAGGAGCCATTAAAGACAAAGAAACAGTCTAAACGCACAGCTCAAAAGATAAATACCACTGGACTGGACACTGGCAAGATTTAATCTAGTGTTCCATTACAATTTGAGCGAATCCACGCAAGGAGAGAGAAAACCCGCACACCGCCCCTCGTCAATTTTCTGCAGACACCCCCATGTTCTGCCCATCATTCGCAGGCAGCTGACATTCCCCTCGGCAGGTGCTGTGGCCACCCTCCTTGGTGGGTTTAATATTTCCTTATAACAGAAATTGAATTACCAGGGCGGATTGAATAACGTCAGATAAGGAACACGCCTGCCCGCCTGCCCGTTTAGCGGGGAAGAGATGCCATCTCCCACACGGAATCTGTCTCGTGAATTTCTACTCCATACAGCCTTCTCAATTAAAAATCTTGTAATGTCCACTAAGAAGAAAAATATGATTGTATCATTCATTGTCACAAAACAAATACCTGTTAGCTTCTTTGATTTGGCTGAACTAAGATATATAACTTTAACGATTTCCTTTTGAAACAGACCAGTTTAAAATTTCCCTTCATTCTCTCCTTGATTATTCCTTTTTAGAATAAACCTGTTTACAATAAACCGTCTAATGATGTGAAGTGGTTTTCTGCTGGGAAGAGTGCAGTGTGTTCAGAGTGCAGTGTGTTCAGAGGGCAGTGTGTTCAGAGTGCAGTGTGTTCAGAGGGCACTGTTTCCTGTCCTAAAACTGCAGTTTGTGTCCCCACGCGACACCACCCCCTAGAGGCAAGAATGCAAACGTGTCAGGCCCAGAGGACACAGGGGTGGGGGAGGGGCACAGGTAAGGTACTAGTCACACTAGTCAAGCGCACAGATTTAGAAAAGCAATGGGAAATCACAAACTCAGCAGCTTGGTTCTTTATTGAATGACAAAACTGAACCATTCATACTGCCCCTCCAGCCTTTGCTATTACCTGTAAAGACTCAGCTGGTCCCAAAGTAATTAGCAAATCTGACATGAGCAGAGGGACCTTCCTGTATGTCAGCTTCCCGTCTTATCGCCAGGATCTCACACCGTCAGTCTGTCTCTCAGACAGACTCGAGGTCCATCCGGACCTGTACCGGGCTTCCGGCCGGTCGGAGGGGTCGATAAGCGGGAAACGCTGCCGGGAATGGTACGCTCGGACTTTTGGAGTCAGATCGGGAGATCAGCTTCTCTGGGAGGACAGGATCGTGGCAGGATGAGAAAAGGGGAAGTGACGGATTCTGGGAGACAAGGAGACCCTAGAGTCTGGGGTACGTGACTCTGATTAGGTTAGTGTGATTATCTGGTAATGGTCACGCTAGGAGTCACTGTGTGAGGGATGGGGAAGAGTGAGTGAGATCAGAAGGAAAGCCATGAGAGAAGTATGTCAGGTGGCTAACATATCAGATCTAATCTGCCTACAGAGCATTACTAGTCAAATTATTACAGCATGTGACCATGAGGAGGGCAAAGGTCACAGGTTACACTTGGGTCTGACGTTAATAATGTCCTCTTGAATAATGAGCCCCTTCATACCTACAATCCAAAGCAAAGGAATAAATGAATGTAACTAAATAGGCCCCAATGGACGAATGAATGCTTCCAGAAATTCCGAGCCAAGCAGATGAGTGTGTTGTCCACCCGCCAGGGCAGCAGGAATGCCTGCTCACCTCGGCTGTGTTCGAGCCTGCTGTGCCAGGCGGGCAGATCACCCTAACCCTTGTCACCATTAATTACCACCACACTAATGATGTCCGGTAAACGGGGGGGGGGGGGCAGGGCTAAAGTATGTGTATGTCGAGATGAATCACACTAATGCAGGGGGATCCAGACGTATCGATCGGAGATTAGGCTGAGGGTTTCCCAGAAGCTGGCATGGACAACGACTATACGGTGAAGCATCATGGGAAAGGTATTTCATACCAGGAGGGCGTTCTGATCTAATCATTAGGTTGTTCACTGTAAGGCCTTGCTCCCCCTGTTCCTGCTCTGTTCTGCCTCCCCCCTCTTTACCCCCGGCCACGTCCCCTAGTCCAGTTCCTAGCGACGGGTCATCTCGTCCGTCTGATCGCCTCACAATGCCGTCGTCTGGAGTCAGATCCCGAATCCACCGCGGAATTCTCTGTATCCATGCGACTGCATCTGATAACCCGCCGTGCTTATCTCCGCCAAAGTCTTCCGTCATATATAACATGACGTTGAGCTTTAAATGGGTGAAATCAGCTGCCAGTTAAGCGGGAGGGGGTGCGAATCTTGTAGCAAGATCATGTAGCGCAACATGTTGATAATGAGACCCGGGAAAGCTGAGCCGTTATTGAACCACTTCCAGCGGAAAGGAGATAAACTCTCAGCAAAAAGATCATGTGATTCAGTGCTGGCACTTGATTGGTGGATCCTTTTCTATAGTGTTACTTCTTTTTTGATCATCTTATTGACTGGGCTAGGAATGGACGGCTTCCTTTCAATGACCTCTGATATCGCAGCAACAGTATGAAGCCTTTTTTGTGTATTAAGAACCACAATTGGAACATATAAGAAATTGGAATATAAATACTTCGTTTGCATCTTTCACATGAGAATTCCACAAAGCTCGCTTGGTCTCAGAGTTACAGTGGCTATGTTGGGTTTCGGATGCTGCCACTACAAAGCCACAAAATTTACCCAAAAAGGCATCATTCCTGCTCTGGGGATAACAGAGGTCTGTCCCAACTGTGTCAAATGGGGGCGCTGTCGAGGCCTGCTACTCATGCATTTCATAGTCAGCCATCATATATTTAATACCTAAATATATTTGTTTAAGTCTAGCACATTCTATTCTTACACATGACTCTTATTCGTAATATTTATGGTTGGGTGTCCAGTAATGTCCGTGACACCTTTATAAATACTGTGGTAAACACTGTCCTCGTTTAATTAATTAATTATACCTTGTTTTTGGGTAGAGGACACATATTTTGGGATGGCATTCGTACTGATATTCAGAGCCAATGTTTTAGTAAAAGTGAGCGCTGTGTGCCTCGAAATGACAATCCCCATTTCGATCTTTCTGTTCTGTTTATGCTACCGCTCAGTTCACAATGATCCGGGTTTTTTTCACAGAATGATAACAAACGAAAAAGCTTTAAGAGCAATAAAATACACAGATTGTTCATCCAGTTTCTATCGGGAGCAGTTGGATTGGATTTAGAAACAGGCGTCGTACCCGAAGGCGAAGGAACAACATGACAAAGAAGAAAGAGGCCGCACAGGCGGCCGGTTACAGTCTCGTGTTTAACAGAGAAAAGGGACCGTGATCATTAATCGCGGGCCGACAGTGAAAAAAGATGGCGGTGTTCAGACAGGAGACCTTGAGCTGCTGATGAGTTATGTTCTTGAGCCAGCGTTGCTGCCCCTCTCCTTGCTCAGATCCTTCTCGAATGTTCCGTCAGCAGGCAGGTTCATGATAAGGGGAAGCACCACAGGGTCTGATATGGGGAAAAGTTCCCCTTTTTCCGCCCCCAGTCCCTCACATGTTGTGTTCTTTGGTACAAGTGACCGAGATGTCAGCTCACTGCTATATTCCTGGCTGATTAAGGTCACCGTGGTGAAGACTACACCAGCAACAGAGACACACATGGACAAGGCAGGTTTGCACTTGAGGATCCTGAACCCTTCGGCTCTCTCACTCCAAAGTCCCCCCTCCCTGGCCCCATCAGGAGAGGTGGAGATGGGCGTGTCCTCCAGCAACTTCCTCAGCCCCCGCCTCTAATCCCACTACCTGGAGGCAGTTGCCCGCATCTCTGAGGCACATGTCGCCTGCAATTAGGGAGACTGACAGTTTTGGGGTGGGGGGGTCATGCTGCCTCATTCCCAGTGCTGTAAATTACCCCGAGTCGGCCGCCAGCTCCTCCTGCTGCAGTACTAATAACTTTCAAGGTTAATTTGTGCAGAGCAAAGGACTTGCATGTCTAAATATGCGCAAAAGCTGCAGGCCGGCTGACCGTGACCCCCATGCCGTCTTAATAAGTGCAGCACTGCCCTTTTATGAAATCCTGTACCGTCCGCTTCATTTGTCCCTCTCTGCTTGCTGTATCTGAGAGTTCTAGATATGCACATATTTTTATCGCGTCAGGCTGTGCTTAAATAAGCCCGGGACTCACTTGCAGAGGATTGATGCAAGTGTGCAGTGTGCTTACTCTGCTGAGGGGCACTCTGCACATGCGTGGAGATAACCGTTATCCGAGCAACTGGCGCAGGTCCTGACCTCGGTCCTCATGCTCTCATGATCCTATCTGATCTCTGTTATTATGCTGACCAGATCCCTCACATCTCCCCTGGGAACGCTGCCCCGCCCATTAAGTCCCCCTGAACTCCCCAGGCGGCACTTTTACGATCATTCACAGAAATCAGCAACTTCCCTTTTCCCTTGCTCAGACAAACAGATGCAGGGCCTCCTGCGGGTCAAGCGAGCTATCACCGGCTGCGTCTCCTTAACTTCCCGTTGCTGAAGGAGCCCCGCTCTCGCTATCGCTGTTTATATTTGTCTGAGGCAGCGATCACCCTTTGACCCGGAAGCACATCATTCCATAACAAGAGCACCTCTAGATGTCACCTGGTTTTTAAACCTATGTGTTTCTGTGCCACCATCATCCAAAGAATTGCCAATTAATTAACCGTCATTCCCGCTGCCTTTTCAGAATTAATAAAATTAATGTTAATAATAGTTATAGAAATTTATTGGAGTGTAAAATGCGATCGCTAAGTTTTCTTTAAGCGGAGTATTTCATTATAGTCCCATTAACATGCAAATGAACTCGTGGCAGTGAAGTTTTTGGAGGTAGCTGACCTTACCTGCTTGCACAGGCCCACACCCCAAACAGGTTTGTCTGAGGCTCAGGGTGTCCCTTGCCACAGAGCTGGATAATCAGGGGAAATCGAACCCAGGAATCACACTGGCAAACTCTGCACTGCATACCACGTGTTTGTCAATTAAGAGCTGCGATTCTGCATCTCCAAGACAGGAAATTCAACAATGATTGTGATTAGCGACCTAATTACAATATAAACTCCACTCTGTCATCAAGCTAATTCCAGGACTATTTATGGAGTGCTGCGTGATTGGCTAAGCCGCTCTGCTTTCCCATGATCCTCTGGCTGTCTCTGTGGCAGAAGGCACACGTCTGCCACATCTGGAGGGCTTTCGAATGGCGAGGGACTTCCAGAGAAGATGAGGTGGTAAAAATGGAGGCATCGCTGTTTATATCTGTCTGAGGATGTATGGATGCTTGACTAAGAGTGTGACCTAGGGCATCCCCTGGGGGGCAGCAGTGAGCATGGAAACACCCCAGCTTAAAGCCCTCAATGTTCGTCAGGGTGCACCTGATGCATCAGCTGACATATCAGATCAGATCATGCGCCAGATTAGTGCACAGGCTATTCAAAGTAGCAGCCTAAGGGTATGCCTCACCTCAGGATACGGTCAAACATATTAAATTTACAGGCTGACCCCGCCCCTCCACCGCCCCAGCAGCAAATTTTACGGACAGCGCACAGTCACCACCCATCAGTGAATTTTACCACTGATTAGCGCATTATTGACATGACATAGATTTTAATTTGCTTTCGTTTCTCAAGGGGGGGTGGAGAGTTGGGGGAGCACGTCAGCCTGGGGCCCCCAGAGAAGTTAAATTGGGCCCCTGTTACTGTCAAAGGACAGGCCACAACATCTGGAGCTGTGTCAGATCTCCTGATACCAGCAGCACATCTAGGGACTGTGGATGACATTTGGGATTCATGGGGCTGGGGGGACAGGAAGCATCCCAATCAATGTCTCGGTCCTGCCCCCCCCCATTGGAATCCTGGAAGTTTGTTTCCAGTTTACAGAAGAATGGAATACCCAGAATGTCAAAGAGGGCTGAAGGATTATGTCTTAAATATGCTCAGTCTCAATTGTTTTACTCTGCTTTGAGCCCAATGTCTCTCAGTGGATAATTATACGTTACTTTTATAATTAACAGTGTTAATGAGTGTTTGGTGTTTGTGCATATTGTCACCGTATAAAGTTGCATTTTCTAACTTCTAATTAAATATAAAAATGCTGATGAGTCTCACTCAGCTGTTATTGGTGTATTGGGTCTTTTAATGGCCATTGTATGATTCACTTAAATGTACTTAAATGGCGCTTGCAATAAGTATAAGTGTAATAAAAACCTAATAAATTTGTTGAAAAGGGCCTGAGCCAGCGGGAGACAGAAAGGGAGGCAGATATCACAATTGTAGCCATTCAATCGCTGTCCTCAGCGTGGGACTGTCAGGATGAACAACGTTTTCAGCAATAAATAACCATCTTAAATATTCTGTGATTTCATTTAGGACAATCAAACGACAGGTGTATATCTGTCTTCCGCGTTTAAAACGATATTGCGGGGGTGTGACATCCCACTGTCAAGGATATTTTTATGATTGTGAAAATTGGCCATGATATCTCAAATACAGCTGGGCGACATTAACGCCCTTTATTAATACTCTCAGTAGAAATGGAAGACGAAGACCTGTTATCCAGAGACTTGCGGCCGACAGAAATCGTCTCACGCACTGATGGATTCTTACAGCCTGCTGTGCATCATCAGATGAATGTGAATATGATGAGCACCCCCCCCCCCCTCATCTGTGAGTGACACTGAGTGAACATGTGAGGAGGAACCCCACTTCCACATGGAGGACTGCGATCTGGGGGGGGGTTAAGGGTCTGCCCGGGCACCCATGAGCTGTGGAGTCATGTTGACCCCAGGTTCATTAAGCTGCGCTCTTTAATTGTGGAGCACGTATTGACGGCGGAGAGAGGAGGCGGAGTCACAGCTGCGGGGCGAGTCAGAGCAGGTGGGGTGGAGACATTCTTATGGATCCCATGGTAGAGATGTCGCTCCCTCAATCTATTACTCTTTCACCCAGGAGCAATTGCGGGTTAAGGGCCTTGGTTAGGGGCATCACTGTATCAACTCTAGTATTTGAACCCATACCCTTCCGGCACAACAGTCTAACTCCCGAAGCCACACACCCCCTCACTGTTACCCCATCCCCTTATTTTACCTTCATCCTGCTTGACAGGAAGTTGGTTGGAACCCGATCTTCCCACAGGTGACAAGTTGTGCTGAACAAGGGGCCCTCAGGTGAACCGAAATGTAAGGTTTCAATCCTTCACCTCAGTATTTTCTACAGCCCTTGCTATTTTTTTCAGCCCCGTTGAGTATATCCCATTCCACTGCATACCTCCTGTTTGATTCTGCATTTTCTGTTCCATTGGGCTGTTACTATCCCACTGCACACTTCATATTAACGTTTAAATGTATTTATTTGGCAGAGTCTTTTATCTAAAGCAAAGTACAAGTGAGGGAAATAATACATAACAAGAATACTGCTGTCAGAAGTCAACTTGGGTAGCGATTCTGCGAGTCTAAGCTTAAAGCGATTGATCAGAAATAAGTACAAGACAGCCGTTAGAAACAGATCTATACAGACACTTCTTAAAATCTCATATCAGAAATGCTGCACATACAAATCAGCCAAGAAAGAATGTAGCGAGAGACGAAGTCGAAGTGCAATGTACGGTAAGACAGAAGAGCAGTGGCTCGGTGGTAGAGGACGAGGTCACAAACGGGAGATAAATGCTGAGGCATTCTGGGAAGAGATAGGTCTCAGTCCATTTCTTGAAGGTCATGAGGACTCTTCAGACAAATAGCATGACACTTGTTTTCATGTGGTGGATGAGCTGTATAGCTGCTGATTGCGTCCCGCTGCACACTTCCTGTTACAATTTGTACTTCCTGTTCCATTATATACTTTGTATCCCATTGTGCATATCCTGTTGTATTGTGTACTTCCTGTTCCATTGTATACTTTGTATCCCATTGTGCATATCCTGTTGTATTGTGTACTTCCTGGTCATTTGCAAGCTTTCGCTTCAAAGCTAAGTTTTGTGCCAGCTTACATTCAGCTCTAAACTGGTGGCAGCCAGTAGACAAACATTAGTTATGTTTTTAAAATGCTCATTGCCATTCGCATGGCCCTCTGGAACCGCTTCGCCAGCTTTATCTTTTCCACGTTGCTCGACATGGACGGCACCATCTGCTTGTCTAGACAGCCCTTGGGGCTGGCGTTGCCCTGAGTTGGCTGCACCCCCCCGGTCCATAAACGGGGCCCGTGGACTAGCCCGTACTGTGACCTTCTGCCCGAAAGCTGCAGCGGTCGTAGGCCATATACTCCCAAATGTCCCTCTATCTCACAGTGAGTCGTCCTTGACTCTGTGCCTCGCAGCCAGCTGCCTGTCGCCCCGCTGTAATAGATTCGTCCGTCTGGCTGACGGCGCCGCCTCCCGAACCGTGACCCACACCCACCCCCCTGCCTCGCCGTGCAAGAGGAGCAGCAGCTCCCCCCACCTTCTCCAGCTGTCCGGTGATGCTACGGCACCGGTTCAGGCTCACAGATTGAGCTGTCAATCAGCAAGTATTTCCTGTTCAGAACAACTTCCTGACAGAAACCACCTCCTACAGTACCCCACCCTCCCCACATATCTACTTCTCCACAGATGGTACATCCGCAGTGATGTCACCAAAGGAGAGCATGCGGTGATCTTACCACCGAATGTGTAAACTGAAATTAGCATGGAGTTTACGCAACAAACATCAGTGTGTAAACATCATCACAGCGTATATCCATGGATTTGTGTTCCTATGATTTAGAAACAGTGTAAGAATGCTCTGTGTCATTAAATGTATGGAAAAAAACCTTAATCCGTTGTTTTCATCTATGAGGGCTGCCATGTCATTAAATCTTAATAAATAAATATTGCTGTGCTCACTGTTGTGCTCTACAGGATCATTCACCATACTTTGTGCTTTACAGCTTTAAATAGTTGTGTAGCTTCTCACCTGCAAGGAGGGAATTGTTCTGTCAATACGTATGGTGTGCCATTCAGCGCCATCTAGTGTTGGGAGTATGGTAAGGCCAGGACCCTGATACTCAGCTTATCGGGCAGATTGTGCAGGAATTTTACTGGAACGGAAACGATACAATTTAGAGTGATCTGTGCTGATAAGACAGGAATGTAAAAACCTCCGTCTCGGTTTCTACAAATGGACAAACTTGGTTTTTAATTTAAAGTGTAACCCTGTCGATAGACGTTGGGGTCCAGCGAGCAGATGAGGAGATTTAAAGGTGATTTTCATTTCACACAAGGCATGAGAGATAAGGGGGAGAACAGGGGGTGAAGGGGAGGAAAAGGGAGAGAAAGAGAGGGAGGGGGAGAATGAAAGGGGAGATAAATAGGAAAAAGGGGAGAGAGGAGAAGAGCAGGAGGGAGAAGGGGGGAGAGGGGGAGAGGGAAAGGGGAGATAAATAGGAAAAAGGGGAGAGAGGAGGAGAGCAGGAGGAAGAAGGGGGGAGAGTGAAAGGGGAGAGAAGTAAAAGGAAAGAAAAAGAGGGAAGGGGAGAAGAGGAGACTGACAGAGAGAAGGGAGGGAATGAGGGAGAGAAGAGAGGGAATGAGGGAGAGAAGGGAGGGAATGAGGGAGAGAAGTGAGGGAGGGGGAAGCGGAGGGTACAGTGCTGAGGGGTGG
>JAODKE010000038.1:1855334-1873460 GCA_026779605.1 Mormyrus hasselquistii | reverse complement strand
GAGGGGGGGGAGGGGGGGGGGGGGAGAGAGGGTCGCTCCGGGGGGGGGGGGGGGGGGGGGGGGGGTTAGTGTTTGTGCTCCCATCTATTCCCTAACCTTGTGTTTCATGTTATCTTTTTCTATTTTGTTGTACAGCTCACCTTGTGGAGGATGGAGCTGGTACTTGGGCCTGGGGGGGGGGCGGGAGGGGGCAGGAGACGCAACCTTAATGTCTCCCTTCTGACATGTGGAGACATGATGCTTGCTCCTGGCAGGGGGCGGTGGCGCCTCGGCGGTGCGATTAGCGGCCCTCCTGTTTCTCTGGGGGCGGCTCCCATCGCTTCTAATTGTTCAATTAGCTGAGAGCCGGTGTCCCACCGGAGCCAGAACGCGAGCAACATCCTCCTGGGGCAAACGCACACGGGGCTCCTCTCTCCCCTCCTTGCTAGCTCCCTCCACATCAGAGGAGAGCCCATTTAGGAGGGAGCATGCTAGGGGCAGCACGCCTGGCACATACCGCCGGGCTTTCGGGGCCCCCGGCCCCCGACGAAGGGCCGAGCGGCAACTCAACCGAGCGAGGCAGGAAGGACGCAGAGGCACGCTGTGTATTCCCTCTCCGGGGCTTCTTCCTCGGAGCCATTTGTTGCCTTGCGAGCCTCTCTCCTGCCGGACAATCCCTGACTGCTAGGACTCGGCCTGGACTGTTTTTAGAAAACGAGGGAGTGGCAGAGGGGCCTCCTTCACTAAACATCTGCACTCTTTTTTTTGCCTATAATTTGTCCCTCCTTGCTATTTGTGGCTGTGGTGTATTGTGCCAAATATAAAGCAGAAAGGCTTTTTATTAATGATCCAGGGCAAAGAGGCACTGCTGCAGAGGGGACTTTCCCTCATCAAAGCACTTCCTGACTGGACAGATTCACTTCCTCTTTTGGGCAGTGACTTGTGGGTCCCGCCTAGTGATTAACGGGGTAATGATGCGTGTGACTGAGAGGAGAGACCGCAGGGACGCACCTAAATCTTCCTCCCCGCCGGCCGGAGAGGAACCGCCCGCTGTTGCTGGGGAGTAGCCCTGTGCACGCGTCGTTCCTCAGCGCAAAACACGGAACCTTTCCCCGACGGACCGTCCTATCACGTTTGTCTTATTCCTCATCCAGCCGTCGCGTCAAGGTCACTTGTCACACCTCCTGCCGTATCCAAGGCGACACGCTCTCTGCGGCAGCACTGCTGCCGTCCGTCCGCCGGTTGACATTACCGGGAGAAATGTTCGTCATTTTGAGGGACTATGGGAGGCGTCCTCTACGTAAACTAAATGCGGGCACATGGATACCGAAGAGGAGATGCATCAATGCGGCGGGGTGGAGCCCAGGGCTGAGACAGTCTCCCGCTTACATCGAAAATGCCAAAATTCGAAGAGACCCAGGCACACGCACACGTCCCTGGGTCAGGCTGCTTGACTATCGTCCCTCGGGGTTAGCTCTGATGTTGCTTGTGATAAACCCAGCACCACCCCCTCCCCGATGCGGACGCCAGAATCGCGTCTCTGGGACAGATTGTGTTAATCCGCACGTGTGGGCTTCCCATTCCCCTCCCCAGCACCTGGCCCCGTGGTGGATTCAGACAGGTCAGGACAGCCGCCGATCCAGCGTGTTCTCTGTTTTCCTGCTGAGGATTCCGGCAATTTCTAACGGCCGTACTGCCAGCACACTCTGCCTTGACAGCAGAGGTTGGCGAGAGGCTGCTGGGGTTTTTTCCAGCTTGGCCGAGGGCAGGTTCATATGCAGAGGGGGGAATGACGGTGGAGGAGGAATACGGCACAGTGTTGAGGCCCCTAGAGCATTATCACCGTCGTTACAATCGCTTGTGACCGCGGCGACTTGAGCTGCTGCTTTGAGCCTGGCGTCAGGTGGGGTGTCACAGAGACAGTGTGACAGTCTTTGCTTTATCGATGTGCTCAGAAACACAGCCAAGACTTTCTCGTAATGAATCGTCACGCGGCTCTTGTCATGCTGATCACTGACTGTGGAAACTCATGTGTTGATCAGCTGACTCTTCTGGTAACATATCTGATTGCTACAAGATACACAACAACATACAAAGCCTCCCTGAAGTGTATCTCATGTCTTATATTTCTTCACCATCCATCTTATGCCCTAATTGTTTGTTATCTATTGTCATGGTGTCTCCAACTACAGCAAGAGATGCAATGCCAACACAAATTTCCACCGGCCTTGGACATGTGCCAATAAACATTCTGACTCAGGTAACTGTTAGCAATTCTGATTATTTTCTGACTTATTTCATGGAAGCCTTAACATCATGGAGTTGCTGCTCTATCACTAGTTTGCAAAATGAAAAATTAAATGCCCAACGATTGCTGTGTTTTGCACTGAATTGGAGCATTTTGAGCCATGAGATGCACTTTCCTGATTGGTCAGTGGAGAAATGGATCGTGGCTTTTTCTTGTTTCAAAACTCACAACCACCTTCCTGCGACACCTGTGCAAAAAAATATGTTGGTGTGTGAGAGAGAGAGAAAGAGAGAGAGAGAGAGAGAGAGAGAGAGACCGTGTGTCAGTTTGAGGCAGGACACTGAGTGAAATATTGTTTTACTAAAGAGAAATTGAGTTTCCGGGTTGTCTTACGTTAAGGTGACAGTCCCTCTCCGCTGACTGTGAATTTGAACCAAATGAAAGCATCCATGCGGCAAAGTGCTGCGATGTTAGTGCTGTATAAACAGCCGGGGCTCCCTCGCACCAAAACATCACGGCAGCACCGAGAGCTGCCCCCCGCCCCAGCCGAGCAGCCGTGCACTGCGATAAGTACAACGGGTCAGGCTGGTTTTAGGTTTTCCGGTTCGTTCCATATCTGACTGATCATTACCAAAAGACCTTCCTCACTCGTTACCAAAGGACCTCTGCATGCTGCGCGAGGGGGGTGGTGGGTAATCGAGTGGTTCAGGGCAGCTACGTCCAATCAGAAAAGGCCCATGTGTAGGCAGGAGATGCTCCCGTGGGCCTGCTCAGGGTCCTTTGGAAGCCCAGACCTTGGGAAGCAAATCGCCGGGTGGATGTGAGACCATATAATACAGCAGGAAGAGTCAGAAACACATGACAGTGATGCCTAAATACTGAAACAAATCGGCTTACGGGCCAAACCTCCTGCTGTCCTGGCTGCGGTCTCTTCAGTAAGTGGGGGCATCGTGGTGGCATGAAGCCCCCGAGGTTTAAGCATCACTACACTGAGAGGGGGGGTGACCAAAAGAGAATATTGACTTTCTGAATGGGTGACAGCTGTAAAGCAACGTAGTCCACCCAGGGTCAGGGTCATGTGTGTTTGTAAAGGAGAATGGATGGTAACACAGCTATTGAGAGAGAGAGAGTTTGGTGCCGCAGAACGCAGAGGTAAAGACACCGTGAGGCGCCCCGTGCTGTTTGGAGGATCCCATCTTCTCGGTAAATGGCACTGGGGCCGTGGCGTGCAACTGTACCACGGGGGTGGGGGTTAGAGTGGAGACAGTGGGAGCACCAACTGCCCAGGGCCATTTTTACCTGCACACTCTCATGCCTCGCAGTGGGAATCGACATAATTACCAAAGCCAGCGAGTGATTACCGTAAATCACCAGCCGGGGGTCCACACATACTGTATTAGTGTTAATGTGTCAGTTAATGAGCGGCCTGAGAGGCTGACTTCGGCATCAGCCATCTTGTTGTGATATTTTTAAGTACTGTGGTAATCTGTCGCATAACGGTAACTCTCTCAAGGAAACAAGAAAGTTTGGCAGCTCGGTGTCTACATGTGCGGTGAGCCAAAGCGTGGCTGTGAGCTTAAAAGCTGCTAGCTGTCTGTGTGCCAGGCCGAGGGCACTGCGGAAGCGAGATCCCGCTGATGCTTTACCGCCGTTTTCCGAGTCTAACACGCCGTGACGGTCGCTACGAAAACAGACCCGCCTTCCAGAGTGTGCGGGCGCGCTGCGGCCCCCGTTCTTTTCTACTCTTTCTATCCGGTGGTTTAGCTGACACCCTGTGCACGGCTCAATGGGTTAGGATGTTATTCCTGTCACCGGAAGGCCACTGGTTCAAATCCCAGGGTTGCCAGTGTGATGTCACCACTGGGCCCCTGAGCAAGGTGCTTAACCCCCGATTGCTCCAGGGACTGGCTGACCCTGCTTTCTCAATTGTATAATATTTTGGATAAAAATCTGTGCTAAATGAATAGCAATAAGAAAGCAGTTTATATATTTTTTTTACTGGGGCATTATGGGTCCTTGCTCTGGGGTTTGACAGCATCCTGGGAAGTGAACCTCACCGAACAAGTCCTTCACGCCGCACCTTCCCTCTGCCCCCCAGTAGATACAGTTTCCTCCTGCACTCCAGATGCTCGCTGTAATGCGTGCACCACCATGTGTGATGTGTGTACTCTCTGGGTGGACGCTGCGAAGCGGGGATTGGCTATCGCCTGACCTCGCCCATGCAAATAGAGGATAAATTTAAACATTCCCCTGGTTTAAAAGAAGGCTTCCCTCCCCAGTACAATGACACAAAGTCAGAGCAGGCTGTGTAAGGCCATCCAGGCTACTACTGGGATTCGAGTCTGAGTGTGACTGCGACTGACCCGTGCTGCCCAGGAGAGAGCAGCGGGATCAGCGGCGACAGATCTGTTCCGCGGGGGATGGGTCGTGAGCTGCTGTAAGACCGACGCCCCGGGGACGGGTCGTGTCATTTGAATACGAAAGAGCAGTCAATTATTGCTAAGAACCCTTGAAATCCCATAAGTAATTACCATAATTGGAACTACACCGTGCAGAGACCCGTTTGCGGGGAAGGGAAGACCCACAGATGGATCGTTGGTGGAAATAGACTTGCTAAAATGGCTATTTTTATCACGGTGTACATTTATCAGGAAAAAACTTTGGTGTTTTTATTAAGGTTGCATGAGTTTCTGCTGGCAGGAAAGGAGTCATGCCCACGTGTAAGGATAACTGTACCACGTGTGCTGTCGCTGTTCCCTGGGTCCCGTCATAGTACTGGGTCTGAAGCTCATTTCCCAAGGCGGTTTCTCAGCCACTTCTCAAGCCAACATCATGTCCTCCACTCATCTGTACAACTGAATGCAGAAGACTTATTAAATTAACTGGGGCACCAGGAAGACCGAACGGAACACTGAGAATAGAAAGGAGCCGGATGAGTGCACTTTTGAAGAATCGCCTCTACACTCATACACACGTCCTGGATATACCCTGCACAAAACCTCAGTTATTGCAGTTAAATGGATATACACAGGTGAACACTGCAGCCAAGGATTTCATATCTAGGCCACACCATTAAGTTTAAAGGGGTCGCTGTCGAAGGCCTCTCCACGGGACACTGTGGCTATTCAGGTTTGATAGCTAAGCTGAGACAAATATAAGTAATATCTATGTTGTCTACAAAAAGGTTATGATTTGTGGGGTCATGACCTCCTGAAAACTTCTGTCTAATCTTGCATGAGAATGCAGCATAATGGCGGACATCCTGTGAATGTCGCCTCATTCATGAAACAGCGCCACGGGGCGGAAATATGACCCACAATCCCATGGTGGCCAGGAAGACGTCACCTTATTTCAGGCTGGTTATGTCACCATCTCTGCAGCTCATACATAAACAGTGAGTCACGGAAAGTAGCCGCTTCGCCTTGACATCAAGTTCATTTTCCCAGAAGGCACTGAGCCCCCAACTCTCTTTCTCCTTTGTGCCTGCTCGTGATTGTTGCCAGAACGAATGCAAAGACACGTGACGGCCATGTCTTACCGAGTCTGACCATTGTCCTCTTTTGAAAGGAAACTCTCCAGTTGCCCCAGCGTCCCTTTATAGGCCATATTCAAGTTTATGAAGACTGTAGACAACTGAAAATCAGAGACTGACGGATTTCGCTTAACATGCTGGCTTAGTGCTCTAGTTTCTGAAGAAGTTCTAACTTAAACTATAACCTACATTATTATTAATAATAGCTATAATAATAATTAATTTGGTTTTTTTGTTTATTTTTGGTGTTACATTCATGCACATATATATTTATAAATGAATAAACTCCACATAATTCATCAGTCTTGATCTTAAAGGGCCCAGAACCTGCTGTTAGTACCTGCAGGCTTATTGCTTGGGGGTCTCCTTCAGTGTAATTCATAAAGGTTAACATCTCCTTTACTCGCAGCTCCGTGGGAGAGCTAGAAGAGCTGGACACAGTGAATTATTGCCACAATATATATATTTATATATATATATATATATATACTTCAAATACACACTGGCAATAAAACTTGGACACGCAAAAGCATGGTAGAACACTTAACGGTTTGCGATGGGGTTCAGTTTTATTAAGGTCTTACCAAATGAATGCTGAGGGCTTCCGGGCGGGGAAGCTGGGATCCCACCTCAGCCGCTGTGGCGCTGAGCCACCAGACCATAAACTCTGAGCACCACCCTTAGCAGCTGGGTCAGTACCAGTGCCGCAGGATTTGATGCCATGCCAACTCAAGGGTTTCTGATTAAGATAATACAGTAATTCATGGGGGGGGTTAACAGCCCGTCTTTTGGGAGGAGCAGGTATCCATCCCCTACAACGCACTGGAAATGTGGCCTTCAGCTTACAGCGGCGGTGAAAAAACATGCAATCGATGGACCGCAGCAGGGAAAACAAGACATGGCGCATCGCTAGCTCTGGGTCAGGGAGCGCGAACCAGGCAACACGTTCCATCTGAGTCTATATTTAATAACAAACTGCAAATTAAAGAACTGCATGGCACAGAGAGAAAATTACATCCCCGGGCTTTTGGCGATGGAGGCAGACAGAAAACGCTCACTGTGTTTTAGAGCATGACGGCAAAATGTCCTTAGATGCAATATTCCTGAAAAAGTGTGGGACCCCTGTAATAACAGCCCTTACCAGCACTGGCAGCCTGAAAGGTTCACTGCATGAATCATGGACCAGAGGATCACCTTATGAAACACGGATCACATGATCACCGCATGAAACACGGACTACCAGATCACAATTGGAATTACGGATCACATGATCACTGTGCGAAACATGGAACACAGTGTATGACACATAGATCGTATAAAACACGGTCTACGGGATCACTGTACGGAACACATACCATTGGATCTCTGCACGAAACATGGACTACAGGAATCCTGTGTGAAAGAATCATCACAGGCAAACTGCATGGATTACTGTGACAGTGTCTGAGGCAGATTCTTGCCCCTTTCCACTTCCCCCGGTTGTCTGCAGCACCGGCTGCCTAGAGACATTAGCCCTAATGGTGAGCCACTTTAATAAGAGCCGTGCTTGGCAGTCCTGATCCCCGCCCACATTTAGGGCTGCTGTCAGCATAAACAAATCTGTGAACGAAGTCCGAGCCCCCAGCGGCAGGTAGTGCTGTCCAGCCAGATGCGTGCCTCAGACTGGGGGCTATGCGCTACTTTTCTGCCGAGGTCCGGAACGCCCAGCAGTGCAGACGCTCAAGCTCAGGGGCGAGTGTTTATGGAAACAGGCTAAAGGCCTGTATACCTGTATTTTTTGGTATATAGACAGTAGCTGATATATAAACACACTGGATCGGCTGCCCTCGGATGTTAAAATCCTTATATAAACAGATTAAATAATAGCTGACCATCTGCCCTCAGTTTCCGATTCACCCTGTCAGTCATTTTATTGAGCTGTTTTATTAAAGACCCCTCCCCCAGACCCCCCTTAACCCCCCATAACCGATTTTATGAATGTTTCCACAACGTAGCAGCAACATTGTATACTGTTGGTCCGCTGCAAATCGCGGCGCAACCGGAACAAAGCAGCTCTCGAAGCGCTGACCCAGTTCAAGCCACCCCCCCCCCTCCACCCCACCCCCTCAGGCCACCCCACCGGCACACCTTGTGCTCTGCCTCAAACCTGAGTGACACATGGGGGGTGCAGGCGTGAGTACACCAGAGACGTCAGAAGCGCAGGCCGTGTGGAAGCTAAGGGGGCTGAGGGGGGTGGGCAGGGGACACAACATCCCAGAGCGTTACTAGTGTATAAACATGAAAGGTAAATATGAAGATATACAGACTGCAGCTTTTACAGTAACGCAGCGAACTTTTACAAGGATCAGCTGGACCAAAATACAAAAATAAAAGAGTCATCAGTGACAAAGAAATATGGTGGCGGCTTCTTTTACAGTGTTACTCTGCGGAGGCTGTCCCAGCCATTTAAAAATAAATACATAAATAGGAAAGACGCCCCCTCTTTACATAAATACAGCAAATGAAACCGAGATACTATCAGAGTGCTGCATCACCGCTAAGAGGTATGATGTAACCCTTTACAGAAAATCCAATTAGACAGGTGCAACAGAAAATCGGGAGGTTTATATATAAGCCAGCCGTAGCAGGAAGACAGGGAGTGCGGAGTTCTCCTTCATCTGAGGCGGTAGCTTCTGAAATATTTGAGTGACTTCCCGGTCGGTGGGGGGGGGGGGCTGAGAGGCAGATAATGGGTCTGATGAAATCCTCGGTTGAAACAGTGGAGCAAAAACACCTGTCTCGGTTTGGAACAGGTGGCACTCACGGCTAGAAGCAAGCAAAAACCGTAGGCATCTTCCAGGACCTGACATAAGCCACTGCCACGCATTAAATGTAGGGATCTGTCAGCGCGTGTGGCTCCTTGGCCATTTTAAATACATAAAGTCACCCGTTTCACATTTTAAAGGACATTGCGGCATTCTCTTAAAGAGTGAAAGTTTTTGCGTCTCTACAGGAACACACATTATTGACTGAGGACGATAAGGAGAATCTAGTGTCCGGAGGGATGAAAATGCTCAGGTCTGAAGTGTGTCACAGATCCGCAAAGGTCTCACAGATTTCTACATATACATTCAGTGTATCTTAGATCTGCACAGGACTGCAATGTCTCACAGGTCTGCATTGTATTGCTTCTACATTGCAGTCTCACAGATCTGCAGAGGTCTGTAATGTCTCAGAGATCTGCACACGTAAGCAGAGGTTCACAAGCCTCATAGGCATGCACTGGTTCACCAAGTCTCACAGATCTGCGCAGATCTGAGGAGCTTCCCGCTTGTGGTCAAACACTCGCGAGGTTTTGCTCCGTCCCGTTATTACGGGCATATACAGTGTCTCACCCTGTTCTTCACCGCACTAAAGGCCGACTCTGTGTGACGGGTAGGTGATCAGGACGGCGTTTTTCTCTCCGCACGATACTGATGCTGAAACGCAGACGCTTTTCGCGACCATCTGGCCACCAACCTCCGATAACGTTCATAGGAATGGCGAGCTCCGTCCAAAAACTTAGCGAATGTCTTCGTCAGTTTCACTTTGTGGCCGCAGTAACAAGTGTGTGAAAACGTAAAAATAAAGGAGTGACGCGGGGGGCGTGGCTCTATCATCCACCGTGCCTGATCGCTTTTATTGTAGATTTTTCTTTACGTGTTTCCACTCCGTTCGCTGTAGTAGCGATGCGGTCTTCTGGATCTTCTCCAGAACCTCCGGCAAACGCCCAGATTTCTTGATGATCACTTCTACCAAGCAGCGGTGTGTAAGATGTATAGCTGTAGCCTGCTAAGATATATTGGCGTAGCACAGATCAGATCTTCAGCATGTTTTCGTATGTTTAAGGTGTACCGCTCAGGGGAGGGACTTTTTGCGTAAAAAAGAGAAAAGTTTAATTATTTAATATATTTAATTAACATGAACTTGCAAATGAAAAACAAAATAAACATGAAAAGATAACATAAACAATTTTAAAAATCATTATCTTTTGGAATATGGAGACAGGGACTCCCTGCACCCCGGTTAAAGCTACCGAAAGGGGGGTAGTTCCGCCAGTCTGCGGGCGCTGCCTCTGCTTTGCAGCCCTTACGCTTTGCCTTATATTGCGGGTCGCTCAACCCTGTGTTTTTTGCAAACTGAGTATTTATATATAGCATGCGGTTGCTATGTGGGTGCAGTTTCGCGTTGCTGTAAAAATGAATAAGCAGTTAAATTAAGAAAATCCATAACTGGGCTCATTGCACATAATTGAGGCAACAGAAGTTTAAGGCATTTTGTGACCCTGGATTTGTGTCTTCCTAAACATTTTCTGGGGAAGGTTGATTTGAAGGGTGGCCCTTCCAATAGTGTCAGAGCCAGAGTGTCCACAGGTTTACAACTGATTTCTTAGCTACCAGAGGTAGACGTCTGAGTCATGGCACTTGACTTTGACCCTGTAGCTGGATTCTGCATGCTAAGGGGCGCCTGTATCTGCTGATCCATGTCTCTCCCAGGGGAGTTTCTAGGAATTGAAAAAAATCAGGGTGATTCAAGTTTACTTGGGGCTTGACTTTTGGGGGTAAAATACTCGGGGCTAGATTTAAGATTCTTGGGGATATACTCAGAGTGATCAGACCTAATGACGCCCGTGGTCCCTTCTAAATATTTGTAAACCGCGGGCAAAGCAGGGCTGCTGTCTTCAGAAGGCAGAGGAATGTGAGAACCTTTTTAGGATTTTTTTTTCTGTGATCCAATTTTTATTAAAAGACAATGAAATAAGAAAATGAACGAGCAAGAAACGTAGACCGTAACAAACACAACCTCGACTGAACAAGCATGAAACGTGGACCGTAACAAACACCACCTCGACTGAACGAGCATGAAACGTAGACCGTAACAAACACCACCTCGACTGAACGAGCATGAAACGTGGACCGTAACAAACACAACCTCGACCTCAGACTTCAAGATGGCTGCAGCCTTTATCCACAGAAGTTAAAGCTGTAGATTTATGTGGTTTATTGGCACTTATGTCTTATTGGTGGCTCATTAAATTGGTCGTACAAACTGTACTGTCCATCTGTTACCTGTGTACATGTTGCTACAGTGTTTTTATGCTCAAAATACTGCTCCTTGGTTGTGTCTCAAATCTTAATCTTAATCTTAGACAGTGTGACTTGGCACTTAGCCATCTCTCCCTGCCAGCCCCTGGAGGATGGGATCCCCCTTTGAGTCTGGCCCCTCCCAAGGTTTCTTCCTTTTAGGGAATTTTTCCTTGCCACTGTCGCCTCTGGCTTTCTCACTGGGGGCTTTGGGTGGGGATGCTGTAAAGCACTTTGAGACAATGTAATGTTGTGATAATGCACTATACAAAAATAAATTTGTTTGTTGGTTGTGTTTGCAATGCATTGTAATCCAGTGGTATTACTAACCCTGGTTAACAATGACCCTGGATAGAACTGGGACTCAGAAACCAGTATTTCTTGCTTAGCCGGATAACTTGTTGGATTTAAGCATATAAACTGGGCTACCTAAAATCGGACAAGTTGTCCGGCTAAGCAAGAAATCTTCCTTTTTAAAACATGTCCCTGGTATTGCTAAATGGCTTTCCGAGGTGTTGTACTGGAACGCAGTTCACTCATGTGTGACGTTATTCTCAGCTCCAACGTCGGAAAATGGAAGGTGAGGAGGGGGGCGGGTATGTTTAACTCTCCTACCCAGATAGTGGCTGGATGATCATTTGGGGGCCATGTTGATGGTGGATCTGCTGTAGGGGGGACTGTGCTAATGGCTGCACCTTTGCCTAAGGTCAGAGTGCCGTAATCCATAGGGTGGAAGGTGTGCGAAGGGCAGATCTTACAGCCCCAGTGTGTCATGCTGAAGGAATCCATCTTCTGCTGTTCCTCATCCTCCCCACGGCAATGGCATTAAGGAATTTAAAAAGAAAGCTGGATTTAACCTTGAAGGACGGTGTGTGTGTGTGTGTACATGTGCACGTGTATAAGCAGAACCGCCAGGAGAGCATCGTAAAAATTGCAAGTGCTTTTGACCCACCACTCAGATGCTTCTCGCACATCTCAGTTCATTATCTGAAGCTTTTGATTTACTCTGGCACAGCAGATGGCAAGCTGGCCCTCCCCTGCAGCCCCTGGCCTTCCACCAGCAAATGTAACAGCGCCTTAGCCGCACTGGGGCTCTATTATCGCCTCGGACAATCGCGGTGGGCCACGCAACACCTCGCCTGGCAGGCCATCCCAGCTCGTTCCTACGTGTGACGTACTGGCCCTTTAAGAGAGCCGCACGCATAGCAGCAGTCCCTAACCACGGCGGTGCCGGGCCCTTGTCTTGGCCCCTTTTCGCTCCTATTTCCCAGAATCCCGCTGGGTTTTTGCAGATTGCTAATTTTCTATCATACCCATGGCAACCTCTAAAGTTACCTTTTTTTCCTACTCATTTATGTAGCCGAGTTTTTATGGCAGCAACAACAGAGATTTATACAGTTAAAGCAAAATATTAATTAAAACTGCATATTTTAAAACCATTAATGAGGAATAATGTTTACTCGATTATCTAGCCATCCATCTTCTGCGTATGCTGGTCAGGGTCGCGGTTGGGGTGGGAGGGATCGGGTGCCTTTCCGAGTCAGCAGGGGGCGCCCTGGGTTGGGTCGTGTTTCCTCTGCATGTCTGTGAATAGAACCTGAAGTGTAGACAGGAAGGGATCTCGGCACTGATGGTGTGACGCCATCATCACCGTCTTCTTCATCTTCATCGCAAGTAGATCCTACCCCCCCACAGTCCGTCTTCTCAATTATCATCTTACGCCTTGAGGTTTTTAGTCGACGTTCTCAGTGACTGCCAAACAGGCTACATTATCATTGATAGAGCCTATTTGCATATCTATAATTTCTGTTGTATGTTTATGAATGAGTCACTGTTTGTAGACTTTTAATTTGATGTTAGTTACCACCTGGGGTCGGTATTTAGTGAACGACACTTTATTTTCTATTTAAACAGGCACATAGGAGTTTTTTAGTTGACGTATATCCCGTCATCTGTTTCTTTGGGACACATGGGTGACAGCTCAGCGTGTGTGTGTGCGCGCACGCGTGTGTGTTTGTGTGTGCTTGCGCTTATTTATTTCACCCCAGTTGAATGTGTTTGTTATTCAACTACCACTCGGTGTGAATGAAATGATAAGAAGAAAAAAAAAAAGTTTGGGGACAATCTTTCTCTCCCCTCTTTCAACAGCAAATCAAATTTCCCCGGCACAAGGGCATTTTCCTAGACGCCTGGCCGCATTCTTCTTTGCAGAACAATTTGTTTTATTTTTTATTTTTTGACCCAAAAAGGGGAAAGAAGGAAAACCCAATTGTGAGTTAGGGGAAAACTGATATTTTCATGCGAAATAATCTTGAAAACTGTACACGCTGCAGATAAACAAATAAAACAGCAACGTACTCAGAGACCGAGATGCTGCTGAGGAGGTTATTAACCGCTCAGATCTGATAACGGGGGGCACTTAGGACCCCACCTCACACATGCCTACCCATTCACCCGTCTCCAGCTCAAGTCACCATTGGCTTGATTAAAATCTTACGCTCTTACGCTGGGGAATCTCTCACCCCACTCTTTCCTTATCTTCCCCGCATCAATTACGGATGGACTAGATGCCGGCCGTTGTTTCCTCAAGGGTCTCGGCCTTCCTGCTAATCCTGCCTTTTAACCGGTCAGATCCGTCTCCCCCCGACTGACTGACACACGGGCCACTTCCCGCAGCTCCAAGTGCGTCCATTCGCACATACCCGATACCAGTCCATGCTCTGTGTCTGTAGCTCAGTGAGCATAACCTGATCGCTGAGGTGTTTTGAATCTGGAATATCTTGGTAGATTCTGGGCGAGTGGCTCTACAGGTTAGGGCACTGTGCATGTGAGTGGAAGGTTGTGGGTTCAAATCCCAGTGTTAGCAGAGTGATTTTACTGTTGGGCCCTTAACCTGCAATTACTCCAGGGATTGGCTGTCTCCGCTTTCTAAAAAAAACAAAAGGAATGAACGTTGCTTTAGATTAAATCATCTGATGAATAAAAGAAAAATCTATCCCCCCCCCCCCCGCAAAAATACGGCTTTAAAACCGATTGACCAGGTTTAATGCTAAATTTAGACATGAGATGCTTTTATACAAAGCTATGTACCATTCAAGAATGCAGGGTCAGCCCGTTCCTGGAGCGATTTGGGGGTTTAGGGCTTTATTTAACAGCCCAGTGGTGAAAACACAAATGCCAACCACAGGATGTGAATGAGCAACCTTTTGATCGTAAGCATAGAGTCTTAATCCTCCGAGCCACACACTGCTCTCAGCTTCACCATCTCCATCATGCCACGATTGGGACACTGAATAAAAGCCTTGTCAAACAACGTAGAACCATTCACGGTGAAGCGGCTTCTGGGAACCTGCCCGTGAACCATGGGTGTGAGCTGCAGGTTTTTCCGGGAACCTGCCCGTGAACCATGGGTGTGAGCTGCAGGTTTTTCCGGGAACCTGTCCGTGAACCATGGGTGTGAGCTGCAGGTTTCTCTGGAGGAACCTTGAGCTTCACTGTGTTCTCCTTATTTGTTCATGCTGTTTGGTCGGCCCGCTCTGCCCTTTTTGACAGACTGAGACTAATTAAAACAGAGGTACGCTTGATCAAAGCATGCTGCTAGGACTTTACTAATCTGGGTCTGGAGTTAAGTGAGTCACAGGGAGCTTTTGAAGTCTGAAGAACTTTTTCCCTCCTTTGAATCAGGGCTCGTAAGCGTTTGTTTTGTGTTGTTTTTATGCTGGATGTTTACCTCAGGGCAGTGTTTCCCAGCCCGGTCCTCGGGGACCCGCAGTCAGTCTATGTTTTTGCTCCCTCTGAGCTCCCTGTCAGACGGTCCACATTTTTCCTCCCAGGAGCTTCAACTGTATGTGGGTCCCGGAGGGCCGGATGGGAAACCCTGGCTTAGAGCATGGACTGAAGGTGTTTAGGATCAGTCCCCTCCCCCCTTATATCCTGATTCCTATAATCTCTCTCTAAGACCGAGGATCTTATGATCACCAGGGTGATGGTCATGCTCTCCGCCTTGTGTCCTCTCTGTAGGATTAAGAAACTCAAGATGGTCACAGTGTCCACCTTGTCTCACCTACTCATTGGGCTCCAACTGCTTGCAGTTTCTCATGCTGAAGACCAACTCACCATCCTCACGAAGCAGGGCTCAGTCCTGGGACTGCGGGTCCCTGTGCCTGGGGGGCATGTTTCGGCATTCCTGGGCATCCCATATGCAGAACCTCCTGTTGGGGATCTCCGTTTCAAGCAGCCCCTTCCCCGGAAGCCGTGGTCCGTGGTGTGGGAGGCGACACGGTTCTCCCAGTCTTGTCACCAACCTCTAGACACAAGTTTCCCAGGGTTCCTGGGGTCAGAGATGTGGAACCCTAACACGAAGATGAGTGAGGATTGCCTCTACCTGAACATATGGGTGCCGCACCCTAAGCCAGCTCGTGCCTCTGTCATGGTGTGGATCTATGGAGGCGGCTTCTCCACTGGCTCTGCCTCCCTGCCTCTGTACGACGGTCGTTTTCTGAGCCACACGGAGGGAGTGGTGGTGGTCTCCATGAACTACCGGCTGGGTCCCCTGGGCTTTCTGGCATTGCCAGGTAATATGGATGTTCGGGGAAATGCCGGCTTGTTCGATCAACGGCTGGCTCTGCAGTGGGTGGCTGAGAACATCGAAAGCTTCGGTGGGGACCCGAGGTCCGTCACGCTGTTCGGCGAGAGCGCCGGTGCTGCTGCTGTCGGCTTCCACGTCCTGTCCCCAGGTAGTCGTGGCCTGTTTGCACACGCCATCTTGCAGAGCGGTACCATCAATGCGCCATGGGCGGCCATCCCACTCGAGGAAGCCCAAAACCGGTCCATGGCACTAGCCGGGCTTCTGGGATGCCTGCCAGAGCCCGGCGTCGATGTGGAGTCCTGCCTCCGCAGCGTACAGCCCACAGACCTCGTCAACAGACAGTATGATGTGGTGAAGATCCCACTGGTCAGGACGACTTTTCCTCCCACGGTCGACGGAGTCTTCCTCACCGACTTGCCCGAAGTTCTGCTCCAGTTGGGGCAGTTCAGCACAAGGAACCTGCTCCTGGGGGTTAACAGAGACGAGGGGACATACTTCCTGCCATACGGAGCTCCTGGCTTTAGCATCACGCACGAGAGCCTGATCTCCCGGGATGACTTCCTAATGGGTGTGGCGCTGGCGCTGCCAGGGTTCAGCCAGATCTCACGGGAGGCCGTCATCCTTCAGTACACTGACTGGGAGGATGAGTTCAGCGGCTGTAAAAACAGGGATGCGCTCAATCACGTGGTCGGCGACCATTTTTTTACCTGCCCACTGCTGGACTTTGTGCTCACGTTCGCCGGCTTTGGAAACAAGGCCTTTGTCTACTACTTCGGCCAGCGCTCCTCGAGAAACCCATGGCCGCAATGGATGGGCGTGATGCATGGCTACGAGATCGAGTTTGTCTTCGGCCTGCCACTGAACCGTAGCCTAGGCTACACAGAGGAGGAGGAGGCCGTAAGCCGGAAGATGATGAAACACTGGGCTAATTTCGCCAAAACCGGGTCAGTCTACTCCTCTGCATTGTTAGCAGAACACAAAATGTGTCAGGTGGCCCCCATGTTAATGAAACCTTTCAGCTGCATGCTAAGTGTTTGCCTCTTGCTATCCATCATGAATTTTCTGTTAGGCTTCTAGATTATTTTGTCATATGTGGCTGCTAATCGGGGTGAATTTGAGTCTTTTCATGCTGCACCGTGAGCCGTTTTTCCTATCAGTCACGTGTTTGACACCGTGCTGGCTAATGTGGAGTTAGCTTCCTGCTAACATCGGTTTCTCCAGGAGCCCCACCGCTTCGGGATCGGACTGGCCGCCATTCGAAGGAGTGCGACAGGAATATGTCTCCTTGGATGCGGATGCCTTGAAGATCGAGCGCTTCCTGAGAGCCAAGCAGTGCAAACTTTGGAACAGCTTCCTGCACAAACTCCAGGCCGTAACAGGTAGGCATGATTATACCATCTTTTGAGCAATGGATTTATTGCTTGGCATTTCCCCTGTTCAGGAATGCTCACTGTAGCAGTTTGAGGTGCGATGGAATATCCCTCTAGGGTTTTGAATCCTTTAGGTCACAAACTTCTTGATTCTTAGCTGCCAGATTTCTCTCCCTGCTTTCAGGGATCCAAAGCTGATGAACTTAGAGCGTGAGTATTGTGTTTCAGTGAGTGGCTGACATTGGCGGGTAGGCTGTGTGTGTGTGTGTGTGTGTGTGTGTAGTGGGGTGGGGGATGGGGGGTCAATCAGTCAGCACATCAGAAAAATATTTAATATTATTAAAAGATGAATAACACTCAGCCTTGTTCTCGGAGCTAATTATGCAAACATGATCACTGCCCTTACGGTTTATTTTAGGGTTGGTTTTACATGCATATAAGTTTCACCCCAGGGACCCTCTAAGTCACATTCTTCATCCTTCTACTGCTTGGCTATAAGAAGTCAAAAGAAACTGCTAGAATATGAAAGTGGCAGAATTTATTTTGATGGTTTTTAAAACCCTTGAAGGCTAAATTTTCAAAAAATTTAATTAACATTTGAAATTAAATGGCATTTAAGTAAAATGCATGTGGTGGGACTACTAAAGAGAATAGATTGTGTAAACAGTGTGTAGCAGCAGCGTATGTGGTGTGAAGTTGTAGCAGCGTGTGTGGTATGAAGCGTGTAGTAGCAGCGTGTGTGGTGTGAAGCGTGTAGCAGCAGCGTGTGTGGTGTGAAGCGTGTAGCAGCAGCGTGTGTGGTGTGAAGCGTGTAGCAGCGTGTGTGGTGTGAAGCGTGTAGTAACAGCGTGTGTGGTGTGAAGCGTGTAGCAGCGTGTGTGGTGTGAAGCGTGTAGTAGCAGCGTGTGTGGTGTGAAGCGTGTAGTAGCAGCGTGTGGTGTGAAGCGTGTAGTATTCTTTTTTTTTTTTTCTTTCAGTGTATACCTCTGTAGTTGTGTAGGGATTTATGCCAAGCTGAAATAACAAGCTTGTATAATAAGCAAAGACACCCATGTGCGACCTTTCATGTGAAAATAACGGCCGTCGCTAACATGGGAAGTCGACCTCTTCCCAGAACAGGAACAATGAAAACCTGTTGCCAAGCAATCTAATATTTCACCCAAAGTGCCAGATAAAAATAAATGTAAAGGCTGAGACCCACTAAGAAGGCCAGTGGTGATGAGGACGGGTACGACATGACAGACATACCTGCAGAGACAGCATGGGGACCGGGGTCCCAGATAGATGTGGGATGGAGGCGGGGTGGG